>JAJJMB010009426.1:301148-668030 GCA_023531105.1 Papaver atlanticum | reverse complement strand
AGTATCATCCAATCTGATATTTGACATCTCAAACCTCACCTGGACGATAACATTGGGTCTGTATATGGTAATCTTGCAAGTTGAGTTCCATAATAGGTTGCAGAATCCACTAAGGATCCATCCAATCTGATATCTTACATCTCAAACCTCACCTGGATGAGACAGTGGGTTTGTATATGGTAATCTTTCAAGCTGCGTTCCATAATAGGTTGCAGAATCCACTAAGGATCCATCCAATCTGATATCTGACATCTCAAACCTCACCTGGACGAGACATTGGGTCTGTATATGGTATTCTTGCAACCCGAGTTCCGTAATATAGGTTGCAGTATCATCCAATCTGATATTTGACATCTCAAACCTCACCTGGACGAGAACATTGGGTCTGTATATGGTAATCTTGCAAGCTGAGTTCCATAATAGGTTGCAGAATCCACTAAGGATCCATCCAATCTGATATCTGATATCTCAAACCTCACCTGGACCAGACAGTGGGTTTGTATATTGTATTTTTGCAACCCCAGTTCCATAATATAGGTTGCAGTTTCATCCAATCTGATATTTGACATCTAAAACCTCACCTGGACGAGAACATTGGGTCTGTATATGGTAATCTTGCAAGCTTAGTTCCATAATAGGTTGCAGAATCTACTAAGGATCCATCCAATCTTATATTTGACATCTCAAGCCTCAACTGGACGACAACATTGGGTCTGTATATGGTATTCTTGCAACCCGAGTTCCATAATAGGTTACAGTTTCATCCAATTTGATATTTGACATCTCAAGCCTCACCTGGACGAGAACGTTGGGTTTGTATATGGTAATCCTGTAAGAAAAGTTCCATAATAGGTTGCAGAATCCACTAAGGATCTATCCAATCTGATATTTGACATCTCAACTTTACCTGGAAGAGAACATTAGGTCTGTACATGGTAATCTTGCAAACTTAGTATGCCTTGTATTGTTTCCGATTATGTGTTTGACCACAAATTTGACCAACTTGTCCACAATTTTGACAAACTTTACCTCGATCCGGACGCCGTTGACCTAGATATTTTGAGAGAAAAGCGAATCTCTCCTCTATTATTGTACTATTCTCTCTTGTCCGAAAAATTAAGGTTTTAATTTGGATCTCAAATTTCGTTCCCTCTCAAATCCCCACCTTGATACATCTTTTAGATTTCAATTCCCTTTCGAATTTGAGAAACCTTTTCTTATTCCCTCTCAAATTTCATTTCCCCCCTTCTCAAATTTTTAGAATGATTTCAAATCTAATCCTTCTCTATAAACAGAGGGAGAGGAAGATCTTAATTTCTTTCCCTTCATTCTCATCATCCTCCTTTGCGATTCTCACTTTCTTCTTCCATACCTCTTACCTCGCATACATCTCTGTACCTCATTCATTCTCCAGAGGTAATCTATGTAGCTTTTACTTTCGAATATTTATTTCAAATTAGGGTTTCTTTTTTTTGGTTGGTATCTCCTTCATAGATTTACTTGTATGTTTTTATTTATTGCTTTGCAATTCTTGGTATTTGGTTGTTATCTCTTTCCATAGATTACAACCAAACTCAGGGTTTCTACATGGTTATAAAGTTTTTCTTCATAGGTTGTTCTTATTACTTTAAAATTATACCTTTGTTGGTTATAATCTCCTTCCATAGATTTCAACCAGAAGTTGGGGTTTTGTATTTTTGTTCACTGCTAGGTTTGCTCTCATTTTAGTTCAAATGCCTAATATGTTGTTTGTTGTTTGGTTTGTTTGGTATGAAGATGTTTTCAAGTCAGGATTCTCACTTTTCAGATCATGTTGTGTCTACCAATGAAACATGTTATACTTCTGATGTTCATAGTACTCCATCTCATGGTGGTTATGAAAATGGTTTTCTATCTCATGAAGCTTCTCTATCTCATGATGAAACTCAATCTGATTCTAACTTGGAGGAGACACAACTTCCACCCAGACTCTTGGTAGAAATAGATGAATGTGGAAGACCATTTGGCGAACATGTATAAAGGTTTGCAACTCGTGCAAGGGAACTCATTCGAGTTCACTGTCCAATTGACTACAAAGACTGGAGGCTCATTCCTGCAGCCTTCAAGGACCAAGTCTGGAACCTGCTCATGGTAACTTATTATCTCCTATGCATTTCATTCTATGGTTTACTCCACTTATACATATCAGTGTTTATAGACCAACTACCAAGTTATTGTTTATGGATGACAAAAATACTTCATCGTTTCAGGAAATTTTTTGTTTTGCATATGATGAGTCTCTTGTCAGGCCATTTGTCCAAAAAAAAAAAATTTCCTTAGAAGTTTTGTTTATTCAAATGGGAGTTACGCCTTAACATTCTGAAAAAGCTTGAGACTCGTGAAGAGATGGATGCAGCATTCCCTTATGGTGTTAATGATGATGTTTGGAAACGATTTGTGCATCATGAGTACCAGCCTGGCATGCAACAAAAGTATGCTAGATATGCTGAGAACCAGCAGAAGAGAAGGATTCGACATTGTTTAGGTAGACTCTCCCATGCCAACAAATCCTACAGAGTTGTAAGTACTTTCTAACCTGGTGGTCTTAACATTAAATTCTCAAAGTATTTTATTTGGACAACCCTTACTGACCATATTGATTGTACAAGCCAAAAAAGAAGGTAGGGTTATCGAGTACCATGGTGAGAGCTGGATGCTTGCTTATGTAGGGAAAAATGGAGCTGTACATCCAAGTGCAGTTGAAACATATGTGAGTATTGGACCATCATATGTTGTTCAGAGTTCAAATAAATTGAATTGTTTATAGTTTGGTTCTTTTGGATTTTAGGAAAAAGTGAAGGCTGCCGTAGAAAAGAGAAAGGCTCAATCCGAAGCTGGTATTGAGTCTGTTGTAGATATTACCAATGATCCAGTTACTGAAGTTTTTGGTGATGAATCTAATCGAAGTTATTGCCGAGGCTTTTCATCCACTGTTACCAAGAAGCAAGCAATACAAGGAAAATTTGGTTCTTCAATAGCCGCGAGTGCAAAAGCCAATTCATTTACTCCAGCTGGTAATGAAGGCAGGATGGACAGGATCCAAGAGGAGTTAAGTGTTCTCTCAAAGGTGAGCTTAAATCTGTAATTCATTTACATCCTTAATTTTTATAGTTAGTTTTGTAAATAAGAGATTATAATTTTTTTAATCAACTATTGAATGGGTTGGTTTTGGTTATAGGCTGTTTTCAGTTTCATGGCAATCCAACTGAACAATGCCAATTGTCAAAGCAGAGCACAAGTCCCTGATATCCATTCTACGGTCGTTCAACCTGGTGCTGCTGCTAATACAATACCTGCTGAAGGAGAGCCTCAAGTTTTTCTTGTTAACATAAAAAGGGAGATAGTCGCAACAGGTTATGTGGTTACCAGCTTGGATGTAGAAATCTGTCACGGGGTGAGTGTTAATCATGATGAGAGGAAGGTATGCATTGAGGGTGTTCTTAATGTGCACTATCCTGTACCCGATGCTCCTCAAGGACAGGAAAAATGCTTCATATTGGCTGATTATGTTTTAGGTGGATTTTTAATTTGGCCTGCAAACCGGTTGGTCTTGCAACTGGTAGATTAAACAGTTTGGAACTTATCTTTTGGTGCAGCTTTCCTTACTTTTTATACATATGTTGCTGCTTATATTTGGTGTTCTTTTGATTCAGCCACTCTTTAGTTAGAGTTCGTAGTTAGAGTGTAACTCTGAAAGCTTTTTAGTCTTGCCTGCAAACCGGTTGGTCCTGCAAGATCTAGACTAAGCAGTTTGAAATACAGTATTTTGTGAAGCTTTCCTTATACTAATATATACATACTGCTGCTTATATTTTGTGGAGTCTTTTTTCACTCTCTAGCTAGAGTGTACCCCAGAAAAGTTCCTTTCAGTTTTCTGTCACTTTAAACATTTCTTAAAAATACACTTCTGCGAGTGTATCGGGTTGTACTTTGTGTATATCTATATATGGTTGTCTTTTATTTACTTGCTTTTATTTGTCCCCCCCCCCCCCCTTTTTAACTCCGCCATTTTAAATGCCGGTCCCTAGCCCGGGTAAAGGAGGAGGGAAGAGGGGCAACTTGTATCCTCTTCTGATATTTCATATCGTTTTTTTGTCTGTTTTTAGGAACTTTGGTGGACAAGATTTAGAATACAGAAGTTTATCAGTTGTGTTTCTTTCATATATGCAATTCCCATGAGCATGGGATACCGCAGGTCGCCTTTTTAATCTCAGGTTTGTTACCCATACCTATTATGATATCTTCAAATATGTCATTTGCTTATTCAGCTGCCATGCATCTGACCGATAATCATTTGTTTTGCAAGGTTTCATGGATGCTAACACCCGAAGCTGGAGATTACCTACTATGGAGAAAGTTGGCAAGTTATTTTAATCTCAGGTTTGTTTTATTACCTATTATGATCTCTTTAAATTGTTTCGTGTACTTATTCAATTGACAATATTCAGTTCACCGATATGTGTTTGCTGGTATATGACAGGAGGCAGTGTTGGCCTTGCAAAGTTGTACAGAGACGGAAAGAACTTGTAACCAAGATCAGCTTATTGAAATAAGTTTATCCCTTCTCTTGTATAATGTTGCAGGACCTTGATAGAGAAATGCCAGAGCTGTGGCGAATTTGTACCAAGCGAGACAGTATTGGCCTTGCAAAGCTGTACCAAGCGAGGGAAAGAAGTTGTACCAAGCGAGACATTCTTTTCTCTACTTCTATTAATTGGTGAGTAAAGTCTTACTATATCAGTGCATTGTTTGTTGTCATCTTATTATAACATATGAAACCATGTATATAAATTCCCAGTGACAATTCTGTCAAATATAAACTTTTAATGCTTAGGTTGCCATGTTCAAATAAAAACAGTGAGAATGTATGCATTAAAAACTTGCTTATATTAGAAACTGCTGAAACACACAACCTTGTCATTTTCTTATAACATAGGGAACCATGTATGTTTTTTTTCCTCAAGCAGTTGTTTCAAATCACATATACTTGGGTATCTAAATGAAGGATGAGACAAATCGTGGTTTAATTGGTTGGTCTATAATGAAAATGTATGTTGCCAAAATTACTGAATGAATCTTTCTCTCCTATGAGAGCTGTTTCTAATTTGAGATTCTGTTTCATTTTTGTTGTTTTGTCAGGATACTGGAATCGATGGCAATAGCTGATGCCATGAGATGGTTAAGGCTACTCTGATGTCAAAAAAAGACTTCTTTTGGATGATGAACAACTTTTTTCCAGCCAAGGTATAATGCAGAACAACATTTTTATATTTATAAACCGCTGAAAAACACAACCCTTGTCATTTGATTATAACCATATAGGGAACCATGTATTTTTTTAGGCTTAAACAGTTCTATGAATGTAAGAATGATAATCATATATACTTGCGTATGTGAATGAATGAGGAGACAAACCTTGGTTCAATTGGTTGTTGAATGGATTTGTGAATGAATGAATTCCTTGTGCTGCTCGAATGATAATGTATGTATTGTGGAATGAGATTGAATTATATGTTTCAGATTCAGTATTGGAGGTTCAGAAATGAATTGCAATGCAGCTTCAGAAAGAAACTGTATTGCAGCTTTAGAAATGGATTGCATTGCATTGCAGGGTCCAATTATGGGATCTTATTTATAACAGTAAAAAACGTTTTTTTTTTTTTTGAATTTTTTTTTTATCAACGTTGAGTCAACGTTATAAAATATGTTAGTAATAGTATACCTGGCAAATTCTTTACTGTTACAATCAATCGTCAACGTCTAAAACCGTTAGTCTATATGTTACAAACGACAGACACGTGGCAAATGTCAAACGTTACAGTCAGCTGTTACGAATCGAATCGTTACAGCAAGCTGTTATATCCAAAACTTTACAATCAATCATCAATGTTTGAAGCCGTTACTTTACCCGTTACAACTGATCGACACGTGTTGTACGGCAGCCGTTACACTGAGCTATCACGGTTGTGAATCGTTATAATAACCATTAAATCCAATATGTTACAATCAACTAAACAACGATTAAAATCGTTGATGTAGCTGTTACAGGGAAGGATAAGTGGCAATAAGTCAACCGTTACACACAAAGTCGCCGTTACGGTATCTGTTACACCAAACTGTTACAGACTAACCGTTACGATCTGCGCAATAACTGCTATCCGTTACAACCAAATGACATCAGATTAATCTTGTGCTGACTAGATAATCGTTGGTGTATTTATTCCAACGAATGAAACCGTTATTTAATAAATTTTTATTGTAACGAAATGAACTGTTGAAAAAATATTGTAACACAAATAATAACGGCACATTTCCAACGTTTTTTTTGACGTTACATTATATAGATACTAACGTTTTTTCAACGTTACAAATTCCCTGATTTTGTGTAGTGTAAAGTATGATTTCGAAGCTAGTATTCTGCAGCTTTTTCAGAATCGGTTTGTATGATATGACCTATAAACCGTTTTTGAATTCATACAAGAATCGGTTTACGCTTGTGTCTCTATAAACCGATTCTGAAGAAATCTTGCCTGGGATTTCATTCAGAATCGGTCTACGTAGTTGAAAATGTAATCTGATTTTGGCTTAAATAAGTTACAAAAAAATAGCCAATTTTAATTCCACAATCGGATTACATGTGATCAAACATGCCCCGATTGTGGTCAATTTCCATTTTGCATATACTTTTAAAATTCAAACTCAGTACATCGCAACGATAAACTAACACGGTACTAGACTACCACATTGATCTTTTAATTGCATATAAAAAAAAAATTCTCTATTTTTTAGTGCGATATTCAACTATCAATACGGCTTCGAAATGATAAAAAGGCTCTCCTCTCCATTTGGTATAAGCATCATGTGCCGCAAACCTGTCGTCTATGTGCCTAGCGAGAAACTCGTTGTACTTTCAGCACAATTTCTCAACGTGAATGGTCCTCGAACAAACGTAATCGGTTCGATAGTGATGGCGTGGTTTCTTGACTTACCGTTCATCTTTGGAATGAAAGAACCTGATGCAACTTGAATCTAAAATACACTCTCGTGTTGGTGTTCTTCGGGAAGATCCCTGACAATGTAATAATTTTTAACCCATTCGGTCTATTCATCAACATCGTTTAGTCTATGCCTTAGTTGGAATTGGTCTTCACCTCGTTTCTTTGCCTTGAGTACGTCTTCTTCTTCCATCACAGCACTTGACGATGATGTGGTAGTTCATTTGCTTCTTTTAAGTATGTCTTAAAATGAATTGGTAGTTGATGATGATGGAGTAGTTCGTTTGCATCTTCTAAGTATGTGTTCGCATAAATTGGAAGTTGATGATGATGGATATGACATCTTTGAATGAAAAAATAAGTAGTGGAGAAAGATTTCTTTCAATAAAGTAGTGTATGATAGAGAATATGCTATCCTCTTTATGTACACAAGGGACCAACGACTATAATTTCAAAAAAATAAATAAATAGCCGTTTGCGGCAATAATCGGATTATATTCGAGCACATATAGTCTGATTATGAATTTGGAATTTTGGAAAATAGTTACCACTTACCACTTTATAATCGGTTTATGTATGAGGCACCTAAAGACCGATTCTTGATTTCTCTACAAATCCATACTTGGGCCCAGATTCGGTTTATGTGTGCATTAATGTAAACCGATTGTGGTTCATGTTCACCACATCAACCCAGAGTCGGTTTATATAGGTGTACAATAAACCAATTCCTTGTAACATCAACAACAATCGGTTTACGCTAATGCACACATAAACCGATTCTAGGTTGATTTTCAGAAATTGATGAGTGAATTTCAGAGATTTAGAGTTAAATCATTGTTGAGTTTCTCTTAAAAGGAACGTATTAAAGGGATATAACTCAATCACTTGAATTGTTTGTTTTCTATTCCTTCAAAACCCAAGAAAAATGAGAATTCAATTATTATTTGTGATTAGGATTTAGTTTTTGATTTTGATGGAAATTAAAAAAAAAGGTTTTTGATTATAGATTTTTGTATTTGTTAATAGAAATGATTATGATTTTGTATTTGTTTTAGAATTATTAAGGTTTGTTAATATGGTAAAATACTAAATTACCATATTTTGGACACCCCATGTCCCCCTCTTTAGGTTGATTGAAGAGAACTATAGGCCCCAAATAATGACACTAGGCCCCAAACTAGGAAGGAAAGAAATTGGACCAAAAATACTTGTAAATGCTAAGGTTTTTCAATACTCAATGCCCAGTAATAGCAAAAGTTCTCGAGTGTCTAGCAAGTGCATCGACTATAATGTCGTCACTTGATCCATTTGTTCATGTCAGAGCAGAGTTTCAACGTACTACAATCATCTATCGAAGAAAAGTTTTGGTTCAACTCGCTACGAAGGTTGTCTTTATTTGGCAGTGTGGTTAACCACTAATAGTACTGCACCATTTCCAATTTTCCTAAAATTGTAGCGTACTCATAGCTCTTTTCTGTTGAGTTGCCTGGTGGGAATACACTTTTGTTATTGCGCATCTTTAGATAGTATTTGCTGCTTCCATGGTTTACTGCAATCTCATCACTCGTCATTCCATTTCTGAAACAGATGCATATAATGTTGGATTCTTGCAACAATTAACAACACGTTAGATGTATCAAAATAATATTATAAAGAACTTAATCAAAAACAACTCTACCGAAACAACTTGACGAGGGAAGAATCACAGGTTCAACAAGTTTTCCTTAACACATCAGTTCGCGGGTATACTCGAGATGAGTAATGCTAAACCCCTCACACATCAGTTTCTTGTAAAACAATTAAAAAACCGGAAACAGAATTCTCCCATAAATAAAACACTTAAAGAAAATAATTTTGAAAATTGTTTCCTAAAGAAAAACTCGCCAAAAATAAATCCGAGTAGAAAAGAGACTTGGTGCATGGTATATGCGCATATCGCATGGAAAAAGAATTCTCCCATAAATAAAACACTTAAAGAAAATAATTTTGGAAATTGTTTCCTAAAGGAAAATTCTCCAAAAATAAATCCGAGTAGAAAAGGGACTTGGTGCTGGTTTGGGCCTTGTATCTTTTGCCCCACCCACTTCACCTCGTTTGTCAATATATGCATAAGAGTATGGTTATATAGTGGAGCTCCTCTTTAGTTTTCCACAATGTGGGACTAAAGGTTCCATTTCATTCACCCAAAAATGAGTAAGTAATATCCTTAGGTCATTAGCTCAAACCGCAATAAGACCAAAAAAACCTTACTAAAAACTCATTTTCTCCGACATATAATGCAGTAGGTGATCATAGAGTATGCTCACAACAAATTAAAATTAACATTCCCAGTGTACATTTGAAGGCTGTTTCATTTTCACATACCATGCCAAAACGTAAAAAACCAAACAAAACCATATTTCTTGAGCAGGTGTAAAAATCAAACACACAAAAATTTAAATATGTGTTCACCAAACCATATCACCGTTATTAGCACGCTTGATAAGAACAAAACAAAAGATATGGTAAGCACTAAGCACTCATAGAAGCTAAAAGATACTAGAAGTCTTGGGAACCAGATGCAGCACTTTACTTTTCCCGTTTTTGGTCGATGATAAAGAAAATTCATGTGATGTTATACCAACCCCCACCAACGGGAATTTACTTGGAACAAGCTAGAGCCTAGAGTGTGAGGAATGTGGATATTTAAGAAGCCTGGCTAAATTGGGGTCTAGGCCCATTATTTGGGGCCTATCAAATTACCCTTCCTACTCCACCAAATGGCTATGGGGTGCCAAACTTCCCAAAAGGTCTAATTTACCCCCAAATTAATTCCTAAAACTTACTCATATAAATACTAAACTTTACCATTTTCAGTAAATCCAAAAACATAAAAAACCTAAATAATTTTTTTTTTTCTATTTTCATCCTAATCTTTCCAAATTCTCAAAACCCTAATCATTTTTTTTTTGATTCTCTTCTCCAACGATCTGCGATCTAACCAAGAAAAAGGTTAATCTCTATCAACTCGTTCTACTATTCACATTTTTTTTATTGATTTACATGTATTAATCTTCGATTTTTGAAAATCGAAATCTCCGATCTACCCAGAATCGGTTTATGTTGACATATCGAATAAACCGATTCTGGGTTTTGTTCTTCAGCCATGAAGAGCATGCAGAGTAATCAGTTTATATGATGATTAACATCTACCGATTCTGGGACCGAAATCGGAATATGAAAAGACATCACCAGGATCGGTTTATAAGTGCATTAGCATAACCCGATTCTGGATACTAAATTCTTTTGAACACTGAGTTTCCACAATCGTATTTTATTTGCTTGTTAATGTACCAATTGTGAATTGTCTCTTCAGATTCCATTTCACAATCAGTTTTTATATATGTACCACATAAACCGATTCTTAATGTTTGAAATTCATGTGTGTTTTAGTGTTTACAATCGGATTACATATGTACCGATTGAAAAGATGAGGGTACCCAAATATACCTCAATCTAAAACTTTTCCACCTATAAGTCCTCGTACCAAAAGTGATTGTCTATGGAGTAAGTTGAGACAATACAACGAATCGGTATTCACACTTTGTGTGATCGTCTATGGATACGAGATCGAAACAATACAACAATCAAAGTGCGATTACTTGATAATAGGTTCGGACTTAACCAAACTCTATAGGATCACTATCAAGAAATACGGAGTTAACGTTTGTGTAATTTAATTTAAATTATAATAACAACAATTATAATTGCGGAAAACAAAAGTAAAAGACACAGCAAGATTTTGTTAACGAGGAAACCGCAAATGCAGAAAAACCCCGGGACCTAGTCCAGAATTGAATACTCTCAAAATTAAGACGCTATACAAAATCAACCTAACTTGGTATAGTTGAGACCAAGCAACTAAACCTATAGTTCACCTAGTTTCTTCAGTGTCCCTGCGCTTCCGACATTCAATAAGTGCACGCACTAAACCAGGACCGGTTACACCAATTACAAGGATTGATTACTACTCTTTTGTGATCGTTCACACCAATTACTAGGATCGGTTACACCAATTACTAGGATCGGTCACACCAATTTCAAATATCGATCATACCATCTTAGGTGATTACTTAGGATCGGTTACACTAATAAAAGTCATACCAATACATAAGTCAGGCATTGTGACTAGTTTTACCAAGATACATAACAAGTTACGATCGGTTCTACTAACTCACACATATTGGTAATCCAAAGATATGCAATAATTAACAATACCAATAAGCCTAGCGATTTCCCTTTCGGGTCATAAAACAAGTTCATGAATGTATTTCCTTTAAACGAATGTAAACATTGTTTCCTAGGACGAAATCTTCACCCATACCCATACATATAACCATAATAGTATTCATATGATTATGTCGATGTCTTATATACGAAGTTCAAAAGATAAACGTTATACTTCGTATTCTAATTCCTTAACACTATGTCTACTAGAGTATAATCATTCACAGCTTCGTAGTTATGTTTTCAATATAACACGACTTGAAAGATACGTTGGGAATGAAACATTTCAAGTCAAAATATTACTAACCTCAAGAGGAAGGATGATGTCGTCGATGTAGCTCTTTACTTCTTCACATTCTTCGAGTAATACTTGTATGTCTCATTATCCTAATCTTTCTAGCCTAACCTATACGATGTTATCTCTAGTACATAATCAAGAAACTCATTAATTGAGTTTTGATTCACTAAAATATGACAACCAAACTTGACATACCAACGCTTGGTGGGTTCAACCGAGCTATGCTCTAACAATCTCCCCCTTTGTCAATTTTAGTGACAAAACTCTTACAATCATATGGATAAACAAATTACAAAAATTCATTATACATACGCTTGATTCCAAGTTTCAACGACACAATACCCTGCATATATTCAATCCATAAATGCCGCTGAAGACATCATAATAACAAAGCTAATACCACCCCTAAAGGTAAGATAGGTAGATTTTCAATCCGTACATCTTTGTTATTTCTCTTTTGTAGTCCAAATAACTACAATCAACATATGATATGTTTCTCCCCCTTAGTCAATGCTTTACTCTTTCGTTAGTTATAACGTTTAAGCACAATTGTCCTTTCCTAAGTGATTACAAATCACTTTGTTTACTCCATATATTTCTCCCCCTTTTTGTCACAAAATGACAAAGGTACGAGCAAATACCATAAACCGAAAGGATCTTACAATCTAAAAGAATTGTATAACCTATAAGAGTTAAGCACGAAGGTTTCACATACCATTTTAGATAACCAATACCTAAACTGAAACTACAAGTAATTTGGTTTTGATATGTTATCAAGGAAACAATTGCCCGAAGCAATTTTCCCTAATAGTTTAACAAATTGACTAAAAAATTTAGTTCCCTTGCTAAACCGATTGCACAAGTAATATCGCTTGTTTCGATTAGACCAAAATAAAGATCAGAATTAACTTTATTTTTCTGATCAGGCACTAATTATTCAGACAATAAATTAGACCTTTCACTTTAGACAAGACAAATACTAGGTTAGTTAACTAATATTTCTTGTCAAGGCATTCGATTAGATTTGAATAACAGAATCCTTTACATTTGATAAGTCTAGCTAAGATCAGAATTAACTTAGTTTCTCTTATCCGAAATCAAATTGGACTAAACAAATGATCCCGTATTTTGTTAAGCCATAAACAATACATACAAACCAAATAAATTTACTTGCACAATTATTACTCTTAACCGGAAGCAATTGAAATAAACATAAACATTAAAGCACCGCAATTGCACCGAAATTTCATTAAGTCTAAAACAATTGATACCAACCAATAAAGAAAGATAACAATGGGTTTTCTTAACCGGAAACAATTGAATCACATACACATACATCCACACACACATAATGGAATAAACATCAATTGTACCGAATTTTGTTAAGCAAAAGCAAAATATATGCAATAAACTCAAGCTTTTCTTAAGCAGGAAAACGATTAACTAACAAATTCGTTACCTCAAATTCCGCATCTTCTTCTCCCCAGAAAGATATATCATTAAACGCAAGTTCAAGTTAGAACTCTCCCCCATTGTGTTGTCATCCTCTCGCAAGAACAAAAGAACAACAACAAAAGCAACCTTTACCAGAGAAAGGTTGAATCGGTTTTTAACTATTGCAAAGCAAGAGTTGAAAACCCCGAAACACATATGCTTTTATGTTAAACAAAAATTCAACATATTGTGACTTTTTCACATATGAGTTTCAATCGGAACACCTTATGATCCTTTGATAAAGCCTACCAACATGGGCTAGAACTTAATCCCGCTAAATCAAAAAGCCACACAAACCATAAGGGTTCACACATAATATGAGATCGAATATTAAGGTTAAGAAAACCGAAATCAAACATCCCATAACACATAGCAATAATATAAAGCATTCAAGCACAAGCTATGTAATCAAAAAACTATCAAAATAAAAAATTATAAAATAATAATTTTATTCATCACTAATAGATAGTTTTATTTATCAATAAACCTTACACAATAATTGAAAGAAATCAAAAACTGATGTCTATTTTGTTTGGATTAAGTATAACATCAAATAACTTAATCTCTAGAAGTTCTCTTATTATTCACCGAAGATTCTTCAGAGCACTGATTCTTGAGTCTTTTCTTTTCTTTCAGGAGATTGAGTCTTCGTTTCAAAAGATTCACTTCCACAATCAACTTCAAAAGTTTTGACTCAAGCCACTTCTCATTCTATTCAGAAGCTTCCAAATGTTCTCGATCAATCTCAAAATGTCTCATTAAATAGAACATGAGATCAAGTGATATATGATTCTTCTTATGTTCCCTTGAGTAGTAGCACTTAATCTCAGTGGGAGGACATGTTTCAAGCTCCTGTAATTGTGAATTGATATCAATAGTATCTACACCCATCTTTAACCGTAGACAAAACAAGAAGAGAAGAATCGGTTCTTAAGACGTTTTATATATCAAATCGAACTTGGTTATACGCTTTCGGAAATAACAGAGTAGGTTTTCCGAAACAGTATGATTAAGAGGGCCTGAAAATATTCTACCCAATTTTTGTCATGAACTTTCCTAGGATCGAAAGTATTATTCTAAAAATAGAAAAGAGTATTCAAAAACTTAGAAAAATACTTTTGATGTTCATGATGAGTACAGAAATATACCTTTCTCATATTCCAGTGCTCATTTAAGATTTTCCCATTTATTTAAATTGAGCACAAATGGGAAAATCCGATCAACAAACTTAATTGTTGAAGTGAGCACTTGATTTCTCGTCTTCATTTTTGGAGCATGATCTATCATGATGTTTTTGAACATCTTTCTTTCTGAAACTATTCCAAGAATAGTCTCTTTCCATTAAGTCACAACTTGAGTGATCTGATGCAACAGAAGGATCATAAGTGTGACATGAGTTCTTTTGAGGCATGAATTGAGAAGAGATCTTATATCGTCCCAAAAAATTCGTGGAATATGACATCATCTTTTGATGAGATTGTTTCCTTGATTCTGATTTAGACAGTTGATCAACAACAAAACAACATGATTTGAAATCATTTGTTTTAGTGCATTTCTGCTGAACGTTGCCATAGTCAGTAGGAAAATCCTTGTCAACTGTTGTGTTTTACCAGATATCAGCTGTTGGATTATTCTTTGAAACACATCTCTCTTTATTCTTGCAAGTGATTAGACTATTGGAATCAGGATGTCGTTTATTAGCTAAGAGATTCCGTGAATTACATATCCTTTTCTTAATTAATAGATTTTTTATGATTTGATCATTGTCAAATCCTTCAGATTCAGTTTCAAGAGAAAATGGAACACAATTTTCACCTTGATATAGACTAGATGTGATAATCATCATATCATGTGGTTCATGAACTTCAAGAGTTTCTTGAGAGACAGCTTCTTCATGCAACCTGGTTTTTATTAGAGATTCTCTGATGATTCTCTCGACAGATGGTAATAAATATTATCCTTTAGATTATATTTTTCAGCAAGCTTTATGAAAAATTTAATCTCATCACTGTCATCTGAGTCTGACCAAAGTATTTGTTTTCTTATTAACCCATCATGATTAATATTCCCTGAGTTGTATCCAATCAAAGAACTAACAGAGCTGAGCTGTTTACCAGGTTTTGAAAACAAATAGCCTTTTTGAAGTATATCATCTTCTTGCTCTACATTAACTGAATCAGACATAAATTAAATTCTTATAGGTTGGATCGCACCAAACACAGATTGTTAGATCTTTTTGTGTTTGCTTGCTCTGATACCAATTGAAAAGACGAGGGTACCCAAATATACCTCAATCAAAAACTTTTCCATCTATAAGTCCTCTTACCGAAAGTGATTGTCCATGGACTGAGTCGAGACAATACAATGAATCGGTATTCACACTTTGTGTGATCGTCTATGGATATAAGATCGAGACAATACAACAATCAAAGTGTGATTACTTGATAATAGGTTCGGACTTAACCAAACTCTATAGGATCACTATCAAGTAATACGGAGTTAACGTTTGTGTAATTTAATTTAAATTATAATAACAACAATTATAATTGCGGAAAACAAAAGTAAAAGACACAGCAAGATTTTGTTAACGAGGAAACCGAAAATGCAGAAAACCCCCGGGACCTAGTCCAGAATTGAATACTCTCAAAATTAAGCCGCTATACAAAATCAACCTAACTTGGTATAGTTGAGACCAAGCAACTAAACCTATAGTTCACCTAGTTTCTTCAGTGTCCCTGCGCTTCCGACATTCAATAAGTGCACGCACTGGAACAATTCCTTTGGTTCGTATTCCAAACAGTAAAGGAACAACAAATCTGTTCGGTATCAACTCTATTCAATCCCAGTGATATGAATTAGACAAAGGCTCTTCTGTTTTATCCAATAAACTCCTTTGTCGGGTTTAGATCTATCTAACAAACAACTAACAAGTAGTCGAGTTTAGATTTTGCAATCAATAATAAGATCTATCCAGATACTAAATACATGTGCCGATCTACGCAACTAATCAATCAAATTTACCAAAAGATAAACAGATTATAGTTGGACCCAGCCGATCAAGTCTTGTGCACACAAAAGATTATGAACCCAAATCAGAAATCTTTTTCGTCTTCAAATCTTCTTAAATCTTCAATAAACACCTGCACACAACAACTTGAATCTCTTGTGATCAATCACGCACAGAACGGAGTCTGTTAACAATGGATTATCACAAGATGTCTTTAGATCTACAAACAGTTCTAAAGATCCTGTCGACACTTCGATCTAGTTTGAGTGAATCTTATATCAGAAGAGAAGATTCTCAAGAATAAACAAACTAGGTGCAATCAAAGTTCAACAACCGTTAGTCAATCAGATCAAATCGAAAACTAATAATACTGCAATTATATAGTTTCCCACCAACGGTACTCGTAGAGCTTCTTGATCCCACAGAAGTCTTTAAACGAGCGGTCGTAAGAGATTTTGCCTAATTAGGGTACTTTCCTCTCCAAATAGACGGCTTCACCAGTAACAACACAACTAGGTAGTTTTGCTGGCTCTTAGGATAGTTTACGTGAAATGCAAACTTGGGTATTTATAGACCAAGGAATTTCCAAAACCGAAATATTCTTAAGATATGCAATATATTTCCAAATCGGTTTTCATAATTCCTACTATGCTCTGTCCAAAAATAACCGAAATCCTACAAAAAAATCTCCAATTAGTAAATGCACATTACCAATTTTTATTTTCCAGAGATATGCATTTTAATTGATGGTAATTAAAAGCATATAAAAATTAACAACCTTAATTAAAAGATTCGCAACTTATTTCGGTCCGGCATCTCCTTTAGTTATTAAGGAATATCTTTGAACAATAAAAGATAAGAGTTACTGAACATGTTCAAATTATGTCGACATCTTAATTCTTTGTAAATCCTTTTTCATATTTACAATCTTGGAACCGATTATAACATACTTCCAAATAAGTTTAGAACTGGTTCATATGATTTCCAAGAACTATGTGATTGATCAAATCAACACACTAATCATGGGTTTATTGTTCTACCAAACAAAAGGATCGGTTCTACCTTAATATGGTTACTGAGACCGGTTATATCAGTTACCAAATTGGTCACATCAATTACCAGGACCATTTACCATATTTTCATGGTATTACTTGTGATCTGTAACTCCAGTTACCAGGATCGGTTACACCAATTACCAAGACAGGTTACACCAATTACAAGGATCGATTACTACTCTTTTGTGATCATTCACACCAATTACTAGGATCGGTTACACCAATTACTAGGATCGGTCACACCAATTACAACTACCGATCATACCATCTTAGGTGATTACTTAGGATCGGTTACACTAATAAAAGTCATACCAATACATAAGTCAGGCATTGTGACTAGTTTTACCAAGATACATAACAAGTTAATCGGTTCTACTAACTCACACATATTGGTAATCCAAAGATATGCAATGAATAACAATACCAATAAGCCTAGCAATTTCCCTTTCGATTCATAAAACAAGTTCATGAATGTACTTCCTTTAAAGGAATGTAAACATTGTTTCCTAGGACAAAATCTTCACCCATACCCATACATATAATCACAATAGCATTCATACGATTATGTCGATGTCTTATATACGAAGTTCAAAAGATAAGCGTTATACTTTGTATTCTAATTCCTTAACACTATGTCTACTAGAGTATAATCATTCACAGCTTCACAGTTATGTTTTCAATATAGCACGACTTGAAAGATACGTTGGGAATGAAACAGTTCAATTCAAAATATTACTAACCTCAAGATGAAGGATGATGTCGTCGATGTAGCTCTTTACTTCTTCACATTCTTTGAGTAATACTTGGATGCCTCATTATCCTAATCTTGCTAGCCTAACCTATACGAAGTTGTCTGTAGTACATAATCAAGCGACTCTTAAATTGAGTTTTGATTCACTAAAATATGACAACCAAACTTGACATACCAACGCTTGGTGGGTTCAACCGAGCTATGCTCTAAAACCGATTATTAACTAGATTTTTGTTTTTTTTGTAGATATAGACTTCGGCTACCTAACATTTTACTCTCGAGAGCTCAGCCAGGAGGATATTCACAGGGTACTACAACGCGTGCCATAAAGAAGCCTCTATAAGTTCATCTATGCGGTGAGACCCGTATGGAGGAAACCCTCGCACTAGTTGACAAGATTGCACTTGAAGAGCTCGTTGAGGTCATCAAGTTTGCGAGGAGAAGGAGTGATTTGATTTCAGCTGGGAGGGATCGCGACAGACATTTGGAAGATATGTTTGAAGAAATGGCTGAAGTTCAAGCCCTTGCTGAAGCAGAAGTTGCTGCTGCTGCAAATGCTCTTTGTGTTGCTGCTCCTGGTGCTCCATGATTTATAAGTTTAAGTTTTTAATTTCAAGCTTTAGATATTAAAAGTTTAAGTTTTAAAGACTTGGTTGCTTAAGTTTTAACACTCTTTTGGGATGGTTATGGTTTATATTTTGGATGATCCTGGTGTTGAACTTAATGCACTTAAAGTTTTACTCATAATTATGTGTATCGTAAAACAAGTTTATGCATGCTCAATAATTATGTTTTTCAAACACAGGCAAACAATTGGGCTACTCGATATGTAAACATAAACCGATCGTCGAGGATCCATAACGAAATCAGTTCATGTGTGGGGTCAGCATAATCCGATTATTGTTGGTTTTTGCGATTTTTTCTGTATCTTGTTCTAGCTAGAATCGGATTAGAAAATGAAATTAGATAAACCGATTATTGTCGGTGAAAATTCAATTTTTTTACTTGTCTTTAATCGGTTTATATTGGCTAATATAAAGACCGATTCTTTGTGACATAAAAACATAATCGGATTGTATGGACCTTCGAGAAGACCGATTGTGCCAAATTATTTCACTTTTTTTCGAAAAAACTAGCCATTGGGGTCTTTCTCTATATATAGAGACCTCAACCTTGGACCCCATTTGCCCAAAAATTTCTCATTCTATTCCCTCTCACTCCATATACTCCACTACTACTCATTTAATACCTCCACATACAAGAAATGGCATCGTTTGACTCTGCCGAAGATTTGACAATCACCAAAGCATGGTACGCCGAAACTCGAATCAAAAATCAGTCCTCCGTAAGGGTAGATGCCGAAACCTTTTGGACAAAGGTATATAAAAAAATATAGGCAATATTTTGGGAATACGAATGGAAGAAGTGTTCAAAAAGTCCATGATAGGCACCAAGTCATCGAAAATGCGATACTTGCTTATTTATCTATCCAACATCGGATTTTGAACGCTAGCCACTTTAGCTTGTCCATTGAACAATTTGTAAGTGTTTTTGTGGTTTATTTTACGTAATCTATGTGTTTAGTGTTAGGTTTTGTTCCATTAAGTTCCAGAATCTTCTGGAACGGGTAATAAACATTACTTGGGGTGTTTCCCAAGTTATGTGGTTTCCTAGTTGAGTCGTTTATCTAATTTAGGTTGAAAACTAACCTAGGAAGTTCTTGGGGGACAAGTTTGTGAGATATATAAAAGGACCCGAAGGGTTAGAGTTATAGATATCTTCTTCTTAGAGAGTCTACAAACATCTGTTTGTGAGAGAAGAAAAGAGCAGTTAGGGTTCTTATTGTTAGATAACTTTGAGTGACTAGTTCTGTTGAGGTAAACACTATTGTAAGAGTTTTTCCAAAGAATTAGTGAAATCTTTTGTTTGTCGAATTGTTTCTGGTTTCTTCTTAGTTCTCTATATTGTTATTAGATCGTTAGAACATCTTACTCGAGACGAACGTATAGTAGTGTTTCTATATTAAAAGAAATCTCTACTGGATTCTACAATTGGTGTGGTGAGCATGGATAGTCGGGAAGGAGTTTCTGCAATAAAAAAGTATGGATAATTGAAGTCTTATCGTATGGAAAGGATTGATGGGAGTTCTGATTTCATTCTTTGGCAGATGAATATGAAAGATTATCTTGTCGTGCTAGATTTGGATGATGCCCTAAAAGGTCCAATGATGAAGCAACATAAAAGGAAATATTCGGATGAGATGGAGTCGTCAGAAGATGTTACTGATACGTGGAGAAAGATGGTTAAAAAGTGTCTATTGGAGATTCAGCTTCATGTCGCTAGAAAAGTGCAAGGTCATGATGCAATCAAGGATGCTACATCAGCAAAACATCTATGAAACTCTTTTGAAAGTTTGTTCATGGCTAAAACAATGACTAATAAGATCTTTATTAAGGGCTTTTTACATGATATGAGGATGGAAGAGAATACAACGGTGATGGATTATATTTCTGCATTCGATTCATTAATATTGAAGCTTGAAGCTGTTGGTGACAATTTGAATGATCAAGACAAAGCTCTACAGCTGATCTGGACGCTTCCTAAATCATACAAGACGTTGTCACAGAATTTTATGAGTCGATCGTCGTTTAATACATTAGAAGTCTGCAACGCTTTAGCTGCGGAAGAGATGTGCAAAAGAGAGATCGGGTTGGTAATATTTCTGAAGATGCGTTTGTAGCTGACGGGAAGAGAGTTGGTAATAGCGAAGGAAAACGAATAATTTTCAAAGGTGATTGCTAGAAGTGTGGTCAGCCAAGGCATTGTGCTAGAAATTATCCTAGGAAGAAGGAAGGTTTTGGGAAAGTTTCGGCTAACTTTCCTAAAGATACTGCAACATTAGCGATGCTATCGGAAGATTGTGATCGTGATGAGGTCCTACTGACGCCTGCAAATCTTAAAAGTCAGGGAGGATGGGTATTAGACTGTGGTGCCGCTGTGCATGTTTGCAACAATCGTTCATTATTCAACAATTATGAAGATTGCAGCGGATTTGTCTACATGGGGAATGACTCTAGATTGCTAGTTCATGGAGTCGGTGAAGTTCGCCTGGAATTGTTTGATGGCTCAGTTCAAACAATCACAAATGTTAGACATGTTCCAGAGATGAAGTGGAATCTAATTAGTTTACCTAGATTAGAATCACTTGGAATGAGATACTCTACTAAAGATGAAGTAATGAGTGTATATCATGGCGATAATGTAATCTTGATGGCAAGACGGTACATGAACTTGTATAGATTACATGGAAGAGTTGTTTGAGGTGGTGCTAGAAGTTTAAGAAATATCTGTTCCGGTGGTGATGATGCAACAAGGAGGAGGTTAGGCTTAGGTGGTGCTTCTAGACGAAAGTTCAAGACAACTCAAAGGAAGGTGTCAGTGAATATGTCCTCTTTGGACATGGATTAATTATCAACCAAGATAATTGAGGTCCCTTATGGGAGGGCGGCCCTGAATAAAGGTGAGACAAAAGAAGATTTTCGTACGTCAAAGTGAAGAAGTAAGAAGACAGCTGATAGTTTTGTTCATGTCACAAAAGGTGGTGATTTTTAGGTTTTGTTCCGTTAAGTTCTGGAATCTTCTAAAACGGGTCAGAAACATTACTTTAGGGTGTTTCCAAAGTTATGTGGTTTCCTAGTTGAGTCATTTATCTAATTTAGGTAGAAAACTAACCTAGGAAGTTCTTGAGGGACAAGTTTGTGTGATCTATAAAAGTACCCGTAGGGTTAGAATTATAGATATCTTCTTCTTAGAGACTCTACAAACATCTGTTTGTGAGAGAAGAAAAGAACAGCTAGAGTTCTTATTGTTAGAGAACTTTGAGTGACTAGTTCTTGTGAGGTAAACACTATTGTAAGAGTTTTCCAAAGAATTAGTAAAATCTTTTGTTTGTCGAATTGTTTCTTGTTTCTTCTTAGTTCTCTATATTGTTATTAAATCGTTAGAATATCTTTCTTGTGACGAACATATAGTATTGTTACTATCTTAAAAGAAATCTCTACTGGATTCTACAATTGGTGCGATGACCGTGGATAGTCGAGAAGGATTTTCTGCGATGGAAAAGTATGGATAATTAAAATCTTATCGTATGGAAAGGTTTGATGGGAGTTCTGATTTCAGTCTTTGGCAGATGAATATGAAAGATTATCTTGTCGTGCTAGATTAGGATGATGCCCTAAAAGGTCCAACAATGAAGCAACACAAAAAGAAAGATTCGAATGAGATGGAGTCATCAGAAGATATTACTGATGCATGGAGAAAGATGGATAAAAAGTGTTTATCAGAGATTCAGCTTCATCTCGCTAGAAAAGTGCAAGTTCATGCTGCAATCAAGGATGCTACATCAGCAAAACAGCTATGGGACTCTCTTGAAAGTTTGTTCATGGATAAAACAATGACTAATAAGATCTTTATTAAGGGTCTTTTACATGATATGAGGATGAAAGAGAATACTCCGATGATGGATCATATTTCTGCATTCGATTCATTAATATCGAAACTTGAAGCTGTTGGTGGCAATTTGAATGATCAAGACAAAGCTCTACAACTGATCTGGACGCTTCCAGAATCATACAAGACGTTGTCACAGAATTTTATGAGTCGATCGTCGTTTAATACATTAGAAGTCTGCAACGCTTTAGCTGCGAACGAGATGATGCGAAAGAGAGATCGGGTTAGTAATATTTCTTAAGATGCGTTTGTAGCTGATGGGAAGAGAGTTGGTAGCAGCAAAGGAAGACGAACAATTTTCAAAGGTGATTGCTATAAGTGTGGTCATCCAAGGCATTGTGCTAGAAATTGTCTTAGGAAGATGGAAGGTTTTGGGAAAGTTTCAGCTAACTTTCCTAAAGATACTGTAGCCTTAGCGATGCTATCGGAAGATTTTGATCATGATGAGGTCCTACTGACGCCTGCAAATCTTAAAATTCAGGGAGGATGGGTATTAGACTTTGGTGCCGCTGTGCATGTTTGCAACAATCGTTCATTATTCAACAATTATGAAGATTGCAGTGGATTTGTCTACATGGGGAATGGCTCTAGATTGCTGGTTCATGGAGTCGGTGAAGTTCACCTGGAATTATTGATGGCTCAGTTTAAACAATCACAAATGTTAGACATGTGCAGGAGATGAAGTGGAATCTAATTAGTTTACCTAGATTAGAATCACTTGGAATGAGATACTCTACTAAAGATGGAGTAATGAGTGTATATCATGGTGATAATGTAATCTTGATGGAAAGACGGTGCAGGAACTTGTATGGATTACATGGAAGGGTTGTTTGAGGTGGTGCTAGAAGTTTAAAAAATATATGTTCCGGTGGTGCTGATGCAACAAGGAGGAGGTTAGGCTTAGGTGGTGCTTCTAGATGAAAGTTCAAGACAACTCAAAGTAAGGTGTCAGTGAATATGTCCTCTTTGGACATGGCTTAACTATCAACCTAGATAATTGAGGTCCCTTATGGGGGGGCGTCCCTTAATAAGGGCGAGACAAAAGAATATTTTCGTACGTCAAAGTGAAGAAGTAAGAAGATAGCTGCTAGTTTTATTCACGTCACAATAGGTGGTGATTGTTAGGTTTTGTTCCGTTAAGTTCCGGAATCTTCTGGAACGGGTCAGAAACATTACTTGGGGTGTTTCCCAAGTTATGTGGTTTCCTAGTTTAGTCGTTTATCTAATTTAGGTAGAAAACTAACCTAGGAAGTTCTTGGGGGACAAGTTTGTGTGATCTATAAAAGGACCCGTAGGGTTAGAATTATAGATATCTTCTTCTTAGAGAGTCTACAAACATATGATTGCGAGAGAAGAAAAGAGAAGCTAGGGTTCTTAGTGTTAGAGAACTTTGAGTGACTAGTTCTTGTGAGGTAAATACTATTGTAAGAATTTTTCCAAAGAATTAGTGAAATCTTTGGTTTGTCTAATTGTTTCTTGTTTCTTCTTAGTTCTCTATATTTTTATTAGATCGTTAGAACATCTTACTCGAGACGAACGTATAGTAGTGTTTCTATCTTAAAAGAGATATCTACTGGATTATACAGTTTGAAATTCCAATTAAACACCACTAACAAAGTAAGTTTGTATCGTGTTTTTGTAGCACCAAGTCGTGAAAGTGCGCTACTTGGAAGAAAAGGGGGAAGCTGACACATTTGATGCAAGCTATCACTTCATGGTATCCAAAATTTTGGAGTATTCCCCAGACTTCATTGTGGGTGAGTCGGACTCGGATTCCTCCGACGAAGATTGATGGTTTTAATTATTTTTTTTGTAGGTTTTGTGGGTAGATCTCTATGTAAACCCTCATGAGACTGTAACTCGTCCACTAGGGTCGCCTAGGGGTTTAAAGGCTTGATGCATGTGCTAAATGCATCCGTTATTTCTACGAATAGGATTATATATGAAATGAATGAAAAAAATTTATTATGAAAGGCAATAATCGGTTTATATATATCCTATAAAATACCGATTTTTGGGAATCGGATTTTATATATGCATACGTCAACCGATTCTCTAAGTCCTCTGTTAATTTTGAAAATACCAACCAAGAATCGATTTACGAGTGCATTAACGTAAACCAATTCTGGGTAGTGTTTTCGAAAAAAAAATCAAAAAATTTCAGTTGTTTGAGGTTTTGAAGATCGATTTAACATTAATTGATCCCTGTAGTAGGGTAAAAACTGTTTCTGCTGAAAAATGGTAAATTGGGTGTGTTGATGAGAAACGAATTCAAACCCTAAACAAATATACTACACAAGAGTACTTTAGATTCGAGAGATCAATCTGTAAGACTCTGGCCTAAACCAAGGAATGGTCGTTCCAGATTCATTTCGGTCACAAAGGAAGGAGAAGGGTTGATCTTAGGGAGGGAAGCAGAGAAGGTGTTGAGATCAGAGTGATAATCTCTGTAAGGTGTAGTACTTTATGACTTGTATCAGAATATAGAACCTGCTTGCAGAGTGTAAGCTGTAAGTTCCGGATGGTTTCTGAATACTTGTGTAGATAACCTTGTTGTTGGTTGAAAATAGATTGAAAATCTATTTATACAAGTCATAGTTAAACACACTGATCTCGTAGGAAGTGGGGATCGTGTAAAAATGGTGAAAACCATGTCCCTGTCATGAAGGGAAGACTGGTTGGTTTTACACCCACTACTCCTCTACTGCCATCAACTGCCCGCCTTTTCCTGACACTTTCTCATAATAGGAGTGTTGCACGCCGCACGCTGTAAACCACCAGACTAATACCCTAATGAGTATCCCCCAGTTTGTGACATGTTTGATGTCTCGAGTATTTTCGTAGGAAACATGGAACAAGTTACATGAAGAGTGGAACAGGTCCTTCATGGTAGTTGCTGAGAGGGTCTTGCTGGCAAGACCTGATAATTTTGACCAATCAAGCGCAGGCTAGGCGGTAGGTGATCATGTGTGATAAGTCAAGTCGTGTAAATGAGACTTGGTGTGAGTTAACACTTGGAAATAGAATACGGTGCTTTTAGGCTAAATAATAATTAAATAATTTATTAAATTGATATTTAAGAAATATCGTTTATAATCGATGCATGTAAAGCATCGCTTTTAAGCAAGCAACTCAAATTAAATCGATACATACGAAGTGCCGCTGTTAGGTTCGCAACCAGCCTTCTTTGGTCAAACGGTTGGCGGCCAAGTAAATTGATTAAAGACGGCATGACTGACTTATGAAGAAGAAGAGCAGCTGACAACAATCATGGCGTCTCATTGGTCGCCTAAGATTGGATCTAAGCCGGTCAAATCGTCTAGCAAAGTTGGATGGTTGAGATGATTTGCGGCAGTTGTTGATTATCGTTAACTTATTTAAGACTCTTACGAGTAGCGTGGTCAACCTACTTTGAGCAACTTCCAGGAGCCGTTTGGGTAGGTTGAGGACAAGTTGATCAGTCCTCATGGAAGAGTGACGGCCGGCGATCACGACGGCACCTTATTGGTCGTCTAGAATCAAATCTAGGCCGGTCGATTCGACTAGCCAAGTTGGACGGACGAGATCGTTTTGCGACAGCCACGTACTGCCGTTAGTCGAATTCAAGGCTTTTAAAGCCGTGTGACCAACCTACTTTAGGTGATCGGTTTGAGGTGTTGCTGGTAGGTTGGGAGCAACGTGATTGGCCGAGACTAAAGGCGAGTCGCCGGGGATCACGACGACACCTCATTGGTCGCCTAAAATAAAATCTAAGCCAGTCGATTAGGCTGACGAAGTTGGACGGCCACGATGGATTTAAGACTGCCATGGGTGGTCTTAACTCGTTAAACCCCTTTTTCAACCACGCGACTAGCCTACTTTGGCTATCGATCATGGATGCTTCCTACAGGCTTGGAGAGTTCCGATTGGCTGAAATAAAAGTGGGCCCGCTGGTGAATACCATGGGACTTGTCTGGTCATGTTTGCAAGACCTAGGGTTAGCTAACGGGGCTTACCAAGTCGTGTGGCCGTGATCAACTTGCAACTGTCTTGGACGGCCAAGATCTATTTTCTTTAAGGATTGTAAACACGTCGACCAACCTACTTCCACTTTTAATTAAAAGTGCTGGTTACAGCTTTGGAGCAATCTGATTGGTCAGCGGGAAAGATGGACCGGCGGACAGCAACATGGGGCATGGCCGGTTGGTAAGGAGAGGTACCAGCTAAGGCAAACCGACCGGCCAAGTTGCACGGTCACGCCTCCCTTGCTACTTTCCCGTTTTGTCGAAGTTTCTCTTTCTTCCTTATTTTCCAACTTTTGGTAGGATTCTACTCATACTAGCTATATGATAGCCTAGTTTCCTAGCTTTCCTAGGTTTTGTCTCAACCAATAGGGATCGAGATATCGTGCAGGCTCCGTTTTGGGGGGAAAACCTAATTTTTGTAAATCAACAAAATTAGGTAAAAAAATTGAATTTTGTGAGTAGGCACAAAATTAATCAATTTTGGTGATTTTTGCACGTTGGTACAAAATCACCAATTTTATCTTGGAGAGCAGCGCAGCTCATGCACCTCTGATTGAGCACCTTCATGCACATCTTAATCCTGACATTTCGGGAAATTCATGCTACTCAGCTGAGAGTGAACATTAATTGTCATATCTTGTCAATATTAAGAGTTCAAATGGGAACATAGCATAGGATAAATACTCAGCAAGCCCTGCATTAGTGAATAATGCAAACGGGTTCATATGTAAGCAGAGAGGTATAAGCGCTCATCAGCTTCTTGACAGCTCTACTTCTTTGCAGAAAGCAGGCATACAAATATGAAGTTTTACGGTTTTAGCCCTGAACTAAAAACCACCATCAACAATCCCACATCTAAAACATAATTAACATCTAATACGATTAATTAACGCTAATTAATCAGAGGTAAAATAGGCAGTGAGAGAATAGTTGGATAAGGGGTTGTGTGAAATTTATTTCTAATGACCTTTTTTATCATCTAGCAACAGGCCCCAAATAATTAGCCTAGGCCCCAAATTAGCCAGGTTAAAATGCGTCCATCCAAGGGAGGGGAGATTGATTGATTTTATGATTTCTTGGTTGCATGTGCATATAGTATGCAATTGGTATGACACTGTGCATATATAATGACAATGGCCCCACGATGCCCCTGATCTAGTCGTTACTATTACACATTTTTGTGGCCTGAACATTTTGTATTTTAACATAAAAAAGATCTTGTGATTCTTCGTTCAAATGATCCAAAAACATTACATAAAGTTTTGAAACCAATATTCTCTTATAAAAGAATCGTTTCTTTCTTTCTATTTGTTTCCGAATGAATAATTAATCTTGATTTAGGAATCTTAGTACTTAACCTTGATTTAGGAATCTTTTTTTTTTTTTTTTATACATAATTTAGGAATCTTAGTACTAACTGATTCTATTTTTTAATTGAGTAGTGCTATCCCGTGTAGTTGCGTTGTACGTCAACATAAGCAAGCAGCTTATTCATCGTTAGATCTTATTGCGTACGGTTAGATCAAATTCATGTTATCTTTCCTCGATTGGGCTTAATTTAATCAGATAAGGGACCTATTTCAAATATCAAGAGTTTGGCAGCTTTAGTTTTCTAGGAAAGATAACATGGAATTAATCAAACCGTACGTAGTAAAATCTAACGATGCATAAGCTGCTTGCTTATGTTGACGTCCCACGCAGCTGCGCGGGATAACACTGCTCTTTTTAATTTGTTAGATTTTGAAGGAAATCATTTGAACATTTTTATATTAAGTGACCAGAGATGTAGAATCATATTTGATTCTCATTTGGACACTAAACACGGCACAGACGTCTAAACTATTCTAAGCCTCGTGCAACCTTTTTTCTTTGAAGCATGGTGCAGATTAATTTGTGTTCTTGCTAAAGCCATTCATAGCGCTTGAGAGTATATTAGTGCAACTGGAGTTCTACAGTATCTCCAGCCTCATCACCACTGAAATTCTTGTTCCTTGGGGTTTTCCGGAGCTTGGTTTATATAAACTTGTTGATGGTGGATTTTCGGCAAGGGCTAAAATCGTAAAATCATGATACTGCATGTTTCTGATCTGGCTTCAGGAATATATGTGATAATTCATATTTTATGATCCATGAACCATTTCACGATCTCTGACTGGGCAACAACCTCTCAGGGCTATGATGAACATGTTTCTCGAAAAGCCTCTCAGCTGAACTTTCGATGCTTCACACATTTCATCATCACCTCTACATAGAATCAAAATGATTGGGTGGCTCCTAGACATACATGCTAGTATATAGCCTAATGCCTTCAGGACGTCACGTTATTCGTTGTTCCATGACAATGTAAAGAGAACGTCTATAGAATCTCCTAACGATTGGGCGGCTCCTAGACATATTTCATGCTAGTATAGAGCCTAATGCCTTCAGGACGTCACGCTATTCGTTGTTCCCTGACTATACACCCCCGCAGAACGAGTATGATGCTTCCATTATCTCATATCTCTATTCTGCAACTCATAGGTTGGTTCTAGCGTGTCATTCATCAATTGAATTCCTAGCAAATAACCTATTTATCTCATTACTCCGTTCCGTGACTGATCCTCAATTGGATTTCATGGATTAGTAATAGATAATCATTCTATCTCATTACTCTGTTCCGTGGCTAATCCTCAGCTGGATTCCATGGATTAGTAATAGATAATCGTTTTATTTTATTAATCCATTTCATGGATGATTCTAAGCTGAATTCCATGAATTGGTTATAAATATTCACTGATCGGGCATCTGGGCCATCACCGAGTAAGCCCCGAGAAAATGGTGCGAGTGTACTTAGCAATAATGCACAAACGAGCACCCGAACGCACGAACGAGCATTCAAAAATATGGACGAACGAGGAAACCTATTTTTTTTTGATGGGAAAAGATCATAAATTAACTAGCAAATATAGTACAAAAGATTTACAAGATCATTTTTATCAAAAATATTAGAATCTATGCTAGATTTATGAACTTTATGGTGCAGGTTATCTGACATGTGCTGTAGCTTTTTAATCCTTACCTCCTTGGCAATGTAGTCCGCAGCTGAGTTATTCTTTCTCTTAATATATTTCACTTTAGCTTGAGGAAACCTATGCAAATAGGGAAGAAAAATAATAAAAGAGGCGCCTAGGGGACCGGGCCCACCGGCCGACCGGTCATGCCGCCGTGGCCTGCCCCACACCACTCCCATTATTTTACCATGATTTTTTTATTTTTCCTAATCTCATGAAAACTCCTTCATTTGAGCAAATTTCCTTGTTTGAGCAAAACTCTTAGTTTCTCCATATTTTCCTTCAGACGATGAAAAAACAATAAAAAATATGGAAGGGTGTCACGGGACCGGGCCACCTAGCCAGCCGGCCATGCCCTAGCCATGGCCGATCCCACACCCTATTATCCAATATTTTCTTCTTATTATTATTTCCTTCATCTCATGAAACTCCTTCGTTTGAGCAAAAACCCTGGTTTTTCATATTTTCTCAAATATTGCTCAAACCATCAAAAAGCCAAAAATTCAAATGGTCACATGACCGACTAGGCTACTCACGACAAATACTAAAATATTATTATTTTAATATTTTCAAAATATTGATCGCACGAGCGAAGTTCTACTTGCTCATTCGAGCAAAATCGAGAGTTTCAGTCAAGATCAAACTCTTTTGAAAATCCAAAAAATTGCTCGAACGCGCGTCAGAAAATACCAAAATTCTCAGGACTGAGACATGAACACTATGGTGATACGGGCATGCCACCTTGACCGACCAAGGTCGGCCCTTAGTATTGCAAGAAGCCTGTCCCACATACTTTAACAATTTTGACCTAATGTTCATATTGGGTTCAAACTCTCTCCAAACAACTTGGAACTTGATCAAATGACCACCAGTTGGTCCCACGACCACCAAGGGAAGGTTTCATACCCGTTGGTCGGTCCCTCATCTCTCTATAATTAGGTTTTATTGCCTAATGCTCAGACGAGCACTATTTTCAATAAATGATTAAACCAGCATTTAATCATCCTTTCACCAACTGGTCTGCAAAGGACTTCGGTGCATGCTCACTCGAGCATTTGGGCGCTGCATGGCCGGCCATCATCCCATGTAGTCGGTCCCTCTCCCACCCAGTGTTTGATTTTCAGTAAATCATCAATTGATCAACAATCGATCAAAATTAGGGTTTTGTACTAAATGTTTTGCGAATCATAATTCTGAGCAAGTTCAAGCACTAATAATTTTATGTTAATCCAGCAATCAACATATTGATTAATTATATAATATTCGGTCTAGCTGCCAATATTTTTAATTAATATTTTATTTGGTCATGCTACCAATAATCGTTCAAATGAGCAATATTTGCTCAGACTATCACTCGAGCGAGCAATATTCGCTCAGACGAGCAATATTTGCTCAAGCTATCAATATTCATCACGTTGATCCAATTATCAACACGCATTCAAGAACTATACATATGTCCCAGCAGACATGTTCAATCCATGAACCATAGAGCATTCGTCAATCATGCTCGATTCAACAAAACTTAGACTCATCGTCTAATCAAGTCAACAACTGACTAATTAAATACACGTCTGCCTTACAGATTCCACGTTTGTGAGACATAAATCACGTCACATGGGGGGATATTAATTAGGGTTTTGGTCTGGCGGCCTACGGCACGTGTGTTCATCCACGATGAGAAATGTGAGTAAGTCGTGCAAGCAGTTGAGGGAGTTAGAAAAGTAGTGGGTGGACAATCAACCAAGTCTCTGCACGACCTGGAACTGGTTTAACCACGATTTCCACTTTTCCACTCTTTCACTCGAGCAACCGTTACACTTACTGGAGATCAATGTGTTTACATTCCGGCAAAATAAATAAGTCTCTGAATCCACTATTGAACAGGGACAGACAACGCTCGTCTAAACAAGAATTCTCATCAACTCTCAACAGTGCAGAATTTAGTCAATCAGTTAGAACTTATTCGAACTCAATAGTTCATCAATTTGCAGAAATCATCAACACATTCATAATCCTTGATCACCATTGATCTAGCACATTTCTCAGCTTCCCTCTTACAGATCGACCCTCTTCCCTCATTGTAATCGAATTGACTTTGGAACGGCAATTGTCTTGGTTTAGGCCGGAGTCCTACAGATTGATCTCTCGAACTCAAAGCACTCCCGTGCAGTACATCTGTTTGAGGTTAAGCAGTTTGCTCGGCCGAGGAGTCCCGTCCACAAGGTCGTCTCTTCACTTTCCTAAAAAACCAGCAAATCATTTTTCTCCATCAACAGATTGGTGACCGCAGTGGGAGATTAATCTCTCGGTTGCAATCCCAACTTTCACAATGAAAAAGCGGGGTACAACAACCACACCCAATATTTCATTTAGGCAATCTGTATGGACTAACTCTAATATATTTCCAAGAGAATCAACTAGACAGTCAGACTCAATCAAGGAAAATACATCCAAGAGTTATATCTTTGTTTCTCAATGTAATCAGCAAATCAAACAAATAGAAATACGCGAGCCTGATTATTATGAGAAACAACTTGAACAGTACCAAAGTTCAAGTGTCAATCAATTTATATCAACAACCAAAGATTGGATTATCTAATTGATTGAACTACGCACAACCTGTGATATTTCAATTATATAGAAAATATAATGCAGAAAAGAAATAACACAGACACCAGAAATTTTGTTAACGAGGAAACCGCAAATGCAGAAAAACCCCGGGACCTAGTCTAGATTTTAACACCACACTGTATTTAGCCGCTACAGACTCTAGCCTACTACAAGTTAACTTTGGACTGGAATATAGTTCAGCCCTAACCAATTTAACACTGATTAAGGTACAGTCGCGTTCCTTACACCTCTGAATCCCAGCAGGACTCTACGAACTTGATTCCCTTAGCTGATCTCACCCACAACTAAGTGTTCCTACGACCCAAAGTCGAAGACTTGATAAACAAATATGTCTCACACAGAAAAGTCTATTGAATAAATAAATCTGTCTCCCACAGAAATACCTACAAGTTTTTGTTCCGTCTTTTGATAAATCAAGGTGAACCGGAACCAATTGATACACCTGACTTATATTCCCGAAGAACAGCCTAGTAATATCTGTCACCTCACAATAACTTAATCGTATGGTAGCGGAACAAGATATTGTGGAATCACAAAGAATGAGATGAAGAGCTTTGTGATTACTTTTTATTTTACCTATCAGAGATTAAATCTCGAGCAAATCTTAGGGAAGATAGTACTCAATACGATAAAACAAAGTAAGATCAGAACACGCAACTACAGAAAAAATAGTTGGGTATGGCTTCAGAATCCCAATGAAGTCTTTAAGTCGTTAACCTATAATGGTTTTAGAAAAACCTAGGTTAAAGGAGAATCGACTATAGTCGTAACTAGTATCACACAGGAGGCGTGGGGATTAGGTTTTCCAGTTGTTAGAATTCTCCCTTATATACTCTTCAAATCAGGGTTTGCAATCAATGTTACCTTGGTAACAAAGCATTCAATATTCACCATTAGATGAAAACCTGATTAGATTCAAGCTAATATCTTTCAACCGTTAGATCGAACTTAGCTTGTTATACACAAATGAAATGTACCTTCATTTAAATATGGGTAACCGTACCTAAACGTGTACACTTAGTTGCTCAACAATAGTTAACCGAAGTTATCCATATGAACACTTTCATATCAACCTTGTTCATCTTAATCACAACTAGTTCAAATGACTCAAATGAAACTAGTTATAGAGTTATTCAATTGTCTATATTCTCATAGAAGTATACTAGACACAATTGAAGCAAAATCGGTTTTGATTCACTCGAATCAATTCATGAACATTATAGCCACGGTTTGAAAAGATTGCATTCCTTATTATATAAATGTATTTGTTCATGAGTATGTAAACATATATAACCATTTTAGAACTTAACCCACTCAAGTATGCAAACGGGTACGCATACCTAAGTTCCCGGACTTGGTCTTGTTCGCCAATATGCAAACGGGTACGCATACCGTCGTTCATGACCGAACTCAGTTGAAATCATTACGCATACGGGTACGCATACGATAGTTCCCGGACTCCAACTGTTGAATCAGTACGCATATGGGTATGCATACTAAATTCCCGGACTTGGAATACACTTCCAACAGTAGCATACAAGTACGCATACTGTGCTATATCCAATCAAAGGTTGATTGTTCTAAACTCCCATTTAATCATTGAAACATTCTTAGAAGACAAGAATAGCTGTTTCACATAAACTATTAGCTTCAAAACAATTTTAAAGTGATCAAATTATCAATACGAAACATTCTGAGTCTACATCAAATGACTGTCTCACACAAATCATGTAAGATGTTACCAGGCGATTTTCACATGATCATCTTTTGACTTTCGTCAAGAATAAAAGATGAACTTGGTTAAAGCGAAAGCTTATCAACACATATTTCGAGAAATATGTAAGCAAGTTAAACTCAGCTCGAAATATCAAATGTGTATAAAGTAAAGTCTATATAGCTATACAACTTTTGTCTCAATAGGAGACAGAATAATAATAGACTTCTGAGTGATAGATGAGTTCAAGTCTCCACATAACTTTTGTTGATGAAGTTCCACAAGCTCCCCTTAGTAGTCCTTCGTCTTCAATCGATGAACGCTGTGAAGTCTAAAGCTCAACTACACATTTTATCATAATCTGAGACATAGCTATAAGTAGACTAGAAATCAAGACTTATAGTTTTGAAAATTAAACTTGACAAACAAGCTTGAGATAGCAACGCTTGCGAGTTCGACCGAGCAGTGCTCTAATAATCTCCCCCTTTGTCAATTTTAGTGAAAAAACTATCAATACATATGGATTACAAAATAAATAAAATTTGTAGCTTCTCATCCAAATGCTTGATTTCCTTGGTTCTTCAACATTACTCGAAATCTTCGTCACTTCCAAGTACTCCAGTGATTCTGAACGTGTTCAACTCAGCATCATAGTTGTTGAAGATCCGTAGCCATAACAATATATAAAAACAAGATGTTTTCGTATTGTTATACAGTGTCATAGTATTATTACACATCATCAAAGTTCAATTGTATCACAACTTTGACAATAATACTATGGTGATATGTATCACTCCCCCTTAGTCAATACTTCATCTCACAATGAAAACCACCCCCCCTTACATAATGATCCGTAAACCATATGTATTTGTAGTGTGAACTACATAATAATTCTCCCCCTTTTTGTCAATATAAATTGGCAAAGGTACGAAAACTAGCGGGATCGTAATGAAATTCTCATAGAGATACTTCATGACTAAAATAGAACATATCAACTTTGTTTCGATGATTTCACATGGTCGAAACTTAGTGTATTCATCAAGGAGTTTATAAAGATACAAGATAACTCCTATTAATATCCCCCATGTGACGTGATTTATGTCTCACAAACGTGGAGTCTGCGAAGCAGACGTGTATTTGATTAGTCAGTCATTGCCTTGATTAGAGGATGGGTCTAAGTATTGTTCAGTCGAGCATGGTTTCCGAATGCTCTATGATTCGTGTATTGAACATGTCTATTGGGATGTATAGTTCTCGAATAAATGATGTTGATAGTTGAATCAACATAATGGATTTTGATAGTCTGAGAAAATATTGCTCGTCTGAGCAAATATTGCTCATATGATAAATTACTGAATATTGATGGTTGAATCAATATTCGAGCATCTGAGCAAGTATTGCTCATTCGATAAATTACCGAATATTGATAGTTGAATCAATATTCGAGCATCTGAGCAAGTATTGCTCACTCGATAAATTACTGAATATTGATAGTTGAATCAATATTCGAGCATCTGAGCAAGTATTGCTTCGATAAATTACTGAATATTGATAGTTGAATCAATATTCGAGCATCTGAGCAAGTATTTCTCATTCGATAAATTACTGAATATTGATAGTTGAATCAATATTCGAGCATCTGAGCAAGTATTGCTCATTTGATGAATTATTGGTAACGTGACCAAATAAAATATTATTTAAAATATTGGTAGCTGGACCGAATATTATATATTTAACCCATATGTTGATTGCTGGATCAACATAAAATTATTAGCGTTTGAACTCACTCAGAATTATGATTTACAGAGCATTTGTTCGAAACCCTAATTTTGATCAATTGCTGATCATTGATGATTTACTGAAAATAGATCATTGGGTGAAAGAGGGACCGACTACATGGGATGATGGCCGACCATGTAGCACCCAATTTCTCGAGTGAGCATGCACCAAAGTCCTTTGTTGGCTAGTTGGTGAACGAATGATCAAATGCTGGTATAATCATTTATTAAATAGTGCTCGTGCGAGCGTTAGGTAGTAAAACCTAGTTATGGAGAGATGAGGGACCGAGAAAGGAGTCATGGGACCAGTCCTTGGTGATCATGGGACCAGCTGATGGTCGTTTGAGAAAATTCCAAGTTGGTTGGAAAGAGTTTGGACCCAATATGAGCAATTGAGAGCAAATTAGGTCAAAATTATGAAGATGTGTGGGACCGGCTCCTTGCAAGCCTTAGGGCCGGCCTTGGTCGGTCAAGGTAGCATTCCCGTGTCACCATGATGTCTGTGTCTCAGTCCTGAGAGTTTTGGTATTTTCTGGTGTGCGTTTGAGCAATATTTTGGATTTTCAGAAGAGTTTGATCTTGACTGAAACTCTCAATTTTGCTCGAATGAGCAAGTAAAACTTTGCTCATGCGACATATATTTTTAGAATATTAAAATAATAATATTTTAATTTTTGGCGTGAGAAGCCTAGTCGGTCATGTGACCATTTGACTTTTTGGCTTTTTCATGGTTTGAGCAATATTTGAGAAAATATTGAAAAACTAGGGTTATCGCTCAAACGATGGAGTTCCATGAGATGAAGGAAATAATAATATGAGAAAATAAGGATTGCAAGGTGTGGGACCGGCCACGGCTAGGACATGGCCGGCCGGCTAGGTGGCTCGGTCCCGTGACACCTTTCCTATTTTTTCACTATTCTTCATCGTTTGATGGAAAGTATGGAAAACTAAGAGTTTCGCTCAAACGAGGGAGTTTGCTCAAATGAAGGAGTCTCCATGAGATGAGGGAAATAAATTAAAATAAAATAAAATAGTAGAAGAGGGGACCGGCCGGCCGATGGGCCCGGTCACACGCCTCTTGCTTATTTTATTTAATATTATTTTCCTTCATAAGTTCCTCATTCGTCCATATTTTTGAATGCTCGTTCGTGCGTTCGGGTGCTCGTTCGTGCATTATTGTCAAGTACACTTGCACCATTTTCTCGGGGCTTACTCGGTGATGGCCCAGACGCCTGATTATTGAATATTTATTACTAATTCATGAAATTCAGTTGAGAATGATTCATGAGACGGAGTAATAACATGAGTTGAGTATCTATTACTAATCCATGGAATCGAGCTGGGGATTCAGGGAACGGAGTTATCTATTACTAATCCATGGAATCCAGCTGGGGATCAGCCATGGAACGGAGTAATGAGATAGAATAGATTATTTTCTAGGAATTCAGTTGATGAATGACACGCTAGAATTAATCTATTTGCAGAATCGAGATATGAGATAATTGAAGCATCATACTCGCGCTAAAGGGGTGTATAGTCAGGGAACAACGAGCGGCGTGACGTCCTGAAGGCGTTAAGCTTTCTAACAAACATTATGTCTAGGGAACCGCCCAATCATCAAGATTCTATACACGGTCTCTCTACGTAGTCAGGGAACAACGTGACGTCCTGAAGGCGTTAAGCTCTCTAACAAACATTATGTCTAGGGAACCGCCCAATCATTCAGATTATATGTAGAGGTGATGATGAAATGTGTGAAGCATCGAACGCTCAGCTGGGAGGCCTTTTGAGAAACATAATCATCATAGCTCTGAGAGGAATGTTCGCTCAGTCAGAGATCGTGAAATGGTTCACGGATCATTAAATATGAATCGGCACATGCATTCCTGAAGCCAGGTCAGAAACATGCAGTATCATGATTTTACGATTTTGACCTTTGTCGAAAATCCACCATCAACAAATTTCATAAATAGAAAGTATTCTTTTCTGTCATATCCACACCGCACATAATTTTTCCTTTCTCTGATAGGAAAAATGAACCTAAATCTGCTTAAGAAAATGTTTCACCCAGTAAGATTCGGAAGACTCGGTACAGAGTAGGTTTTCGACACAATAAAGCTGCTGATGAAGAGCCAGTCCCATCTTAACATCAAAGTTTTCCAAAAATAAAACCCCTAAATTGATTTTTTATCCCATCCTAACATCAAAGTTTCCCAAAAAAAAAAAACCTAAATTGATTTGTTATCCCATCTTAACATCAAAAATTTCCCAAAAAAAAAACCCTAAATTGATTTTTTCACAAGAACCTAAATCTCTTCTTTAAATTGAGTTCCTCATGAAACTAGTCCTATTCCTTCTTCTGCCACAGCTAAAGTCTTCCGATACTACAAATCAAAATGACACATGACTCCAATTAATATCGATATAAAGACATAATTCAAATTGAAAATAGATTAAAAAATAGAGATAAGAGAAAGGAAAAAGATGTATACCTGATGATAACTTAGAACACAAAGATACATAAAGGAAAGTGAAAACTATCACCACACCCATTTTTCAGTTTTTTCTCACCCTCAAATCCACGGGCATGAAACTTCACGCGCGCCCCCATTTATTCTGAAAAAATTATCCGCAGACCCATTTTTTTAAAGTTTTAAAGTTGATGATTTTTGTATTTCGATGGCTAGTATTCTTTACAGGTTCCTACAAGGAAAAAGAGGGAGGCGCGATATTCATAAACTGAAGATTGAGAGTCGAAGAGGAGATCTGCAATTGATAGGTAAAGATCATTCATCTTTTTTTTTCATCGTTTCAAAATCTATACGTTGTATTGTTTTTTTTTCGATTTCGATTTTTGTGTTTTTGATTTTAATGTTTTCTAGGTTTCTTAGATCTGTTTTTTAGGATTACGATCTAAACATTGAAATTGATTAGTTACGATCAAACCCATCTCGTAACATAGTTTTATATTAGTCTATATAAATCTCTTTGAACAAATCTCCCTAGAGAATTCTTGGGTATCCGAGATTACCCATTTGTAATCAAAGATGATAATTATCAGAGAGGTTATATAAAAAAATGGGTCTAATTATTTGGAAGCTTTTGCTATGATTATAAACTCATTGAACTTACTAGGTTTTAAACGAAGGTTTTGCATGTTGGATTTGCTAAAATAGGATGATAAGGATGTGAAGAAATATGGGTGATTAGATCGGCTCCAAAGATGAGTGGTGGAGAATCTATAGATTGGTTTTTGGTTTGAAGATAAGAATATGTGTTTATCCGTTTCTTTGTATTTTTTTGAGTTTAGTATATAAAATTCTTTTAAATTGGAACTCAAAACTAGTTTCCAGATAGAATGCCTGCTGCTTGCTTAAGCGGAATGCCAAAGGTTTATATCTTTGTTAGTGGATTTCATTTAAATGCTATAGAGGGGTGTAATGTTTTAGGTACTTACTCGGCGTTATAATAGAAGTACTGAAAATGAATCTACACCACCATCAGTGTTTCTGTCGAAATAACAGACCGTCCAGGCTTCGTAATGTCCATATATGACTGAGAGTCATCTATCTGTTTATGACTTTACTTCGGTGATGCGAGATTTTAATTACTTCCTTGAACTGCTTGTCAGGATCTCTAGCCGGAGCATAAAGTAAACACTTTATATCTCACTCCGCAATTTCACGAACTAGATAGATACAACCACGCCACACCAAAGAATACTTGCTTTTGTTTATATCATATATACGCAGAATCCGTAACAAGTTTAATTTTTCGTTAAATCTGAGTCTCAGTCATATTTTGCAGGTATTTGCTGGGTGGTCGCGTTCTTTACGATTAATGTCTATGGTCCCATTGTTATCCAGCTTAGTAAATTTCAGTTCCACTACTTGTAATCCATCATTTTGCATGTAAATTTTTGAGGATGTAAATCCCAATCAAATCAAGTGAGTCGCATCTGCTGTCAATTACCAAGATCTTCATTTAAAAAACATATTCATAATTCATTTTGTTAGTGTATATAATTTTTCATAAGGAAAGGGAGATTTAGGTTCGAAACTTTTGTCGTTTGGGTTGATGGTGAGAGATTTTCATTTTAGGTACTTACTCGGTGTTTTTTATAGCCATTAATACTTTAAAGTATCTCATATAGGATCATGTTTTTCTGTGGAGCTTGTATCTGCACATCCCATATGTTGTTTTCAAAGCTACGGATGGAGGATAATGGTTGGATAAGCTGAGTTTGTGGAGTTGGTGTTGTTGGTTGGAAAGTTATGGATGTATTGGTCATGTTGGTGTTGATCATAATGGTTGAATAATTTGTTATGCAGCTATGAAAATATATGCATAACCTGTTATTCATCTACAAAAGTTGTTGCATAACTTGTTATGCAGCCCAGAAAACAGTTGCAAAACACGTTATGCAGCAACTTTTTGTTACTATTGAAACCAACAAAAACAAAGACTGCATAACTTGTCATGCACCTACAATAATATCTGCATAACATGTTATGCAGTCGTGAAAATGGATGCATAACGCATTATGCAACCACTTTTTTGTAAGCACTGAAATAAAAAAATTGATGCATAACTTGATATGCATCCAAAAATATGGCTACATAACGCATTATGCATCAACTATTTTTGTAAGCACTGAAATTAACCAAAACAATGGATGCATAACTTCTTAAGTAGTCGAGAAAATTATTGCATAATTCGTTATGCATCTTTTGTTTTTTGTGATGTTATTGTTTTAGGCGTATATATTGTTTTAGTGGTTGCATAACTAAATTAGTAAATGGATGAACCAAAATATGGTTGCATAAAGTTTTATGCATCTTTTTGTTGTGTCTGCATAATGTGTTATGCATCTTTTTTGGTGGCTGCATAATGGTTATGTATCAAGTTTTTGAAAAATTTGCCTAAAATGATGATTACTTCCGATTTTTTCGTGAAAAACAAAAATTTAATATTGTTGTTTGTACTCGTTGTGTAGCTCTCTTAAAAAGATTTCCAACGATATAAAATTTGTAAAATTTTAAGGCGCGGTTTTTTAGATATGTTATATCCAAGTTTGCTTGCCAATTATACCCCTGAAAAATTAGGATGCATAACGCGGTATACAGACATTTTTCAAAATTTCATATAATTATGGGTGTCACGGAAACTAAAAATAATCTTAGGCCTGACAATAAGATTTTTTTTTTTTTTGAATGATGTTTTGGGGACTACTCAAAATAGGTGGGGGACTACTCTTTCATTTTTGGTAGGACATTTGAAGTAGTTTTGGGTCACCCCTTATCTATTTTTTTTAATACCAAATTTACCCTTGGTAATTAAATTAGTTAGTTTATTGATTAGTTAGTGTTAGTGTAATGATTAGTTAGTGATTAGTGAGTTATTAATAGGATAGTTTTGTTAGAATGAGAAGAAGAAGAAGAAGAAGAAGAAAAGATGAAGAAAAGATGAAGAAAAAGAGGGAAGAACCCTCAAAATCTTATTTTTAGTTTAGTAAATATGATATGAGTGATTCATGTGATGATACCTCCTTCATCTCTTAATATATTTGTCAATATTTCTAATGATCCGGATATGAGTTATTTGTTAGATGATGAAAGCTATTTACCCCAAACTCAACCTAACGACCCAAATGATGAATTTTATCAGCCACAACCAGAAGATGAAGTTATGGGTACTCAGGTATGTCTCAAATTTAGTTAATGTAGCTTGAATTGTGCAAAAAATTGGCCAAATCGAAAATTTCAGGAAGAAATTTCGGCTAGGTGAAAGTAGTTCGGTTAGCAATTCTGCAAAACAGGTAGCCGAACTCTCCTGTATGTGCAGTTCGGTTACTCATTTCAGCATACGCAGATAACCGAACTCTGTTTTAATGGAGGTTTTTGAGAGTTCGGTTATCTTTTTCCAGAAAACGTTGCCGAACTAATTTTATAGAGTATACAGTTAATAGTTCGGTTTAGTTGAGTTTAGTCCCTTTGTTACCGAAGTTTATGTTCGGCAAGCTCGCAAATCACGTTCATTGAATAGCTAACCGAACTTTGCAGTTCGGTTTAGTCGAGTGTAGTAATTATGTTGCCGAACTATACCATAGAAAATTCCAAAGAACAAGTTCGGCAAGATCGCAATTTTTTTTTTCATAACCGAACTTTTTGTTCGGCAGGATCGTTTTTATTTTTACATCGCCGAAAATTTAAGTATTTCTTATTTTTAGTTGGTATTGACGTTGTGCTATTACTCGTAGGTTGCATCTGATCCAATAGAACCAATGGAAAATCAACCTACCCCTGTTGATATTTTGTACGATGACACGTACCATCACTACATGAATGACTTGGTATTCAAAAGTCCTTTAGAGGCAAAGAGTTGGGCTAGACAACATGCACTAAAAGACATGTGCATATTAGTATTGAATGGGAGAAAAAGCAAAACCCGTTTTGAAATGGTTTGTGAGAGAAGCGGTGATCCCGATAAAAGCCATAAGAGGAAGGGTTATGTTTATAAAGGAAAGACAAATAGGAAGAACAAAACTTTCTCAAAGAAGATTAAAGGCCCATTCAAGCTTGCATTTAATTACAACGAAGAATTGGGTGGATGGGTTCTCTACAAGGTTATGGAAGGTTGTCATAACCACCCTCGTCCGGAGCATCTTGAAGGACATTTCATGGCGGCCAAGCTAACTCCTGAAGAGATGGACAAGTTAGCTAAAATGAGGAAAATGGGTGTTTCACCGATTCAAATGCTCCAAATACTAAAGGAGGATAACAAGGATAACCACTCATCTTTGTCCACCATTTGTAATGCAATTGTGACAATTAGAAAGAAGGAATGGAGAGATAGACAAGTGATGCAACAATTGTTTTTTTTGGCCAAAGAGAAAGACTACGCGGTTCAAAAGGATGTGGATTCGGATGGAGAGATAACACAACTCTTCATTGCGCATCCAACGAGTGTTCAATTGGCTCAATGCTTTCATGAAGTTCTCATAATGGATTGTACTTATAAGACGAACAAGTACGAGATGCCATTGTAGAATATTGTTGGGCGTATTTCGACGCATTCACCGTTTACCGTGGCATTTTTTTCCTTAAGGGACGAGCAAGAACCTAGTTACATTTGGGCACTACAACAAGTTAAGGCAATCTTCCAAGGTGATGATATTCCCGGGGTTATAGTTATCGATAATGAAGTCGCATTGATGAATGCAATAGAGGTAGTGTTTCCATTAGCACACAATTTGCTTTGTACGTTCCATATATGGTGTAATTTGATAAATAAGTGCAAGCCAATAATTTGTCCACCCAAGAAAAAAGGATATGAAGATATTAAGATGCTACCGGAACATGAACGAGCGGATGCAAAAGAGGAAGTTGAAAAACAATACGATCTAAATTACGCTAAATGGGTTGCTTTCAACGGTGAATGGGAATCATTGTGTTGGTCTCTTACCGAGGAAGAGTATCATCTAAATCTTGCGGAGTTTATCGCCCATTGGGATACTCCCGATTCTCCCGGTGTTGTATCGTATGTTCTTCGCCAATGGTTGGAACCACACAAAGAGAGGTTTGTTAATACCTATACCAACCAATATAAACACTTGGGAAATCAAGCGAAAAGTTTAGTAGAGTCGGCTCACCATCGGTTGAAGAAGAATCTCTTTGGATGTGTTGATAATTTCGTAACCGTGTGGAATGCTATGGAAAATTACTTCAAGCGCGACATTGATAGAATTAAAGAGAAGTTCCAAAAAATCCGTATATTCAAAATGACCGGAAAATATGCCGACCACCCATTTTTCAAGGGAATCCATTACAACGTATCTCGCCAATGTATGAAGTTGTTGATTATAGAAGTCGAGTTGATTGATAAGTGGGAAACCAAGAGGGATGAGGTGTGTGTATGTAACATGAAGAAGTCTATGGGACTCCCTTGTCGCCATATGATAATCAACTACGAGCATAGCGTAATCCCTTTAAGCGACATTGATCCATATTGGAAGCATCTAAGTTTCATCCCTCCTCCAAAGGGAGAAGAAGCCGGAGAGGAGTTTGGTGATAACGAAATGGGTAGAACCGTAATAGAGATGTATCGTGGCATGAACAAGCTCCAAAAACAAATATTTTGGGATGACATGAGGAAAATCATATATCCATAAACTTTGGAGAATGTTTATGAACCGTCAAAAGGCAAACGCAAAGGTAGGCCAAGCAAAAAAGAAACTAAAAAACAACTAAAAGAATATACAAAGGTGTTACGTAAGAAGAAAAGTGAGCAAACCCCATTTACTAGAGATCCTTCGGCCCATGAGTATACCGCGGTAATGTACTTGGAGCAAACCAAGAAACGAGGTAGGAGTATTGAGGAGAAAGGCGAAACAAGTGAGCGATATTTGAAGAAAAAAGGTACGATGTGTCCATCACAACCAAGCCAACCATGTTCCGGCGACGTGAAGCTTAAGTCTCCAATTTGCCCTATCCAACCATCTTCCCTATATGTGAAGCTTGAAGCTCCAAATAAAGACTATTTGAATGAGCTACCTCTATACATTAGAGAATACGTTATATCCACCGACGACGTTCCTCCGGATGGTAATTGTGGTTTTCATGTTGTCAATCAACAACTTGGGCCTTTCATCGAAGGTGCCAAGCTAAATAATGGGTGTGCAATCACTCATATAAGGCAAAGGTTGTGGTCCAAACTAAAGGAGAATCCGGCATTTTACAAGACAATGTTGTGCGATGGGGAGGGTAGTCTCAATGAGAAATTTGTTAAGTATCAACGTCGTCTTCATGGGGGCCATCCGATCACAACGGATTATTGGATGAGCATACCGATATGTGGACACTTAATCGCCGAGGCATTTAATTGTGTGGTTCATTATTTCTCAAAGTATGCTAGTTTTACCTTCACCCCGAAAACAACCGTATGTGTCGAGCAACTCAAACGAAGGAGATGTGTGATGGCATTGACTAACAACAACCACTTTATAGGCCTTCGTTTAAAACCCGATTGTCCACTACCTCCAATATCCGGAAACTCTTATTGGCATGCATTTAACTCCGATATAATGTTGGGTTGGTGTATTATGTATGAGCATAATATGGAGATGTGGAAAGCTTTGAAATCGGACGAAATTGTACATGAAGGTCAAATTTAACTTGAGGATGATTAAATGACACATGTAATGGAACTAAGTATGCTTATCAATCTAGTACTATGTTTTTTGAAATGTGGTATTCATCATCGAGTTAATGTTAGTATTTTATCGAGTTGACAGATAATAGTTTGGTAAGCACATATGATTATTGAGATTGCCGAACTTAAGTTCGGCAACCTGCGCAAATATTTCAGGTTTCCGAACACCTGTTTTGTGTCAGATATAGAACATTGTAATTTTAAAATTCAAAGTTCGGTTAGAAAATAAATATTTGTAGCCAACCGAACTACAAAATTCGGTTACATGGTAAATAATGAGGTAACCGAACTTTTATTTGAAGGCTCATCCACAAAATGAACATATATATGATACACAAACCACTCTAAAACAAACCTAAGAGTGTAGTTCTGTGATTTCTGCATCAAGAGAATGACTTTTCCAACTTGTGCAAAAACAAAATTTTGAGTCTCCAGAGACAGGTTTGGCTACCAGTGATATTATACTTTGCTAACCGAACTAGAAAGTTCGGTTACAAGGTAAAAATTGAGGTAACCGAACTTTTTACCTGAAGTCTCAGTCACAAACTGGTAGGATTTAGCTGTTTTATTTGAGTCTTCAGAGAAGAGTTCGGCAACCAGTGAAAATGTTGCTAGGTAACCGAACTCTGTCTTCGGCAACCTGGTAAGATTTAGCTCTTCGCCGAAAAAACAGTTCGGTGACCATTAATTAGTCACAGGTTACCGAACTTTAAGTTCGGTTATCTGTGTTAAAATTTCAGGTTGCCGAAAAACATCCTATATTGAAAATTTCATCCATATAAAATTGAAAACACAAACCCAATTAAAATTAAAAACACAAACAAGGTTCTAAAACAAATATAAAAGTTGTTATACATACCAAACTATGAAATCCTTAACTAATTGTTTAAAACACACAAACATACGAAATTAAACCATACGAAATCCATAACTAAGATGTTTTTTGAAACTAAAACCATACGAAATCACTAACGACCACCACGACGAACCCTTTTACCACTTCCTTGTTTACCACGAGTTTTAGGATGAACTTCCTCATCACTTGGGGTTTCATCTACTCGACCGGTTTCCTCCAAGGCGCAACTTGAACATTCTCCTTGTTGAAGACCCCTTTTCAATTACTTAGACCTACTTTGCTCCGTCATTCTTCTAGTTATAAGACCCTCCCACTCGCCGTAGTAGTAGGTTTGTTCCTTAGTCGACATCGGCTCTCCACTACGGATTTTAGCCATCCATTTCTTCAACAATTTCGTACCCTTCTTCACCTGATTCCAATTTAAATCATAAGTAAATATATTTTCAATACTTTCAAACAACAAGGAAGTATAAGAGAAGACATTTTCTTACCACATTATCCCATAACATTTTTGCTTCTTCTCCACAAATAGGCATCTCCTTCTGAGCTCTCTTAGCCTCCCTCTCCTTTCCCTTCGCCTCCGCCTTATCAGTCTTAGCTTGTTGTTCTCTATTTATCACAAAAGGATGAATAATTTCTTGATAAAACTCCATATAATCTTCAGCACATGCATTTACATCTCCACCACAAGGTACACAATCACCTAAAGGTAAGTAGTAGTTACGAAGTGCATTCCAATGTCCTACCGTAGGAGTTGGTTCATGTTTTGGAACAAAATATTTCTCGGTGTTCTTTGTTCCTTGAACCACCAAATTGAAATTTTCATTCACCACGTCGGGATCCATTTGGACACAACAAAGTTGTCTTAGTATTCTCCTTGGATTATATATTGCATAGCCATTAGGATACCAAATTGGTCCATAGTAAGCCGATACGGTAGAGAAACCATTCAAATCTTCTTCATATACAGGGACATCATCGGGTACGGCGTATGGGTGAAATACCGCATCGTTCACCGTAAGTTTATCCAATTTCTCCCTCAACGAAGTCAACTGCTCTACTTTAGATTTCTTTTGTGAGTCCAAAAACAACTATTTTCCTGCTGTAGGTTCGTCATAAGGATAAGGTGTCTTTTCCCTAGCCAATCCCAATGAAGGGAAGTGGTCATAAATCCAAACCTATGCGACAATACGAAAATATTAACCACATACATGAAAATTGATTTGGAAGCAGAAAATTTAGGAGAAAAATTTGCTAACTAACAATGTAAAAGGTCACCTGAATAAGAGTTAAGTAACCTCCAATTTGAGTTGTCTTAATCCTCGACCCTTTGCTCATCTCTCCTAGAACAAAAGTAAGCACCCCAGTGGCCCAAGAGTATTTGCTAATCTCATCGAGATTCTCCAAAAGCTGTAGATAATGTGCATCCACCCTATTTCCAGAAGTGTCGGGGAAAATGACGGTTCCTAACTGATATAACCAATAAGCGGTGACATGATGCCTAAGGGTCTCTTGGTCCATCACCAACTTTCCTTTCTCCACCTTCTTTCTTGTCCCTCCAAATGCTTCCTTCAACCTTACCAACTTGTATTTATTCACCATCTTCTTCAATGCTCCATTTACCTATCTTGGATTATACTCATCGCCACGTTTAGGGGACCTCACAGAACGTATAAACTCACATTGATCCTTTCTTGCATCCTATCCTAGACATTTTAGAGCTAATTTTTCAAGAGCTTCATAATGCATCGAGGGGTTGTAGCCTTCTCGAAGACATTTACCTTCCACTGGTAAGCCGGTGATTCTCGAGCAATCATCGGGAGTAATTCCCATCTCGCCAAATGGAAGATGCATTGTATATGTCTCGGGATAATACCTCTCGAGAAATGCGGATACGGCAACAACGTCAAAATCCACATGTGCGTACTCAATAGCTCTCCATAACACACATTCTTTAACCTTCGCTTGAAACTCGTCACACTCCAAAGAAATATCCCATTTGGACGCCTTTTGACGACGAATAAGACGAACTACATCATTATGATCCTACGAAAATAACATAACACTATTAATACTTGACGAAACATGTCCCAAAAAAATATTGTTTTGTTAGTTAAGAATGAACTTAAAGAATACCTTTGTCGCATAGATCTTCGCAGCCCATGAGTGTTTGTAGCCAAACAATGTGGCCCCTCCATCATTTGGAGTACCATAAGTTGGGTTCACTGGTGGCAAACACAAATTATCAGGGGGGATGTGTGAGCATCTATCACAAGGCGGCTTCGGCTTCTTTTTCTCTTTAACAGGAACAATTTCTTGCTCTTCTTCCTCTTCCTCCTCTTCTTCCGCTTCCTCCTATTCATCCTCTCCCTCCTCTTCTTCCTATTCATCCTCTCTCTCCTCTTCTTCCTCATCCTCCTCTTCCTCTTGTCCTTCTCCTTCTTTGCCCTGTCCTTGTTCTTCTTCCTCTACATTTTCAACGTGTTCTCTATGTGGTTCAACCTATTCATTTCTTTTCTCTTCTTCATCATCATTCTCTTCTTCAATAACATTATCAATTGTATTCTCCATCACCTCTTGATTGACTTCCTGTAACGACCCCCCTCCATGTTTAGCATTTTTAGTACCACGGTTTCGGAAATCCAAATGTATTCTACCTCGAGGGGTGGGAGTTCTCAAATCTTCGGCTAGGTGGGGATTAGATTTTTTTCCTTTGTTCCTAATGAATGAAAACCACATTATTAGCTAAACAGAATAATTTCTTATCAAATAAAATTGAACATGGGATTACATCAAACACAAAATGTGAACAGACTAAAGTTCGGTTATCTGGTATAAGTTGCGAAGTCACCGAACTACAAGTTTGGTGTTGACAGATCAAAGTTCGGTTACCACATAGAAACTGCGAAGTAACCGAACTATATTTTATCAAAGTTCGGTTACCTATATAAATTTATCGACTAAACCGAACTCAAAATTTTCATATAAAGAAGGAGTTCATTTTTTTTTGCGAGCTTACCGAACTACATAGTTCGGTTACCTAAAAATTCCTAATTGGCCGAGCTGTTCTTCATATTGAAAGTTCGGTTACCAAAATCTAGGGTTTTCAAAATTTCTCCTAGCCGAAATCTATACTGTAACGACAATTTTCAATGGTTTTTGATGATTTCTAATCGATTTCTTCAACAAAAAACGATTCAAAGGAATGGGTATGAAGGAAATTACCTGCGGATTTTCATTTTAATCGAATCGGACTTCTTGGTTGATGTTGGATGCTTGACTTCGTCTCCCAACTTTGCTTGAAGTTGTTTATCAACTTCAAATTGATTTGGGAGATTCGCTATATTAGCCAGACCCTGACTCAATCCTGGAATTCTTGGTGTCTGCTTAGAACGCATTGTTTATAAAAATTGATTAATCGACGATGATTTTTTTTCCGAATCGACGATTAACGTTGATGTATACGAAGAAGAGGAGAAGAAGAAGATGAAGAAGAAGAATAAAAGAAAAAAAAAGGGCTTTGAAACTGATTTTAGGTTTTAATTTAGGGGGTTAGATTAGTGGGTAGTGGTTAAATTAGTGGGTTATTAGGATTAGTTATAACCTTAATTAGGATAAAGGCAGATTAGTCTTCCCTAATATTTTAGGACACCCCTTAAAATTTAGGGTGGACATTCATATAACAAAGTAGTCCCCCACCTTTTTGGGGTAGTCCCCAAAACATCATTCTTTTTTTTGGCCTGCGCCTAATTTCCCCGAAAGTGAAATGTATGAAGAAGAAATTCAGGCCCATTAATTGGCTTTCCCAACACCTTGGCGCGATTTCTGATGCTAACAGAAAAAACCCAGTAGTCATACCGTCAACAAAACCATAGGTATCTCTAGTAAAAAATCCAGAGATAACCACTAAATAAAAAAGATTTTCTTAGCTAGACCATAAAACAACCTAGCATTTTTAGGGGTGACCCCAAAAGAATTAGGGGCGACATATAAGACAAAAAAGGGTCACCCAAACGTAAAATGTAGCAATCCCTTATCTTCCGTTTTTTTAATGGCCAAACTACCCTTCAGCATCGGTAGATAACTTTACAATCGGGAAGTTAATCCACAATCGGGAGTCAATTTAGTTTATATAACTTCCGAATATAAAGTATCCCCAAAATAAAATCCTCTATCTTTTGAATTTTGATTATCCTATAATCGGTAGTAAATAAAGTTATCTTGACCCCGATTAAAGTAGACCTTTGGCAAAAATGCTACCATAATCGGTAGTGAATTTAGGTTATTTAACTCCCGAATATAGAGTAGCCCCAAAATGAGATTTTGCAAAAATTCTATATCTTTTGAATTTTGGTTGAGCCTATAATCGGTAGTAAATGAAGTTATCCTGACTTTCGATTATACAGTAGACCTCTCTGCCGAAATCCTACCATAATCGGTAGTCAAGATAGTTCATATAACTACCGAATATAGAGTAGCCCCAAAATGAGATTTTGCAAAAATTCTCCATCTTTTGAATTTTGGTTGAGCCTATAATCGGTAGTAAATGAAGTTATACTGACTTCCGATTATACAGTGGACCTCTCTGCCGAAATCCTACCATAATCGGTAGTCAAGATAGTTCATATAACTACCGAATATAGAGTAGCCCCAAAATGAGATTTTGCTAAAATCCTCTATTTTTTGAATTTTGGTTGAGCCTATAATCGGTAGTAAATGAAGTTATTCTGACTTCCGATTATACAGTGTCTCTCTTTGCAAATATCCAACCATATTCGGTAGTCAAAATAGTTCATATTTTGACTACCGAATATAGAGTTGCCCCAAAATAAGATTTTGCCAAAATCCTCTATTTTTTGAATTTTGGTTGAGCCTATAATCGGTAGTAAATGAAGTTATCCTGACTTCCGATTATACAATGGCTCTCTTTGCCAATATCCAACCATATTCGGTAGTTAAAATAGTTCATATAACTACCGAATATAGAGTTGCCCCAAAATGAGATTTTGCAAAAATCCTTTATTTTTTATTTTTTATTTTGGAGTATCCTATAATCGATAGTAAATGAATTTATCATTAACTTCCGATTAATAGTAGCCCCAAATACGCATTTAGCACAAATTCATATCAATCGGTAGTCTCTGTGTGTTTTTTAACTACCGATTAGATTACCAATAATCGGATTCTAAAAACAATTATTTTACTTCCGATTATTAAAGGGCATTTTCTACTAACATTTAGGACATCCCATAACCTTGTCTATGGGTTGGGAATAAAAAAGTCGCCCCTAATTCTTTCGGGATCGCCCCTAAAAATGCCAGGTAAAACAAGTGTTTGTATCTAAAAACAAACAAACAAACTAGTTTGTGTTTTGAGCTGTTATCTTATGAACTCAACTTTATCATCTCTTAGGATACACATGTTGGTGGCTATCTTCTTACTTATTGTTAATTTGATATATCTTGGTGGTTAGCTTCTTACTCCTAATTTAATTCTTTTTACTTGTGTTATCTCAAACTAAAAGAACATAAGACTTTCAAAAGATAAATTATATTTGCACGGGTATCCATGTATGTTGCCTTCAGTTTTTACTTATTAAGTTGAAAGTTAGTATCAACTAACATTTTAACTTGTTGTTAATGACAGACTCAATGCAATTGAAGTGTTTACATTATGTATCTGTTCCAACATATAGTGGAATTCATTGTATAAATGGGTTATGTACATCCTTGTCAGGAACACAAAAGTAGACGATTAGGATTTTTTTTCTCCATTATAATACCATATATGTTTCTTTGCATCAATGACAAAGATAGTGTTACCAATACATTTAATCATAAATCCAAGAGTAATTAATAAGATCCCTACTAGATTTACCTCCATATATATAATTCTTTTCATACGATGACTTTTGCTAAGCAAGGATACAGGTAATTAATTACGGTATACCCAAGTATAGCCGGCACATATAACATTAAAAGTCTTTCTCAAATTATAGTCTTCCCAATTTATTTTTCTATGCAAATTTTACTTTACAAATATAGCTGGTATGCTAATAGCAACTAACTTACCTTAGCTACCTACTTGTCGAAGCAAGATGAAACATCCCTCAGGTGGAAGTGAGATCATTTTCTAATATCTATAAAGTAATCAAGTTTGGGATAAAAAACATGTAGAAAGTTTAGTCTCGAGTGTAAAGGAAATAATCGAAACATGACTTGAACAACATTTAGCCACGTTTTAGCCACAATTTTCAAACCATAAATATGGCTTTCCAAAACTGTAATGAATTGTTGCACAAAGCATGCACAACAATTTATGTTCGAGTTTGCGAAACCTATATCTTGGGTTTCCGAAACTTCACAAAAAAAAAAAGAGAGCAAGACGTAAGGTTTTTCCTTTAGTTTCCGAAACCTATGAATCTATTCCAGACTTGACATACAATGCCAGCGGGTTTAACGCTTTCAAAATTTCCTCATTTGTCATGTCTTCAATAACTTTACTTCTATGGTTCTAGAAAAGTATTCATTTGTCATTTGTCATGGTTTAATTTTACTTCAATAACTTTACTTCTATGGTTTAACGCTTTCAAAATTTCCTCATTTGTCACGTCGTCAATAACTTTACTTCTATGGTTCTAGAAAAGGATGATATGCAATGCACATATATTTAATATCTTCCTCAAGTAGTACCTGCACAACAACTAAGTAATATATCACCCGTAGCCCTGTAGCTGAGATATGGAGTAAGTAGATACATTGCTTTAATGGTCACGAATGCGTAATCCCATTTAAATGATGACTACTGCACCCTCTGTACCAAAAACGAACGAGGCACGGAATGTGCCAAAGATTTTATCTTGTCTCTGTGCAAGTTGCTTCTAGGCAGGCGAGCCGGTGTAAAAACTTTTTACCACACTTTTATGGGATAATTCTTTACGAGATAGTCTCTAGCCTACCCTGGACTTGTTCCGGGAAAAAAGGCTTTGGTTTTGGTATATTCTCCCCTTTTATTTGTACATATTTTTCTCTTTTCAGCAAGATAAATATCATTATTGGCACATATTATTCTCTCCTCTATGACAATGTTTCGTGAGTCTTAATAAAACTATTAACATTCCCCCGTTACAAAAGTTGACGAAAGTTAGAAAGTATTGAAAGAACTTTAGCTCATCAAAACTAGATTTAAGAGATGAAAATCAAGACCAGGGAATAAACATACTACAAACTGAGCCTACTAATATGACTTCACATAGTAATGGTTCAACATGGTTTTCCCACCGAACCAGAACCGAAATCGATGAATTAGATTTTATTGATTTCAAAACTGGCTTTACTATTAACCAAAATCTGTTTGGTTCAAAACCAAGTGAGTCGGCACGACTCAGAACTTGTTTTTATATTGAGTTTTGTTATTCTACCTCTAATCAGAAGCGGGAACTGTTAGTCTGAATGAAACCGAGATCGGTCTTCTTAGTGAATCATCTCTACCTCTGTTTTGTATCACACCCTAATACTTGTCTTGTTTCTTATATCCATTTTCCATTTTTTTATTTTTGTAAAAATAAAACAAAATGAGTAATCATAATTAAATTCTTGTTGCAGATTGAATCAAAAAGTCGATTTATATATCAAATCTTTCTCGTCTTTTATCTCAGAAGTATTATTATAATTTCTTGGACTTATTAATTAATATCTGATGTAAGAATAGTTTTCTTGATAGAAACCTTAAGGAGGAGGTAAAAGGTAATTGAATTTTAAGTCAGTCTGTAACTATTTTTCTTGACCATTGAAGAATCCAAAGGTCTGTTACATCCTTAATTTTCTTACAATATTTGGTTATGTTGGAACGAGTTTGTAATCAATATAGGGTTTGCGTATTCTTATCAAGTTTGAATTGAAATATGTATAACAATTTTAAGGAACAAGCAATTGAAAATGTAAGAAAAGCTGTAAAAGAAGATAACAAAGGGAATTATGCTAAACTGGATTGAATTATGAATAATATTAATGTAAACTTTTGGTAAATTACAATTTTTTTGTTTAGATGTCTTTCAATGCGAGTTTTTATTAAATTTTGATTTGTGTTTGTTAAGTTTACTTAGATCTACGACTGTAATTTACTAAAGTCTACGAATTTTATTAACCGCTTTAAACTGATGATTTTTGTTTGGTATTAAGGTAAACCAGAACATAAACAAGATTTACCAATTTTCTATAATCTAAAATCATTAATTACCGTTGAATTAAGGGTTCAGTTTGGTTTTAGGGTTAAACAATTCGGTGCGATACTTTTTCTCTATTTTACCCGCATTATGTACAACCCTACCTATTAAGTTCTCAAACAACTTAGTTCCTCACTTACAAAGATACTAAGAAATTCTCTCTTAAACTCCACAACTAAAATATATCATTAAGCCTCGATTGGGCTTTCCAAAATGTTCTCTTTGGCCGCGATGTTTTACCCTCCGATGAAAACATCTTGATCTCACCCTTTTGGAGATTCTTACCCTCAACTGTCCTCAGTTGATTCTCCGTCTCATCGTTTGATGATTTTTGCTCTAATACCTGTTGATGATTATCTTTCTTCACTCATATCAAGTACCTAATTCATTGTCTTTGAGTTTTCGTATCTCTCCCTCTCCATCGTCTTTATTTCTATACCTTCTTTTGATTTTTTTTCGAGTACCTCTTTAATAGATATAGTATGGCGTCCTCATCTGCTAGAACTCATGATTTTGAAGATATAATCAATAGAATGTCAAGTCTTATGGAAAACACCACCGAGTTAGAGTACGAAGATGAAGAATCTCATGATGAAAGCATGCCAGAGCAGAAAAGAAGCTTAGTTTTTCAAAATTTTCACAGGAAGAGGCTGTGTTTTTTTTCATCCTAAAAGACATGCTAGCAAAAGCATGGATAGATAACTTATAGTGAGTTTTGAATTTCAGATCTAGGAAGTAACATCTACAAAGCTAGATTTAAAATGTATCAAAAAAGCTAGATTTGAAAATATATGTGATATGAAGGTCATTTTCATGAGTATACCTTGGTATTAGAAAGATGTGATGATGATCTACTTCCTAAAGATTACGAATTCAATTTTGTATGGCTTTGGTTTCAGATCATGGGTTGCCATTTAGTATGCTTAATATAAAGAAAATAACCGGTATGACAAAAAAGCTTGGTACTTCTCAATCACAAACAGAACATGATGCTTCTAAATGGGGATAAATGATGCATGTCGTGGGTGCAACAAATTAGTGATCTTATTTCCACTCAATTAACAAATAATATAATGGAAGTCAAGTTCGCTCCCATGATGATCTGAGAAATTTAGTTGTGAAAATGTCACAATAGGGGTTTTTGTTTTAGATTAAAGTAAAGTAATTAATATAGCAAATAAAGTTGAGTTGCAAGAAATAGAGAGTGATACGATCTAGGAATCCTTATTTGATACTAAACCGTCCTCAAGTTATTATATTCATCCATTCATACAATTAATCACAAATTATTATCAACTGTTGAATAGCAGGTACCTCAGTGATATCCCCTAAATTCCTTATATCACTGAGTACGAAAGCTCTCCAATACCAGATTCTATTCTTCTAAACCACCTAGTATTAGCTCACTTAAGGTGTAATTCGGTCGAATGCTTTATCTTTTGTGAATTTATAAATGGTGAAACTTAGAATAAATTATCTTGTTTATGCGAACGGTTCCATGTATTGGCTGTATTCCGGGCCTAATGGTTATGATTATATGTCTGATGAACCATTGATTTTTGATTTTTATGTCTGTATTGAAAAGTTTAGAGTAATTTCGGTTCCTAATTTTGTCATCAATGATATTCGTCATCCCTATGGTTACTGTAATGTTTCAATGGAAGTTAATGGTCATTTAGTTCTGTTAGCTAAAAAGTCAGGGTACCCCCATTTCGATGAAGATGTCTTTTTTGGATCATCGTTTTTAGTTCCACCATTTGCTTGGGAACCGACCCGTACCGATTGTGTTGTACACATTCCAGGGACAGACCTGTTCATCATAAGATTGCCTGAATAGTTCTCCTTCTATTGCTACAATTGGAAGCAGAAGAGTTATAGTGACAAGTTTCAGTTCAATGGATTCCACCCATTCATTAACAAGGAAAAACCATAGGAAATTTTCTTTCCGATGCTTTTCCTTTGTAGAAAATATATTTCTTGTTAAGTAACTACTTGTGCTTCACCGTGGTTATTTTGTAGTGTGACCTCATTGTTTCTTTATTTGTTTAATCGTTTTCTTATTATGTGCCTATATACATTCTCATGATAAATTGCAAGCAAGAATGTTTTCTTATTTTTGTTTTGCTAATACTCTCCCATCCCAAATTAGATGACATATATCATTAAACTATGGAATATTTCTATAATTACCCTTTTAATTGATTATTATTAGTATAAGAAATATGTATAATTTGATAGCCATGTTTATATTCATTACGTAGGTGTTTTAAATTGCTTTCCAACGGTATAAAGTTTACGAATATCCGTTGGATAGTTTAAGAAATAAATCATTTCTAAATTCTACTAATAATTATCCATAAGGATATAATTGTAAAAAATACTTACAAATTCTCTTCTCTCCTCCTTGCCTAAATAATTGTTCAAACTACAAGTAGGTCAACTAATTTGGGACGTAGGGAGTATACTAGAACACCGCTGCCACGGTGGGGAGGGCCGACCGAAGAAAAACGAAACAAATAACAATTTTCGCCGGTAGGCATATACTACGTTCGTTTCAGGAAAAGCGATATTTTCATAGTTTCATTTTGCCTAATAATAGGCCAAATTGATAAATTGATCACTTTTCCTGAAACAGAGGGAAATTGAAAAGGTGAAAGTATCACTTTTCCTGAAACGGAAAATTAGTCGATGCATAAACCAAAATATGGCTGCATAATATGTTATGCATCCTTTGTGGTGCTTTGCATAATGGCTATGCATTGAATTTTCGAAAACTATGCATAAAGTGAAAGTATCATTTTTCTTGAAACGGAGGGAGTACATCGTTTTATTAGTTGCAACGAAAATTAGTTACATGCATAAACCAAAATATGGCTACATAAAGTATTATGTATCCTTTGTGGTGGTTTGCATAATGAATATACATTTAATTTTCTAAAATTGTGCCTAAAATGGTAAATACCTCCAAATTTTTCGTAAAAAGTCTGAATTTGATATTGTTGTTTGTACTCATTGCGTAGATTTTTTTATTACCTTTCCAACGAGATAAAATTTGTAAAATCCAAGGCACGGATTTTTAGATATGTTATATTAAAGTTTGGTTGCCAATTATACCCCTAAAGAATATGATACATAAGGAGTTTTAGTAATTGGACTAAAAAGGAGGGATATTTTGGTATTATCAAGTGCACACTACCAAAATCTTTTTATGAAATTGCAAATTTATGTGAGGTTTCAATTTACCAAAAAGTGGCCATAAAAGGGACTCCCTCCCTTCGGGCCCTCCGGTCGGTCGGCCCAATAACTTCATTTATGAGTTTTGTTGAACCACCATAGTTTTGGAATTGGACTTAAGTAGTCCCAAATCAAATCATTTGATGAATGTTTTAGACAGCTAAATCACCTCTGTGGACTGTAGCTTTGCTTCCTGTTTCGGTGTTACCTGTAGCCCTGTAGCGTAGGCATTTGCACATTCCGAGGGATATTTAAAGAAGAAGTTTCTGTATCCGCATTTCACGGGGTTGCCCAAAACCAAAAAACTGGATGTAGAAATTGATAATTCGTATTAGAGATTCGAAGTTCGAAGTTGGGCGGAGGATATTTTCACACCAAATTCAAAATCGTGAGGCACGCCAAAGAAAATTGTTAGGTGCGGAATCAAATCAATCCCTTGCTTCTCAACATTAAACATTCATTACTTCTATTTCATTTCTAGATGATTATTCTTTGTTTTGCTTTTATACACACACACATATATATAGAGTTTTAAGGAAACCCATTTTGTAAGTATTGTGTTCAAGTTTCACTTGTTCTTGATTTTTTTTTTTAGGAGCTTGATTAGTTTTCTGCAATATAGCTCCAACGCCAAGAATTCCACCTGTAGCTCCAATGGCAAGCGCTGCTCCTGTAGTTGATGCGGAGTACCTAAAGGAAATTGAGAAAGCACGTGAAGATCTTAGCGAGCTTATCACTAGCAAGAAATGCGCACCCATTATGCTTCGCTTAGCGTACTTTTCTTTCATTCCTTTTCGTTCTTGAATTATTAGTTCTTAGTTGTACTTACTCAGATCCTTTCATATGGCCATGACTTGTGAATGAACATTTGTTTGATGCTTCTTGTAGGTGGCATGATGCGGGAACTTATGATGCTAAGACAAAGACTGGTGGTCCTAATGGATCAATAAGGCATGACAATGAACTTAAGCATGGTGCAAATACTGGCTTGAATTTAGCAATAGAAATTTGTGGTGAGATTTTTTTTCTTTCTGGGATCCCAGACTCGGTTCGTGTGTACTGCTGCAGCTTACATGCCGTTCCAGTTCAAACATAATGGGCAACTTTGTATTAGGCCTTTGTAGTTTCATATATCTCTAATCTAGCATTTACAGATTCCTATCTGTATCAGCCAGCAAATGAATATGTTTAATATACAAAAGTTGATTACATCTTTGACGGAGTTCGTTCTTTCTGTTTGATATCAGAGGAAGTAAAGAAGAAACATCCAAGGATTACTTATGCAGATCTTTACCAGGTATATGACATGTACTTGGCACAACATATGTTTGCCTTAGACATAACTTCTAATGCGAGGGTTTCGGATTTTTAACGCTGTGATGGCAACATGAGCGCCTAGATAACATTCAAAAAAATAGCAAACATAAATAGATTAGAGTATCCCGGAAGACAGGTAACTGTATAGATTTCTTAGTCATGGTTACCAGGAAATCGGAGAACTTGATTACTTGCCTGGATAGATTTCTCTCTTTTGAATGCCAAATTTGTTGTTATTTTTCCAGCTAGCTGGGGTTGTTGCAGTAAAAGTCACAGGAGGGCCAACTATTGACTTTATTCCCGGAAGACAGGTAACTGTGTGCTTGTTTACCCAAAAATGGGGTTGGTCTTAGAACCATTGCTGATCAGTGATCACCAAATTAACTTTATGATATCTCATTTATCAGGATTCATTAGAATCTGATGAAGAGGGACGACTACCGGATGGTAAAAAAGGTATTATTACCATTAGATTTACAGGATAAATGGGACTGTATTTCTTGACAGAGTATATATTAGTTATGTGCAGTAGTTTGATATTCTATTGTTTGCCATAGATTTACAGCATTTGAAAGACATATTTTACCGAATGGGGTTATCTGATCAGGACATTGTGGCATTGTCTGGAGGTCACACACTGGTAACAACCGATCCTTCTTAGTAGATTCAGTTTCATTGACGCCTTAAGGCTTTCTTTTTCTTTCAGCAATCAAATATGTGACTGGAATTAATGGATTTTGATGCTGGTAGGGGAGAGCACATGCAGAGAGGTCAGGTTTTGATGGCCCATGGACAAAGGAGCCTCTGAAGTTTGATAACTCCTACTTTGTGTAAGACCAAACATAAACAAGATCTTCATCAGTTTCCACTTGTAATTTTTTAGAACTTTCAAAAATAAAAAAATGCCTATTACTTATTTCGTTAACCGGTGTATCACATTTATCAGAGAACTCCTCAAAGGAGACACTGAAGGCTTATTAAAACTTCCAACAGACAAGGCTCTATTGAATGATCCTAAGTTCCGCCACTATGTGCAACTCTATGCTACGGTAACGATTCAGGCATTTGATCATTTTACATATAGCTCGGTCGTTATTCCTGTGACAGAATATGAAAACGAGTGCGTTATTAGTTCATACCTGAATGATATGTTTCAAAATTGGGTTGTGGCAGAATCAAAATAAATTCTTCGAAGACTATGCAGCATCACACAAGAAACTTTCTGAACTAGGGTTTATGCCGAAAAGTATTTCCCCAGCAATGCATCACAACATGGTAGAGGCGGCAAAGAACAGTCCACTGGTGCAGCAAAGCGCATTAATAGTGGCAATTGCAGCAGCTATGGTTATACTTGGTTACATCTTTGAAGTTCACCGAAGAGTCTAAGTAATTCATGTGTCAAGACGAGTTCGACATATCACTACTCATAATAAACACTACTCTAAAAGAATTATTGATTGTAATAATCCATAACTACTGAATAAGAATGTTTGAAATGCAAAAGGAATACATTGCTTCGATAACTAATCCAGTACCTGAAACCCATATCTTCTCTTGAAGTTTTTTCTTTCAAGATAAAGCACCCTTAGCAAAGTTGCAAGAAAAATTAAAAATCCAGAAGAGCTCAGATTCATTTGATACACGGAAAGTTCAGAAAAATAAATAATGCCGAGGCTTAGCAGCGTGCTTTCTCATTGACATGTAAGTTCACTTCAAATAGAAGGAAGAAATGATCAGACAAAACTGTAACCGGTTGACAAACACTACAACAACTCTTCAGTCCCTCACTACAGGGACACAAATATTTCGAGGAGAACAAGTTTATCTCCATCCTAAACACAGACTTGCAATAGATTAAATAAGGAAAAACAACAAGTGCTTTTCAAGCTCTAGGACTAAAGGAGAGAGTAATATCTTCGAAAACTCTGAGCCTCTTATCAACCTTTCTCTGACAGGCAGGACTACTGCAATTATCTGCTACTGTCTTTACCGCCTCTTTGGTAGTTCCTATAACTGCAGCCATTAGAGCTTCCTCAAATGCACTACTATCTGGCAGTAACTCAGCCCATTCACTGTCCTCTTTAACCGGGGAGCGCTTTCGGGTTTTATAATCGGACACTTCTCTTACTGGGGCGCATTCGGCATTGCCAGACCTGATTCTCTTAAGACCAAGTCCTAAATTATCTTCAGCCTGGGGTGCAACTGGATTTTTCACCACTTTCGATGAATAAAATGGCGGTGCATCGATGTTAATGGAGTTGGTCCCAGCAATTGCTTGTTTCGTTTTAATCTGAAGTGGAACCGGAACTTGATTGTTCATTCTATTCAAGTTAGAATTCTCATCTGCAAAATCCTCTTGGAGATTCTTTTTCTTAGTTGTGGTTACCAGATTAGGTTCATTGCAAGGCTGAGGTTGCCAAATGGACGAAGAACCCAAGAACGCATCGAAAAGCTGACTCTGCTGAACTCTATCTTCTCCACAATCCTTATTCATGATTTCAGATTCAATGTCCTTGAGCATTTGTTGTGCTCTTTCAAAAGCTTTAAGATGCGAATCAATTCCTCTTGGACCATCCACAGTTGCAGGTCTTACTCGTCTTAGGGTTTCTTTAGCCTCAGAAACCCTCCCTTGTTTCATTAAACAGATACCTAAGTTGCACATTTTGTTATTATCTGATGCAATCAAAAGTGCTCTTCTGTATGCATCTTCAGCTTCAATGTAGTTGTGCTGTTGCATATATGCCCATCCTAAATTCCCCTATAATAATCACAATTCAATCATTTCTTAATTCTCTCAACTAATAGTGAGTTCTATTTGGAACAAAATTCAGAACAAATGAGTTGAATCAATGCATCAGAACTTACCAGTAAACGAGTTGCTTCTTGTTCAATGGAGAGCTGGAATTTCTTCCCTTGCGATCGAGCCGTTTTAGTTCGCCTTCCATTGAAAGCCATCCCTTGTTGAATTAGCAGCAGTTTATGCTTCAAAACTCCAATTTGATCATCTAATCTCCCACATCTCTGCAAAAAAAAAAAAAAAAAAAGTACACAATTTTACTCAAATGGCAGAAAACTCAGAATTGGGGTTAAAAAACAGATTAGGTTAGGAAATGAAACCTTATATAAATCAAGAAGAATGTTGTCAAGAGATTCTTGTGCTTGATCAGAACAGCGACTTCTCAATGACTTAATAGCTTCAATAGCTTCTTCTGCTCTATTCTGCTGTTTCATTACAATAGCCATATCTTTTAAAGCACTGTCAACTCTGTCTCCAGCATTAATTGCAGCCCAGAACAATGGAATTGCTCTCTCTGGATCTTTATCCACTAACTAATCCACATAAAAAACAATCCATTAGCCAAAAAAAAAAAAAAAAAAAATTGATCATAAGAAGAACTAAAAGAGTCCGAATTTTTAAAGACTTGCCTGAACATTTTTGGCGATGACATAAGGAGTATCACCTAAAGGGACTTTATGAGTAACATGAAAAGGTTCTGATCGGATCCCTTTGTTACAAATTGGCTTTACTGGTGAACAAGGAGCAGATTTTGAAGGTCTGAAATTATGTATAATGTTGCTGTTATAATTATTGTTGTTGTATAGATCTTGAATCAACATTTTGGATTTTGTTCTAATCTGTTTTCTTCTGGATTTCGAATCAGTAAAAAAATAAATATAACTTACTGATCTAATTTAATCGAAAAAGATGAAGAGATAAGTCTGTGAAGAAACAAGAAGAACTATAAAAATGGAACTGAAAGACAGAGTCAGAGGGTGAGAGAGAGATATGATTAGTTTTACTTTGGTATACCGAACTAGATGTTGATTTGGGAGCGGTTTTTAAATCTAATGGACCGTTAGAGAGTCAAACGTTTCAAAAACTAGCCGTTGAATTCTCTTGATTGCTCTATCTAATTCCAATAGTCGTGGAGATTGTTAGGCGGGTTATTTTATGATGTTTATTTTGCTGCATCAATTTTGATGAGTGGTGTATCATGTATCTGGAAAGCGTGGACAATCGAATAATCTCTACCGTTCATAAGTTCATCACAAGATGGCTACGACTATGAGTGTACGGGGGTGTCAAATTGTGCTGACCAAAGAGACCAAATGAGTCAACCATTCATGTTTAAGATTCTTCTAAGGGCTTTTTAATAAAGTGACCACCATTTTGAACTCTGTTTAAGAAACTGACCGTTTATTTGAATCTTTATATAAACTGGCCGATATTGACATTTTCCATCTCGTTTTTTCAAAAAACGGTTTTAGGTAGTTAAATGTCTACGTGACAGTTAACCTGTTAGGTAAAAGACAACTTAACCCTCGTCTGAGTTCATAACCAAACCGGGATCGAGTCAACTCAGTGACTCGTTGCACGTGAAGAAAATGTGCTTCCTCTGTAACGGTCGGATTGTAACGGTCTTCTTCAGCTTCATTCATATAAATTAGGCCTTATTGCAGAGAAGAACCCTAGTGTTTCTCATACTCAACAGATCAAAAAAAAAAAAAAAAAAAATTTAAGACATGAGCCAAAGTGAAGTAAACTCTCCGGGCAGCGGCAACAAGGTAAGATTCAAAAAAAACCTAATTTCATGTTCTATCTGTGAACAGGGAAGTCATGATCCAAAGGTATGTCCTTGGATTTATTCCAGGTGCAAATATATACCATGTAATGATATAAGGCAACTATTGTGTTCAAAAACAAAAGAAACAAATGGAAAAATGTTTTTGAAGTGTTCAATTCCAACCTGTCAGTACTTTGAATGGTTTGACGATGCCATGGATCCTGTCAAATGCAAGATGGTGAAATTGCCAGTAGAGAATGGTTGTTACGCTTGCGGAGAATCTAGTCACTGCTTCAAAAACTGCCCACTGCAAAATCAAACCTGCAACAAAGATCACTGCAAATCGAAGATGGAGATGAAATTTTGCAAGAATGAACACAACAAGAACATAGCATACCTCACTTGTACAGATTGTGATGGTTTTAAGTGGGTCTCAGATGAAATCTTCATTGCTGCAAAAAAAAAAGAATTATGCATTCAAGTTTACAACTTAATACCATATGTAAGGAACTCAACAATCTGAAAATGTAACCTGCAAATGTACTAATAAATAACCTGCCACTTTTCATTCATCATTATTTCAAGTCTACAAGCCCAATAAATATTGTCTACTTAGCTTTCTTAAACACAAACACTGTCTTAAAAAGACTGTAAACACAAAAAAGAAAAAAAAAACATATCTCAAATCATTTCTTCTTAGCCTTTCCATTTCCCCTTCCCTTTCCTTGTTTTATATTCTGAGATACAGATCCAATGCCAAAGAAGTTCCGAGAAAGGTTATTTCCTATAGATGCTGGAGTAGAAGATGGTGCTATAGATGGCAGACTCATAGGTGCTGTAGAAGCTGGATTAGAAGATGGTGCTGCCAAGGGATGACTGTCAGGTCCCGTAGAACATTCACCAACAAATGATGCAGTTCCCTTCTTCTTGTTTGACTTAGCTGCACCCCTAACTTTGGTGGTTTGACTTGCCTCTATGTTGGTGAAGGTGAAGTTTTCTGCATCACATTCAGTCCTTTGCCTCTTTGCAGTTGGATTAGATCCCACTTGACCACCAGCACATGTTCTTTTGTTGTGATTAGTAATCTCTCCACATTTCCCACGCCTCCTTTTTCTCTTCTCAACACGAGGTTCATCATAACTTCTTACCCTCTTGCTTTTGGGTCTTCCTGGTTTCCTACTGTGAGGAGGGTTCAAGATCTTCTTCTTCATTTTTGGCTGCAAGAAGAAAGAAGGGTGAGATAAGATAAGATATGGCAGATAGTTGGTGGTTATAGAAACCCTAAATACATAGAAGGGAATCTACAAAAGTAAAAGTAAATGCACTTACATCAATGTAGTTGAGAATATAAATAAGGCATATAGTTACAAATTTAAGAAAAAAAGTACCTGGACCCATTCACTTTTATCATCTAGTGGTGATAAAGTTGGTGCATATGTGGCCTTATAGTTCTCTACTGAATAGTAATCACTGCAGTACCTGCTCAAGCAGAGTATTTAAAGGTTAGTGTCAGATACATTTAACTAGAAAAGTAACAACAAACTAGAAATTGCATAAAAAAAACTAGACAAGGTACAAATTTAAAAAAGAAAAATCTTACTTTCTCCATTGTGGCCTTATGGTATGCAATGCACTCACTGCATGCATACAGGGGAACCCCCTCAACTGCCACTGCAAACAAGAGCAAGTCTTGGCAAGGATGTTCACTGTGAACACAGAGTTCTTTGGACTAGTCACCATATATAACTCCCCAGCCACACAAGGGTCAACACCATAATCAGTCACAAAATCCAACATTTTCTTAATAACCTTAAGAGCACTAGGAACCAAATTTCCATCTACCCATGATGCAGATTCAGTCCTCCTATTGTACCATGTACCCATCACTAAGTTAGCATACATTATGGCTATCATTATAATTGGTTTGTTTCTCATCTTGCAGATCATATTGTTAAAATACTCTGAATTTTTTTTCTTCATATGTTCACAATAATGAATAGGGTTAAAAAAGGCCCTGGACCATGTAGCAGGATCTTCTCTCCTAAGATAAGCACTAGCTGCAACATTCTCTTTCACAATATTGTTAAAATGTTCCTGCCCAGCCAATATATTGATAACAAATATCAAACAGTGCATAACCAAACCAAAAACTAGCTTAACTTCCCTGTCAAACAGTGCATAAAACCAATAACAACTACCTAAAAATGCTTTTCTTTGTATGCTTTTGTTGCATTCCACAAAGAACAGTATAAATCCAGACCCTTGTAATACTTCTTGAAATTTTTGTATAAATGTCTGCATTTTAACACATTGCAATTAAAGTAAGGCCTTTAACTGATCAAGTATACAAAAGTTAAAGTTACAAAAGAAAGTTACCTCCAATAGTATCTGTGGTGATGGCCAGGGAAGACTATAGCAATAGCTTCCAATAAACCTTTTTGCCTATCTGAAATGAAAGCCACTTTCACTGGATGTGTTAATATTGCAGACTTCAAATGCTTCAAAAAAGTGATCCAATTCTCCTTTGTTTCAGCTCTGCATACCATAATTCCTAAAATTACTAACCCATTTTGTCCATCAAGTGCAGTTGCAACCATCAATACTCCTCCAAACTCTCCCGTTAGATGGCAGGTATCAAGACCTATAACTCCCCTGCATGCTTTGCAAAAACCTCTCATTGCAGGTTCAAATGAGAGTGTCATACTTTCAAATGTGTTTTCCTTAGTGCCAAATGTGAACTTAGCTACAGAGCCTTCATTACACTTGGTAAACATGCTGCAAAAGGCTGGTACTTCATTGTAGCTCTCTTTATAATTACCATATAATGACTCTAAAACTAGATTCCTAGCCTTCCATGCACACTGATATGGTATATTAACACGCTTTTCAGCTAAGAAGTCTTCCTTGATTTTATAAGGGTCTGGAACAACTTTTTTAGGCTTATTCTTCATCTGATCAAGAACAAAATCCTTTACAAAATGAGGATCAGTAGATCTATTCCTATTTTTGTGATCCCCTTCACACTTGTGTTCCAAATTCATTTTCCTAAGAACAAAAGTATTCTCACCCTCCTTCTTGCTAACATACACAAACCAGGGACAATCATGTTCTTTCTTAAACCTACACTCAGCCTTAATTCTAGAGGGAGCACTTCTATCCAACCTAAATTGACACTTATTAAGAACACAAAAACCTCTGAGATGTTTCTTAAATGCTTGCTTACTTTCAAATCTAGTTTTTACCTCCATTTTGGTAGGATCTACAGGAGTAAATACCTCTTCTTCAGGGAATAGATCTCCATCATGCTCACCCTTCATGTACTCACCAAAATCATCATCAAAGTCATCCATGTAAGCAGGTATTTCATCCACATCCTTACATGCACATTCAAGATCGACATCAGTACCATATAATAAGTTACAAATTAAAATAAATTAAATAATTTATAAATGAGATATACCTTTTTCTTTGTCTTCTTCTTCTCCTTCTTCATTGTCTTCTTCACTGTCTTCTTTTTCTTCTTGCTCTTCTTCATCTGACCCATACTCAATGTCTTCATCACTGTCATATAATGGAGCAGCTTCTGGATCCTCAATTGGGTGACATTCATCTATTTTAATGTTTTCTAGCTGAATATTCTCTACATCTTCAACAAACTTAACTTTATTTGTAGCTTTGACCCAATGTCCAACATCAAATACATCATCATCAAGGTCAATGGCTTGGGATGGTTTTGACTGACTGCAACTACTGCTACTAGCATGAGAATTTTTGGGAATAGGTACCTCTTCAGCTTGTTGTAGCAAATCTGTGAAACTCAGCTTTCTTGATACACCTTCTGCTGATTTATCCACACTATTTAGCCTTGGAGATCTTCTAGGAGTAGTTTTCTTACTAACTCTCTTCTTTGGTGTAGTCTTTGGAGTCCCAAACTGTGTATCCTTCATCCCCATCCACAAACATATACACCCATCATCATTCACATAAGAATCCTCCCAAAAATTATCAAAATCATCATTATTTAGCAATGGCTGTGATATACAGGGATACTTAAACCAATATAAACAATACTTCTCCTTAGACCAATCCAAAGACAATCTAGAATACACCATATACTCAACCTTCCTCAACTCTGTTTCATCTCTATGACACTCAGGAAATACCAAAGTCTCATTCCTTGGCTCCACATACACACTAATATTCCTCAATTTGAATAGACTGCAACACAAATAAAAAAAGGGCAAAAATCAGATAAAACCCCCACTAAAACTAATTAGAACACATACACACCAAATCCCCCACTGCACATCTGAATTTCAATTACAGTAAATTAGTACACTTTTTTGTCCATATCTGCCGCTATAAGTAAATCATTATGGAACCTTCATCTAGTTGAAATAAACAACTAGAACATGAAGAAAATGTCTGCATTTAAACAAGTCTGAAAATTACAACAAGTAAACCTCCACATGAATATGAGAAACCACATAATGTCCATATAAAACCTTAACATTGACACATTAATCTTCTACTATGGCGTAAGATCTTTATTTAGTCCAACTAAATGGCTACAGAATAGTAAACAAAATGGTCCAAATCAGAAAGTATTCTACCATACAGGGCATAAACTTGCTCTATTAAATTTCACCCCGTGACAACATCTTAAAAGTATCAAAATACCACATGTAAGAAGAACTTCATTAATAATTAGGGGATATAGCAGCAGAATGTTGGAATTTAAGCTCTATCAATTATCCCAAATAAACCCCCCACTGAATCTAAAATTGAAAGGGGTGAAACCTAAATAACTCAAATAAACTCTAATTAAGCAATAATTCATATAAACAAACACTCAATCACGAAATTTATAACCTTATTAAACAATAAAGGAACTCATGCATTTCAAATAAACCCTAATTACAAAAGGGGAAAAACAGAAACCCTAGAAATACAAATCAATCGATCAATCATTGATTTTCATCATATATTAAGTCACGGGTTACGTTAATCTCACCTTGATTCAGATTTTTTCAATCCAAATTTGTACCTCATCTTCACTCTATCAAAACCGTCTCAGAAACCCTAGATTTCCAGAAACCCTAGTCTTCCAAATATGATCTGTTTTTCACTAACATCTAAGTCTTCAACTGCTACTGCTTCTTCTCTAATAATCCCTAACCCTAATCGCTAACCCTAGTTTCAACAGAAGGAGAACGAAGAGAAAAAATGGAAACGATAGAGAGAAGGAAGAAAAGGAATGAAGACTGAAAAAAAAAATGAGAACTAATTTCACCCCACGCGTCTTTGAAGTGGGTAAGGGTATAGTGGTAATTCTACGGACCGAGTTTGACTAATTCAACGCCGAAGACCGATCTGGTGGATCCATGCGTGAAATCTAACGGAAAGGCCAGTTTATGAAAGACTTTAAAATGTTGGCCGGTTTATTAATTATATGGTTTGAAGCAGGTCACTTTATTAATTTGCCCTTCTTCTAAAGCATAAAATAGATTTTATTATGAAGGGTACCGGTTTACTGGGAAGATCTGAAATGATAGGTTTACCGAGTCATCTCCCGACGGAAAATCCCGTCTCAAACATGTAATGAGCCCCACATTCACCCATTACTAATCCCAATGTTGAGAACGCTTCTAGAAACCTTATTACGGGATATAACCGTGGTGAGTGTGTCATTTCTCGGATACCAAACCCGGTATAAGACGAAGCACTTTTCAGTTTGTTTTATGTTGATTTTTGTACCCTTTTCAGTAAAGAGTTACTATATCTTAGTAACATGGTGATTATACAATTAGATAATAAAAGTCAAAACAAGATGGTTTCGTGTCGTAGTCGCCAAAGATTTTAGTTGGTTGCCGTCCGTTGCGTTGATTGTTAGTCTGTCAGTCGCGTGATTTATTTTTTTATAGATATGTTAAAGAGTACGGTGCAAAAAAATTCTCAGTCACTGGTTGATTTAAGCAAACATGATAGAGACGTACCAAGGTGGTTTCGTTATGGGCGGAGGAAGTAAACTACGTACTGTAAATTCGTTTCAAAACAAACATTGGTCCGTCGCCGATTTATCACTATTCATTCTGCCACAGGCATGACCATATCTCCACCATCAAACCAGTGGTGATCTCTAAAGGTTGTATTATAGTTATTATAGAAGTTCTCGTGGAATCCATGCAGATGAACCCAGCTCTTTCAAGTCCCGAGTGTCTTCTTGCCGCTCCATTTGTGTTAATATTAATCTATCCCGGGTTAAGGACTATCCATTCCATTGAAATTGTATATTGTAATATGTCAGGTATGTTATGCGTATGTGACCTTTCGAATGTCGGGTAGGCAGGGAATTTGCATTTTTTTTTATCACATATTGTGGTTTTCAGCAATAGATAAGGTCGTTCCTGGCAAATCACAATGACTAGAAAAGTACACAAATCAAGGTAGTAATGTGACTAGAATATTTAGTCTAGAGGATTCGGGGGATGGCAATTAAAAGAGTGAGAGAAGGGATTCTAAAATGGACGAAATTTTGATAGGCTTATATTTGTGAGAAGAGGAGATGCCAAGCTGCAATGGTTATTTGGCAGTGTAGAAAAAGATGCACCAGATTCCAGTGATAGGCATATTTAAGATGGCTTAACTATTATTATCATTTTTGAACCACTATATCTGGTCGAATACATATCAAGAACATCCAAATATTTTTGTAAGTACGGCATTTTTTTTTACTTTTTTTTTGATGCACAGAAAAATTTGATTAATCTGGAGAAACTCCCAAGTCTAACAATAACTGACGCTCAATGACTCTAGGTGGTTGATCAAACCAGGTTTGAGTTACACCATTTTTTCTGCTGTATTTGGTTAACTTATCAGCAAATTTATTACACAACCTAGGAACGAAATTACACTTCCACTGAGGGATATTCTTTAACTTATCAATGGCATCCAGCAAGATGTCTGTATTCTCCCAAGCACTCCCTGATGATGATTTGTTGATATAGCTCTCTATGTTTTTGAGATCAGTTTCAAAAACAACGTGTGTATGCTCTAAATCATTACTCCAGCTAACTGCATCGGAAAAAGCAAGACATTCTGCACTCTCTGCGTCTTTCACTACTGCATAGCATTTTGACTTTCCTCCACGCCATTTTCCTGTAGAATCACGAAGGATAAGAGCAATTCCAGTTAGTCCTGTATTAATATCAAATAGGGCATCACAATTAATAGTAAAAAATGGACTGAATGGTGGTTTCCAAACAGGTGTGATATTAGTGGCCTGGGACATGCTATTATGGTTTACTATATGCCTGTTATTGAGCTTATCAATGTAACTGGCAAAGCTTAGTGCTCTCTTAGCAGTGACAATGGGATCTTCCTTTTTATGCTGGAAATTAACTTCACATCTCTCGTTCCAGATAGTCCAGGCGACTATCATAATTTGATTCAAACTGAAACCATGAGAAGAGGGCTGAGCAACTTGTCTCATCCAATTTTCGAAAGCCAGCGTAACATCAATCTGGATTGTTGCTAAAGTTGCTGCACCACCAGGTATTTGCATCCAGAAAGCTCTTGAGAAAGGGCAGAAGAACAAGATGTGCAAAAGATTTTCATCAAACTGCTTACACAGTGGGCATAAGCAATTTATGTAGCTGCAGTTTCTTGAGAGACGAACTTTCGTAGGAAAAATGTCAGAGAGAACTTTCCACCAAAAATGTTTGACTCTAGGCCAAGTTTCTATTCTCCATAACTGCTTCCAGCAAATATTTGAGTTACCAATTTTCTGAGAAATTTGTAGATTACCCAGACTGCATTCATGAAGTTTATTGTATGCAGACTTTAGTGTGAAGTTCCCATTTCTTGTAAGTGTCCAAATGAGTTTGTCTTCCACAACATTAGGGATTCTCAAGTTGATTATTAAATTAGTTGTATCTGAATCAAACAAATGATATAGTAAAGCCATATTCCAATGTCTGCTACCCTGAATAAATAATTCCTGGACCCAGATATATTGCTCACTGTCTGTAATACCCTGTCTTGGCATTGGAGGACAATCTAACCCAGTGATCCAAACATCAATCCAGATCTAGATCTTTATTTTATTTCCATTTCCTAATCTCCACCTGCTATGAAGCTTTATGAACGTAATTTGCTTCTGAAGACCTTTCCATGCCCAAGAAAAGTTTGTCTTGGAGTTTGCATGGAGTATATGAGTGCCGGGGAAGTATTTGGCTTGCATAGCCTTAACCCATTGCTCTTCTGAGTTAATGCATATTCTCCATACGACCCTTACAAGAAGTGCTTGATTTAATATTTTCAAATTCCTGAAACCTTGGCCTCCAAGATTTTTATGAAACCCAAGTTTCTTCCAAGAAATAATGCAAATTCCTTTATGTTCTTGAAAACCCCGCCAAAATTTGCGCTTCAGAATATCGATCTGGTTAACAATTTCTGTGGGTATTTGTAAGCAACCCATAGAATAAGCTGGGATTGTATTAGTGACAGTCTTTATCATGAGTGATTTGTTGCACTGTGACATAGACTCACTATTCCAGTTGGAAAGTCGGTTTTTAACTCTCTCCACCAATCCAGTGAAGCATCTAACCTTGTTCTTTCCAATTACAAGAGGTATTCCTAGGTATCTTTCATTAGAATTTATCCTAGGTACCTTTAATCTTCGAGTGAGTAATCTACAGAACCTTTGTGGCACATTAGCACTGTAAGACACACTTGACTTACTAAAGTTCACCATCTGGCCAGAAGCAGCTCCAAAATCATCAATGACTTTAAGTAGATTATTCACATCATGAAGATCAGCATTAATGAACAACAGGCAATCATCGGCGAAGAATAAATGAGATATTGAAGGAGCACTTGGAGCAATTTTTATACCTTCTATTTGTTAGTTTTGTTAAGCCTTGAGAAGTTGTCGAGAGAAAGCTTCCATCACAATTATAAATAGGTAGGGTGACAGAGGGTCACCTTTCCTTACTCCTCTTGATGGGAAGTAGGATTTGCATGGAGCACCATTTAAAAGAATAGAGATTTGAGTAGTACTTACACATTGCATAATGAGATTGCACCAATCTGAGAAGAACCCCATTTTCAGCATAACATATTTTAGAAATGTCCATTCAAGCCTATCAAAGGCTTTTGACATATCAAGTTTCAATGCTAAGTACTTATTTTCTTCGTTCTTGTTCTTCATTGTGTGAACAATTTCCTGAGCAAGATGAATATTATCTGTTACTTGTCTCCCTTGAACATATGCAGCTTGAAGTGGAGTTATTACTTTCCCCACCACCTCTTTCAATCTCATTGACAGTATCTTTGAGATAATTTTATAAGAAGAATTACAAAGAGCAACAAGCCTCAAGTCAGAAGGGAACTGTTTGTTTTTTGTTTTAGGAATAAGTGAAATATTTGTAGCATTCAGGCTTTTAAGAAGATAACCTGTATGAAAGAATTGTTTCACCATTTCTATAACATCATTACCTACAATATCTGATGCAGGGCGGAAGCGTTGAATAGATTTAATATCTAAAACACATGTTTCCGAGATACCACTCTCAAGGAAAAACACTACTTTTTCATTAATCAAAATCTTCCGCTTAATATCAAAATATGGAGCTCTTTATATAGATAACTCCTTACCAAATTAATAACCATTTATTTTATTTAATTATCAAAAATACTTATTACCTTATCTAATAGATATTTTCTAAACTAATAAAATACTAAAATAAATATTATTAGACACTTCTAAAAATTACCTAAATAATAAAACCAAAAATATCTTTATTAAAATACTATTTGCTAAATAATAATAATAAATCAAAGAAAAAATTACAAAGGAGAAGTTGGTAGCCTAGCTACAAGCTGGGCACCAATACCTTTCTGAATAACCAAACTTAATCTATAAAAAGAAAACTACCATGACCATTACTAGCATCAAGGTTAGCCATGCAGTTCTTAAGCCTTTTTAAAAATACTACAAAATCCTCACCAAGTTTCCCTAAATAAGTGAAAGCCAAAACCCCTAGTCCATAACCAGAAGAAGTGCATATATCCAAATATTTGGTACGTTTACGAGAAACTGCATTTGAAATGGCTTGGCCTGGTATGAAAGCATTCCCAGCTGCGGTAGTGAAAGGAGAAGCACCAGTAACATCAAAACACACATCCTTCCCATTCTCCCAACCATAGACAAGGATGTCCGCAGGCTTCAAGGCTTTGCCATCCGAAAGAAGTCCCAAAGACACTTCTTTCCTAGCATGCACACCAGATTTATAACACATGTCAGCGACAACATCTCTAACAAGATCATGGCGATACTTGAACCCAACCTCACTGACATAATGAATTGTATGATCGCCAAAAATGTCCATATCTCGCTTACAACACGAGCACAAGCCGCCTTTTGGAAAGAGCGGGATACCGAGTCAATAACAAAAAACATCTCTGAACTACCTTGGCCCAATACTCTGTTGAATCCCACTAATTGGTACATCCAAAAGGTACTCTTGCGCATGGTTCATACGGTTAGACTGCCACAAAACCGAGTCTCTTGCAGACATGATGAATTGGCTTGGGATTTTCTTCTTCATAGCATCAAAGTATGTAACTGCCAGGGTATGCATAATCAAAGAATAATAACAATAAATGTGTACATTCCCTTTCCCTAAATACTCCACCATTCTCCCCTGCTCAAAAAAAATTCGTCCTCGAATTTTGCCTATACGACTTTTTGTATTTATGATTCTCAAATGAAAATCCTGATAATCCTTCGACAAATATATTCTTGGAAAAATTATTTTTGGACTCATTCGCGCATTAAAAATGATAAGTTGGTGCAGTCGTTGATCTACTTGACTGGATATCGGGGTAAACATCTTAAATTGGTGGTTGATTCCAATCAACAATAATTGTATTGTTTTCAACCTTAGAAAAGGAAAAAATATCATCAAACCTTTGGATTTCAAGCTTTAATCCGGACTCTAACGAATCTCGCGGATTATGTGCAACTCCTAGAAATCCTTCCTCGTACAACGAGGATTTTTTGTTCATCACCGGTCACTTCCTCCACTCGCTGTAGGCTAGGACCATGACAGGGCTCTTGCTGAGGTTGCATTTCAGCCAATTGGAGGGTGAGCGCCTTAACCTTCCGTTCTGGATCATCTATTACCACTTGCTCTTTCTCATCGTTGAGAGCGGCTCTTCGAACAACACCATAATCTCTTCCTCGAAACATGATGCAGGAGCGTTGCCTGTCTCTGAACCAACTGATGCAGGGCGGAAGCATTGAATAGTACTAATATCTAAAACTCATGTTTCCGAGATACCACTCTCTAGGAAAAACACTACTTTTAATTAATCAAAATTTTCTGCTTAAAATCAAAATATGGAGCTCTTTATATAGATAACTCCTTACCAAATTAATAACCATATATTTTATTTAATTATCAAAAATACTTATTACCTTATCTACTAGATATTTTATAAACTAATAAAATACTAAAATAAATATTATTAGACACTTCTAAAAATTACCTAAATAATAAAACCAAAAATATCTTAATTAAAATATTATTTGCTAAATAATAATAATAAATCAAAGAATAATAACAATAAATGTGTACATTCCCTTTCCCTAAATACTCCACCATTCTCTCCTTCTCAAAAAAAAAATTCGTCCTCGATTTTTGCCTGTACGACTTCTTGTATTTATGATTCTCAAATGAAAATCCTGATAATCCTTCGATAAATATATTCTTGGAAAAATTATTTTCGGACTCATTCGCGCATTAAAAATGATAAGTTGGTGCATTCGTTGATCCACTTGACTGGATATTACTTCATATAAATAAGGATCAACGTAGCTAGAACAAACTAAAATCACATCATCGGGGTAAATATCATAAATTAGTGGTTGATTCCAATCAACAATAATTTTATTGTTTTCAACCTCGGAAAAGGAAAAAATATCATCAAACCATTGGATTTCAAGCTTTAATTTGGACTCTAACGAATCTCGCGGATTATGTGCAACTCCTAGAAACCCTTCCTCCTTGTCGCCAACGAGGATTTTTTGTTCATCACCGGTCACTTCCTCCACTCGCTGTAGGCTAGGACCATGATGGGGCTCTTGCTGAGGTTGCATTTCAGCCAATTGGAGGGTGAGCGCCTTAACCTTCAGTTCTAGAGCATCTATTACCACTTGCTCTTTCTCATCGTTGAGAGCGGCTCTTCGAACAACACCATAATCTCTTCCTCGAAACATGATGCAGGAGCGTTGCCGTCTCTGAACCAACTGATTCAGGGCGGAAGCGTTGAATAGAACTAAAATCTAAAACTCATGTTTCCGAGATACCACTCTCAAGGAAAACACTACTTTTCATTAATCAAAATCTTCCGCTTAATATCAAAATATGGAGCTCTTTATATAGATAACTCCTTACCAAATTTTATATTTTATTTAAGTATCAAAAATACTTATTACCTTATCTACTAGATATTTTCTAAACTAATAAAATACTAAAATAAATATTATTAAACACTTCTAAAAATTACCTAAATAATAAAACCCAAAATATCTTAATTAAAATATTATTTGTTAAATAATAATAATAAATCAAAGAATAATAACAATAAATGTGTACATTCCCTTTCCTTAAATAAATCTCCACCAATATCCCAGTGATGTTGAAAAAAACCAGGTGGAAATCCATCAGGTCCAGGGGCTTTCCAAGGCTTTATGTCTTTCAAAGCTTTAAATATCTCAGCATCCTCAGGAATTATCATTAACTCTAAATTATCTGAAGCATTGATTATTGAAGGAATACAATTCAAGATATCTTCATTTTTTGCAGGAGATGAAGTAGTATGAAGTAAGTTATAATGATCAGTAAGAAGGTTTTCCAACTCCTCCCTAGTAGTGCACCAAAATCCATTTCCATCCTTAAAAGCAACAATATTATTTTTAACCCTTCTTTTATTTGCATTTGCATGATGATACTTGGTATTTCTGTCCATTTCAAGATAGTATTCATCTCTTGCTTTTTGGCCCCAAAATTCATGTTGAATTTGGTGCCAATGTTCTATTTGATTTTCTACATGTAAAACTTCATTATTAGTGTTTTGCTGCTGACTGTTTTGCTGCAAGGCTTCTAACTGCTGATGAAGTAGATAAATATTACTTTGGATATTCCCATATTTCTCCTTATTCCATTTTGAAATATATTTCCTTGTAATAATGAGCCTTCTTGATAGTCTGAACCCATGTGAGCCATTAACTTGTTGTTCCCAAGCATTAGCTATCTCAGTTTTCAATGTTCCATCCTTCTCATAGCATTGGAAGTATTTCCAATTCTTTTTCCTATCACCTTTTAAAGAAGAAGTATCCAGCATTATTGGGCAGTGACTTGAACCCAATTGTGGAAGGTGCAAGAGTTTTGAGTCTGGGAAGTGAATGAACCAATCACTATTGACAATAGCTCTATTAAGTCTTGATCTTCTAATACCAGTCCCATGAACATTACTTGACCAAGTGAAAGAACTTCCAGTATAACCCAAATCTTCCAAGCCAGCTTCATAAATAAGATTGATGTAAGAAGAATCCCTTGAAGAATAAACCATATTGTGTGAAGAAAGAGAAGAATTAGAAGCAGTAGACAAATTTCCATTCACATGAATCCTTCCTTCATTATTGAATACCAAATTTAGATCACCCAAAACAACCCATGGTTGTGTGATACTTTGACTTAAAATTTTAATATAAGTCAATTGCTTTTCCTTATGATGTGGATAAAAAGACCCATACATACAGGTAAGCAGCCATTCTGGCTTTGAGGGATCATCCTGCACTAAACAATTAATGATCCAAGAATCTGCATTCACAACATTAAAATGGAAGCCATCTTTCCATAGAAGAATTAGACCACATGCTAAACCTCTTGAAGATATAAGCTTATGATGAGGAAATTTATATTGTTTAATAAAAAAAAATCATTGTATCCTCACCTATCTTAGCCTCAGAGATGAAAATAACATCAGGGTCATATCTATAAAGAAGATCTTTGAGATGATCTCGAGTATTTTTATTGGCAAAGCCTTGACAGTTCCATGCTAAGACTCTCATGTTACTAGTATGCAATCTAGCACTAAACAGGAATGATAAAGAATGCTGGTGCAGGAAGATAGAATTGTTATTAAAAAACAACAAGTTAGAGACTATATTAAAACAATAAGATCTCAGTGAAGAGCAAAAAATTACCTCAGTTGCATGTCCCTCCAGGTGATGCATGGGATTCTTCTTTGTGTTATTGCATTGCTTATCATTTTCTCCAGTTTCCACCCCATTCATTATTTCATCATTTGAGTTTGTCGGAAAATCACTAGTAACCCCACCATGATCAGCTAAAATAGGTCCTTGGATAGAAGGGTTCGAACCATTATCGTGAATTGTTTGGTTTCTTGCTCTTTTAGCAATTCTTTCTTCTTCTGCATCAGGCATAGTCTCCTCATCATGCACAACACCATTAGTATCATTTCCTGGGTTCATTTAAACACTACCAGAGTCCTTTTTAGCTTTGTGTTCTTCATACTCTTCGACAGTCATTGCTCTTTCACGTAGTAATTCAGTAACTTCTTCACAGATATTGTCATCATGATCGATTATATAACATTGATCACATAGGCTATGAGGCTGTTTTAACCAGTGGTACCTAATCCAAACAGGTTCTCCATGATTCAAGTTCCACCATTCACCTCTTTTTAATGGTTCTGAGATGTCTATTTCAATACGAGCAGTAATCATATTACCTGAACGCGGTCTGCAATTTTTTGGATCCGTGGTTATCTTCTTACCCAAATCTTCAATGGCTTCATTAACTACTGCTTCATGGTGATGTTCTAGCAGTAAGCGTTTGAACTGTACACTCCAGGCTTGTTTTCTGAACACATAATCTGTGTACGCAACTGCAGTTGAATATTCTTGCAAATCAAGCAAGCATTTTTGGACATTCCATGGCGATTTTTAATAACATCATTCATATCCTTCGGGGAGTTAAACTTGAACACGAACAAATACTTTCCCACAATCTTTGTTTCTCTCTTCTTATAGTTTTTCCAAAGAACATTCAACTCATCTTTTATATCAGAAACTTCAATTTCATCATCCTTAGTGATTATTTATCCGATCAAACTATTAGACCAAGCAGTTGCAACATCATTGATATTTGTCGCAGAACCTATAACACATCTTTTTCCTCTGATGGAAGTGTTTTTCATCTTGCCAGTGATGGTTTGAACACAGCTATTGTTTGCAGTGTTGTTGTTGGTGGACTCCATTAAATCTCTGAAAGCTTCTCTACTAGGGTTTAGTATTTTGATTGTGATATATCGTCTACAAACTTTTTCTTTATTTGTATTTAGGGTTGTTGCTAAAAAAAGGATGTAGCAAATATTTTGTTTCCTAAAGAAGAGGAAAGTATTTTTTGAAAGAATGATAGGATAATATCTGTTGGTAGTCAACTGCATGAGATCCGAAGAAAATTCATGATTCCTCAAATCATGGGGAAAATTAGGGGGAAGTTTTGTTTTTTGAAATTTTTGGATTTAGATCGGTTGGTGAGTCAGGAAGGTAAGCTGGTTATTCATGGTTTCAAAATATTGATTTGGGGGATAATTATGTTTCTCATAATGAGGAAAACTCAAAAGTGAATTATAGTTGTTTTGCAATATAGCAGTACGGGATATAACTGTGGTAGGAAATATAGCCTTTGTCGACAATACTGTCTTGAGAATCAAGCTAATGCTGAGCACAAAGATCCAATATAAGAAGGAATCCATAGAAAACCCATAGGAACCTGCAAAAAAATCAGAAACCCATATCAGGATAATCAGATAAATAGAAAAGAAACGACAACAAACAGAAAATCAAAGAACTAGTGGTATAGCTAATAGTTAATGAAAGTAACAAAAAAAAAGAAAAAACTAAACTCTACAATAAAAAGAATGTAAGATAATAAGAATTATTTCGATACTGGAAAAAGTAAGGATGGGAGAATAGAGAGACGAAGCAAAGATTGAAGAAAAAAAATTCAGCAACAACATGGAGAAATCACGATGATAGTGTTCATTTTTGATTTTTTTTTAAAACATGGATTGATTCGGCGTCGCCCGATTCACAGACCTAACCTATGATCGGCCCGGCCACCGTTTAGAATTAAATTTTTATTTGGAATGAAGAACATATGAGGAAGAGGAAGATAAGTACGACAAATATGAATAGTTGGTTATTTACTTTAATTTTTCTAGATAAAAACAACTTGAACTAAAATCAAATGCAGATAAACATCATTTTTATTTTTTTTGATAATGAAAGGCTTAAGAAAAGGATAAAGGTTAGTGTTGATAGGGTAAAACGTGGGAAGGATGAACTAGTCCTAATCACAGAAAGTACTCCCAAAGTGTAGAGAGGTTTATGAGAAGTAATGGTGTGTTAATGATATCCCCATAAGTGTTCCTTCTTTCCCCTTTTATAATGACCATCGTATGGATAAATGTCCATAAGATTAACATATTACTAAACTACCATTCCCCTTTCCTTAAGTTATTATCAAACCCTAAGAGGCTTTTTTTCTTGGACTAAAGCCCAACCAATTCATTATACTCTTAGATGGACTAGAACTATCCCATCTTTGTGGGCTAGGTCTAGTCCCCTAGTCTCTCTATCCTAAAAGGGACCCTTAACAAGTTAAGGGGCTACCTGTTTAAGGGTTGTTTATTTTCATGTATCAACATTAGTCCACTGATTGTTTGACCGGTCAAAGACCGTGTCAACAGTCACATGTTGATGACGACTTGATGGTTATGACTGGCGAGTCAAAGCAGTTTAAATTCACGACCCTTGGGATGCTGCAGTTACTAGCTCATCCAGTAACCGCTTCTTCTTTTACCTCCCTATAAATATAAATAGAGGGGACCTCGCTTCTCGGTAATCATTTTTTCACTGCATCTCTTTCTCTTTCTTCCCTCTTCTTCTCACTCACTATGTCTAATAAATCGCCCAATCATGACGCGCCCCTCAGATCAAAACCATATACATTGGAAGAAATAAGGAGCAGTCCCCGACTGAAGGATAAACTACGGCCGCCTACGGCGGATGATGGCTTTACTCTTTTCCCAGCTGATGATAACTGGATTTCTCGTATGCTAAATTCTCACCCATTTCCTCCATCCGCATCAGCAGATTGGCTTATCCGACCTCAAGCGGACGTACCTCCAATACCTGCTTATGAGGAGATGCCCCGCCTAGCGGTCCATAGGGGATATTATGTTTTTCCTACAGTCACGCTACGCTCGTCCACTAAGACTCCTGCCGCCTGGGAACCGTAGGTAAATAATATTTGTTCTAATCCGAATCATGACAGCTTACTCCGCTTATGTGCGCGCTGGGGAATCGATCCTCACACATTTTTATTCTCTTGGGGCGAGGCAACCCCAATTCTGGAAGATGTAGTGGCGCTTACTGGCCTACCTGTCCATGGTGATACGGTTTTTGAAGGTTGCTGCCTTCACAAGTCTTTGAATAAGAGTGACAAGACTCTTTGCGATCATTTGATTGCGGCTAAAGAAAATTCTATGATATTTCAGCCGCCAGGAGAGATCAAAACCGAGGCTCCAACTGAAGCAGAAGACTCGGGGATTAGGAGAAAAGGGAAGGCCACTGCATCCGCTGCGCATAGTTCCCCGGTTAATATTTCATCCTCTTCAAAGCTTATGGTATCCTCTATCAAGGCTGCTCGTTCGAAGTCATCCGTTCCTGAAGAATCTGATGATGTAAGGGATATTGAGGCAACCAAGAGTGGTAAGAAACCCAAGTCCGGACAGTGCCGTGCTTCTTTCTCTTGCTGGATCAGATATTGGGCCCCTATGCTTTCTGGCGAACGAGAGGGCGTTCCTCCTCGTGAAGGGGAATCGGATCGGAATTATCAGTTTTTCTTCTTTTATGGTTATGTCATGATGTATTTGAGTACAGTCCTTGGGATACTATCAAGAATGAGCTCATCCCTATGGCTGTGCTGATGTCTCGCGGTGTGTAGTTCCCGCTTGCTCCCATGTTCTTGGGCGGTTTGTATAATCATTTGGATCTACTGGCGCGTGACATTCGTCGTGTGGACAGATCTCATGAGGTAGAGACTTTCTTCCCTTCTAAATTTATCCAGTATGGACTTGGGAACGCTTTCTTTTATACAGACCCCCCCAGATGAATCCCCATGCCCTATCGCAGCAAGAAGAAGTTACTCAGAAGGATGGTTCCAAGCGAATGGTGACGGTGCCTCAGTCTCACCCTCGGATGACTCTTTATCACAATAGGGGTTTTCTGGCTAAGGCTAAGCTCAAGGATTTCATGGACAAGGGAGACGAATTCAATCCTATCACTTATCAAGATGGACGCACGGGATCTTTACATTATAATTTCGTTATCAAGTCCCCACGGAGGATGTCTTCCGCGGATATGCCTTCATCCGAGGATTTTGATATCATTGTTTCTACCTTACCAGGACGTATTCCCGAGTTCTATGGTGGGAAGTTTTCTTCCGAGGCGTATAACACCGTTCGTGTGGCTCGTCATCTTGGATTAGACCAAGGGGTTCCTTTCAATCCTCCCTCTCCTTCTTCATCTGAGGAGATAGAGATCCGGAAGAGCTTTAATCGCTTTATTTTCAAGGATGGTATTCGGATGAGTGATCGACAGTGTCATTTTTATTTCTTCCAACCTCAGTCTCGGAGGACCGTTAGTGTCACCAATGAATGGCTCGCATACCGCAATGGTGTAAACAGGAACGTGCTAAACCTTCTTCTCAAGGATCCATACGCTCATCTAGCTTTAACCAAGGATGATTTCAAAGAAATGCATGCATCAGGTCGCGTGAAGCTGAGTGATGAAGTCGCCATCTAGTATAATCTTTCTTCTTGCAACAAGGGTCGACCTCTTCAACCACTCGTTACCAGCTGGGATCCCCTTCTGGGTGATGAGTCTTCTCAAGAGGATGGAAGGGTAGTTCTTTACCTCCTTCATCAAGTTCTAAGAAGAGAAGGCGCCCTTCGACGATGAAGCCCTTGGAAGTACCTCTTGTCGCGTCTCCTCCTGCCAAGGTATCCTTTCTTTCCTTATCTTGTTTTGCTTCCAACCGAACCCTACCTTAGCTTCTTTTATTTTCTTTTAGACCTCCCCGCCTATTGGCTGGAAGCCTAGGAGATGCTTTTTGAAGAATACATTAATCTACCTCTTCACGAATGGAGGGATGATCGGCTAGCTAAGAAGATAAAGCGGGACGCTGGTGTGCTTCCTATTCCGTGGTTGCATTCCTTTCGTTCTGCTAATACTTCCTCTCCATTTTCTCCGCAGGCTCCAAAAGAGGGACGCTTGTGTACTTCCTCTACAAGCTCATTTATTGAACGTGTTGAACGTCAGCTGGGCCGAGCGATCAGTAAAGGTGGTTCTGAAGTGATTTCTCCTCGTATGACTTTACACTCCACTCGCCCTCTGATCGTGAAGACGATTCCAGATCCTAACCATCCTTTATATACTCCTTCCGATAAGCTAGGTGCAGCGAGTGAATATGAGTCGGATCGTTTTGTTCATGATTATTCCCAGAAGGATAGTGGGCCTAAGGGCGGCGCTGAAAATCAAAGCTCTTCTTCTTCTAAGTCTCGTACGTACACTGTATTATCTTTTGTTGGGTTTTGATCATTGACACGTGCCGGTCAAAATATTCTGTTGTTATTATTAAATGCACTTGGTAATCTATATATACATCTTCATTTCTCATGTCTTTCTGATAAAATTATTTTATTTCTTTCTCTCTCTCTTTCTTCCGTCTCTCGTTTAGGTCATCCGGAACCAGCCGCATCAAGCTCTTCTTCTTCCTCTCATCGATCGATTCATTCTCCTGCTAATCTCCCCCCTTCTTCCAATCCGGTATGCATTATACATTCTTTATTACTTCTCTATTGTTTTAGAATATTTGTTTATTCTTTTCCTTCTTTCTTTAGGATATGGGAAAGCGCGATGGTTCCCATGGTAAGGGGAGCGTCTCAAATATGCAAGTTAAAGGTAGTGAGTCCGGAAGCGCTAACAATAAGTGGCAAAAGCCTTCCAAGACATCCCCTAAGGTTTCTCGTGGCGCGGATGCTGATGCTGAGTTAATGGCGGTTCCGGAAGATCCGCAGTTCCGCTATCCTCGTATTATTTCATCGGTGGAAGCTGGTGTTGTAACCGCTTCGAGATGGTTCATGGATTCTATGTTCCTTCTACTAAAGAGGATAATTATAGACACATAGTGGATAGATTCGGCCATATGTGTTTTCAAGAAGAGATGCCTGCGAGTTCTTTAGTTGTGGCTAATGAAGATTTATTGGATATAGCGGACGATCTTTCTCAAGCGGAGGGAACTCCTATCGATCCAGCTATGTTGAGGAAGTGGGATGCTATTATTCAAACTTATCTCACTCTTTGATTTCCAATTCAGTGGCTCAATAATTTATTGGACGTGGCCAAGGCGAGTCATAACACGCGAAATATACTACCCCGTGAAATTGAAGAGCTGGATCAGGAATACAGGTGCTTGCTTAATGTCGCGAATACCAAGAAGGAAGCTTATGATCGGCTAATGGCGGATGTTGGGCGAGCTACTGAGGAGTTGAGGACTGCCCGAGCTGCTGCTGAGGGGGTTAATGCGCGTATTATCAAGAAGAGGGCGGAGCTAGTTGCTTTGGATATTAATTGATTGCTTTATGAGTGGTTTTATGAACAATATTTTCTTTTCTTTTGTTTGGATGGTTTGTTGTTGTTGTTTTTTGCTAAACACGTTTCCTTATTCAGTTATTTAGTATTTATTATTATGATTGGGTGATAATTAACGTGGTGTTATCTTTTTGCTTCTATAAATAGGGATAAATAGGATCATCTCAGTTGGTGTTTCCAAGTTTCTTTCATTGTCTCTGTTGTGAATTGTGGTTTGCTTGCAGATGGATCATCGTTTACATGGTTACGCTTTGGCTCTGGCTCCTGTGCCGACGTTGGTCGTTCCTTATGAAAAGAACCGTGAATTGACTCGCTTGCTGTTGGTAAAGGCTGAAGTAGAGATGCTCAGAGAAGTCCGAATGGCGAATAAAGTGGCCACGCGTGCGTAGTTTGATGAACAGTGTGAGACGTATTTAATGGCTCATAGGATGCGGGCGTCCGGGCGATTGACCCTGGAAGTGCAGCGCGCGCTAGATGATACTATTTCCGCTCGAAACAAGGCCGAGCAGTTATTCCAAGAGTCGTTAATTATGACAACTGATATCGAGCAAGCAATAGCTGACTGTCATGCGTTTGTCGCTCAACAAGCGGGTTCTATCTTCGTGGATGTGTTTTGACTCTGTGTGCTGTGTCCGCTCTTATCATCCTACCGATAGGAAAGCATAACTAGCTCGTTTGTTAGTGTTAAAGGATGAAATTGGGGTACTACAAACTCATCGATTGATTTCTATGGATAAAGATCGTAAAGATTATGAGGAGCATAAGGAGACGCTAGACATGGCTCGAGAATCCCATGCCTTCGGAGATGTTATACATAAGATTCATCAAGTGCTTGAAGAGGCGCGTAATGCTTATACCGACTCCACTACTCAGTATGGTGAAGTACAGTTGATTATGCATGATCTTGATGAAGACATTTCTTATTGCCGCTCGCTTATAACTGACCGCTCCTAAGAGGATTAGTGTCATCATTATTACCATCATCATCATCTTTTTTTTAGGGATTCGTAAATGTTTTCTTGGATGTTGTTTTGTTTGATTATATATATAAGACTCATCGTTATTTATCAAAGGAAGTCATTCTTAAGTGTTTATCTCTTGTTTTTGGCTAGTCGTGTGAGATTAGCTTTAGAAGTGCGATACTTAAATCGCCTTTTGACGGTGATGTGTCTTGCGCGTGATACGTTTTAAATTGAAAATTCTTGTTGGCATGAACAATTGACAGCTGCGGATCATCTTGTGATGAAACTTCACAGTGAAGGCGAATTGCCTGATATGACTCTTCTTGAACATCGTGGCTATTGCCGCGAGCAGCGTCTGATTACTCATTTTCGTTGTGTTGAGGCGGATCGTAGTGTGAGATCTATTGAAGTGGTTGTTGCTGAAGTTCACAGGGTGCTTCATGCACTACCCTTTTTTTTTTTTTTTTTTTGATATATATAACTTTGGGGGTATCAAGAAAGGATGATTTAGAAACCACGGGAGAAGCAGTCAATGCGTTATTATTATCCCTTAAGAATCAGAAACTTGAATTATTACAGGCCACTGTTATCGGGAATGCCCGACTTGCTCGAGAGTGTGAGGACCTATTTGAATTAAGTCAGTCACAGTACTTTCATGCAATGGATTTTTATGTGGATCGGCTGAGCGCTTATCGAGTCGACCCTTCAGTGGAAAACGCCCTAGCTTCGGATGAGGCATTTAAGATATTTTCTGATTCTCGTGCCCTGATGGAACGTCGAGAGAGTGATTTATCCATCGCGCGTGGTAGACTAAGACGCGCATGCTCAGTCCTGTCTCAATTCCTTTAAATTTTAACGTAACTTGCAACGTTCCATTTCTTGTAACTCTGAGTGTTCATACCCGTTTATTAATATATCCGTTATGTTATTTTGACTGTTTTTTGGTGTGGTCAAAGCAATGTTTCCACTTAGAGTGTACCTTTGGGGTTATACTCATTCTACATTTACACTTTATTTATTCTAATTTTACTTGAGTAATCAAGCGTACCATGGCTCGGGGCCAATATTCATTTCATAGGTTGTTTCTATGATCATCCTCAAAATATTAACATGTGTATTGATCGTGCACAGGGCTTTAGCCGGCTTTTGGGGTTATTAGCGCATTTCATTGGTCATATTCGGATCATATCCAAACTTGGGGCTATGGGTGCACTTCATTGGGTCATGCACGGAACCTAGCCATACTCGGGGCTATTGGTGCACTTCATTGGTCATGCACGGAACCTAGCCAGACTCGGGACTATTAGTGCACTTCATTGGGTCATGCACGGAACCTAGCCATACTCGGGGCTATTGGTGCACTTCATTGGGTCATGCACGGAACCTAGCCAGACTTGGGGATATTGGTGTACTTCATTGGGTCATGCACGGAACCTATCCAGACTCGGGGTTATTGGTGCACTTCATTGGTCATGCACGGAACCTAGCCAGACTCGGGGCTATTTATAATGACTCATAGTTCAAGATAAAGATACTTGTATTATTGTTAATCAGCCGTCCGCCATACATGTAGTTATTATGCATAATAAGTTTTAATCCATTTACCATTGATAGGGGTATTGATTTGTGACCCATTCATCCGCTTGAGATAGTAGTATCCGCTCTCTGCTGCTTCGCTAATCATGTAAGGGCCTTCCCAATTCGCGACAAACTTTCCTGCCTTCTCATTTCGTTGAACATGCGGGGCGATCTTCATGACTATGTCATTTATGCAGAAAGTTCGTTCTTTTACCTTCTGGTTATAGTATCTTGTCGTCCTTTGCCTATACTTGTCCGCAAATCGCTCATCTTTGGCTCGTTGTTCCTCCAAAGTATCAAGATGAGCAAAACGGCTAACCTCGTCCGGGGTAGTGAGACTGGCCATGGCTACACATGTAGAAGGAATAACGATCTCCGATGGTAGTATTGCATCTTCTCCGTATACCAAGGAATAAGGGGAGGCTCCAGTTGAACTTCTCTTGGAGATGCGGTATGCCCAGAGTGCAAGAGGTAGCTTCTCATGCCAGCTTCTATGGTGATCATGTACTATGCGTCTTAATATCCTCAACAATGTTTTGTTAGTAGCCTCTGCATGTCCATTCCCCTGAGGGTAATAGACAGTCGAAGTATGGAACTTAATGCCGTACTGATCTAACAATTCCTTAACAGTCTGGTTAACAAAAGAGGTATCATTATCCGAGCGGATGACCATTGGCGCGCCAAACCGACATATGATATGTTATTTAACAAATGCCGCAATTGTAGCTCCTGAATAATCTCGGAGTGGAATGGCTTCTACCCATTTGGAGGAGTACTCGGTTGCGGTGATGATTTACTTATACCATCCGGATGAAGTTGGACTTATCTGTCCAATGATATCGAGTCCCAAGCTATGAAAGGGCCAAGGAGTGAATACGCTGTGTAGCAAAGTATGCGAGGCGCAGATTAGCGGACCATGGCTTTGGCATTGCTGGCACTTCTTCACATGCTCGGTTGTATCGAATTCCATCGTAGGGCAATAAAACCCTCATTCGTACAATTACAGGAAAAGTTTCCTCATACCTTGATGCTCCGCATTATGAGTTGTAGCCATGACTACCTCCGCTTCTTACTGCGATAGGAAGCGCAATATCTTATCTCCATAGCTTTTTCTTTAGAGAACTCCTTCTCTCATAAAGAAGCGTCCCGCTTTCCTATGAACCTTAAGTGCATCTTGTCTGTTTAGCGGCAGACGCTCGTGCTGAATGAAGTCTATATAAGGTTGTCACCAATCCTCTATTTCTGCACTACAAACCTCTGTTTGTTGTGGAGGCGCTTGAAAATCTTCGCATTTATCCTGTATTACCGCCGCTTGATCCGTCATATTCGGCCAGTATACACCCATCCTCTGCAAACGGCGATATAATGGAATTCCCCCTGTCTTTCCGTAAGATTCTTCGTGGATGCGGTTCAATAGTTCTTGTGCCTCTAGCTTCCCTACACAACGTTATAAGGATCCTTCGGGTGTTCGAAAATATAATGCTCCTCTTATTATGACGAATTGATTTAGTGTTTTAGTAGGCAGAAGCTGGTCATCCGCTTCCTTGGTAAGGTCCTCAATATAAGCTATTCTCCAGTCATCCTTTTGTTCGAATGTCGCGTCTTTTTTCCATGTGCTTGGTAACGCTCTTTTCTTTACCACCACTGTTCCTTCATCCGCTTCGTTCAATTGCATCTTTGATGTTAGGGTTGCTAGTGCATCAGCATGGCGATTAGTGGTCCTGCCGGTATGCTTGATGACAGTACTTCCTCTTTTTGCTATCAACTTTTGGACCTTGGCTCGGTAAGGAGCCAAATGCGGCTCTTTTACCTGAAAATCGCATGATATCTGGTTCGTGACCAGCTTTGAGTCCCCTTTTATGTTTATTACCCCTAAATTAAGTTCCTCCGCCATACACAATCCCAATATTAACGCTTCGTATTCAGCTACGTTGTTGCTGCATTCAAAATCTAACTTGAAGGCGAAAAATAACAGATCCTGCATGGGTGTTTCGAAAACTATAGCAGCTCCTCCATGCGAACCGTATGATGAACCATCAAAAAACATTACCCATCGTTTTTCTTCTTCAGCCTCCGCAATTTCTCCGGGTATCTCCTCGCTTATCTTCATCATATCCGTACCTGGAAATGCGGCCAACAAGTATGCAAATGCCTGCCCGCGTACTCCTTTGGACCGCTGATAATTTAGTTCAAACTCAGATAGCTATAGCAACCATCGGGATGTTCTGCCGGATAAGACTGGCTTTGTGGCTAGGTAGGCGATTGGGTTAGCAGTTGCCACCACTATGGTTTCATGAGCAAGAAGATAGGATCGTAATTTTCGCGTGGCATATATTAGCGCTAAACATGCTTGTTCCGCTTTCGAATATCTGAATTATGCGTCTCTAAAACCTCTGCTAATATAATGGATCAGACACAACTGATCGTTGCCAAGGTATTGGGCTAATAATGCTCCGATTGCCACATTGGTAAATGTTGTGTACAGATAGAGGGGCTCGCCTTTAATTGGTGGTCGTAAGAATTGTGCACTGATTAGGCATTCCTTGAGCTTTTGGAAGGCTCGCTTTTGATCATCTCCCCATTCATATTGTTTGTTCTTCTTTAATAAAGGTGAGAATGCAGATAGTAATTGTGCCAATCCGGGGATGAATCTCCATACATAAGACACTCTTCCTATAAAAGTTTGCAATTATATTACATTTGCGGGAGACCTCATAGTGGTTATTGCTTCAACCTTGTCTGGATCGATCTGTATCCCTTTGTCAATAAAAACGAACCCCAGGAATTTTATGGAGGTAACTCCGAAAGCGCATTTGAGGGGGTTCATTTTTAAGTGATACTTTTTGCATATGTTGAAAACACGCCTTAAGTGATCCAAATGGTCCTCTCGTGCTCTTGATTTTACCACGACATCATATATGTATACCTCCATTATTTGATGCATCATATCGTGGAAGATAGCTACCATCACCCGCTGATAAGTCGCGCCTGCATTCTTCAATCCGAATGGCATCACAACGTAGTATAAATTTCCATACGGCATCTGAAAAGCTGTCTTATGAGCGTCCTCTGCGCCCATCCATGAAAGAAAACATACCATATCCGCACGTGTTATTCACCATTACGTCTATATTTGGCACCGGAAAATCATCTTTAGGGCACGCGCGGTTCAGATCTCGATAATCGACAAAGCATCGGACCTTTCCATTCTTTTTTGCTATCGGGACGATGTTTGCCAACCGCACAGGATGTTGGATCGGTTTAATAGACTTAGCCTTCAATAGCTTCTCCACTTCTTCTTTAATGGCGAGCTCTATCTTCTCCGGAAAATTACGGCTTCGCTGTTTAACAGGCTTGTACTCGGATGATACATTGAGGTTATGCGCAATCAGACCACTATCCAAGCTAGGCATTTCATCATATGTAAACGCAAACACGTCTTGGTATTCGTGGAGCAGCTTAATCATCTGTAACTTTTCCTTTTCTTCCAAAAGCTTACTGATGCGCACGCAACGGGGATTTTCTTCCGAGCCAAGGTTTATTTCCTCTAACCCGTCAAGTGTTGGATCGACCTTTATCTTCTCCTTGGGAAGATTTTCTATCATTTCTTCCTCTGAAATAGGAATTTCTACTTCTTCGTGTGAGTCTTCCATCATTGGGGTTGTCTCCGACACTTCCTCATCTACTGATGACATAGCATAATCGTGTTGGCTCTACGAGACTTCCCCAGCTAATTGCTATAAGCGGTAGACATGTCCTCCTTCCGGTCGCGAGAAGCGTTTGAACTGGTTATTCTTTGTTTCCGCTACTGCTCTCTTATTCCCTGTGACAGGTCCCATCCGTGATGGACTTAACACTGACTTAGTTTTTCCTTTTGTTTTCTCCTCTGGTTGGAATTCCTCCCATTTTGGGAGGGGCGTTAGATACTACAGCTGCTCTTCTTGACTAAAGATAGGTTGCGTGTAGAAGACTGCATCAGCCATGTAGGCCTCTTCAGGTCCAAATGGATTGCTCATAGCCAGGATCCGGAACTTCCTTCCTCCAATATTAGTTTTAACATACTGATGATATGTTGATGCTACAACCTTATGATTCAAGAGCCATCCTCGTCCGAGCAGCACATGGAATGTAGTATGATCCTCAAGCACGTAAAAGGGAGTGAGCGCTCTGATAGGTCCGGTCTTCATCATCAAATGTACTATCCCTATCTCTGTATGAGTCTGTCCTCAAAATCCTCATACGGTCGTCGTGCGCATCTTGATTGTTGCTCGTGACATTCCCAATGTTTCCAACGTTTGCAATGAAATCAAGTTAAGTGAATCCCCACCATCTATAAAAGCTCGCTTGAGAGGTTGTTTTTTAATGAAAGCTTTCAGGTATAAGGGGCGAAGATGTTCTTCCGGGTAGCAAATATCCTAGTACGTAAAGGTAATGGCTTCTTTAGGTATCGGATTGTACGCCTTCCCGGATGCAATTGCGGTTATAGCCTTGGATGCTTCACGGACTTGGTTTTAACTAAAACCCAGAGAGTCAAAGAACTTCTGAGCCAGAACAGTTTGAGAAAATATATTAACAACTCCATTCACATCTGAAAAGATTGCTGCCTCAGAAGCTTCACACACTTCTTCTTCTTCCGCACCCTCCCAAGGTCTCCATGCTTATCCCTTAGCCGGATCATGTGATATCATCATAACTTGATGTTGAGGAAGCGGGTTGTTCTTGATGCTTTGCTCCCCTATTTCTAGTTCGCCTCTGGCTCACTTCCTCTGCACAATGTATCGAAAGGAGTCACACTCTATGGTCGGATGATGAACTCTCCTATGGTAATGGAAGTAACGCTCGTGATTCTTATCCGCTGCAGTAGGTTCTGCGGATACGGGTGATAAAGTCTCTTCCTTGTTTGATACACACTGTTCCAGAAGTCCTATTATATGTTTTTTACTACACATCAAAGGTGGTGGCGTATTGGACCTCCGTCCATCTGTTCTTCCTCCTCTTCTCCCAGACTGCCCACGGTAAGAACCAAAAGCAGCTCCGCCTTTTCCTCTTTCATTCCCTTGATCATTAAAAGCAGTTGCGGATGCAATGTTGATAGAGTGTTGTTGCCATGTATGTGCGCCTACTCCTGAATGCATAGCGTTTGCACAATCTGATATCCGGGCTGCATCTTCTTTGACTTCCACAAAGGTTTGGAATTTGAAATTTGTTAGATTTAGTCGGAAAACAGCATCCATCCCTCTGATACAGATCTCCACTAGTCGCTCCTCTGGAATATCCTCGTGGCATTCTAACATGAAATCTCGGAAGCGAGTAATGTATTTGCCTATCTCCTCTCCTACTCGTTGGGTACACCTTCCCAGATCTATTGCCGTGACCCTTCTTTGTGCAGAGTAAAATTTCTTCAAAAAGAGTTGCACCATGGCGGACCATGAGCTGATACTTCCGGGTTTCAGGTTATCATACCAGGTGAAGGCGTTGTCCATAAGTGACTTCGGAAATTCTCTCATACAAAGGCTTTCATCCTGAGCATATGCATTCATTGCTAATATAAAACGACTCACATGTTCTCGCACATTTCTTTTTCCTCCATATGTTTTAAACTTTGGTGATGTGTAATCCTCAAGATACAAATATTCGGAAACTTCTACGGAGTATGGTGGTTCCAGTGAATCATAGGCGTCGTGCTTTGTCACTCGGTAATTAGTTTCTAGGTACTTTGCAATCGCGTCTTCCGTCATACCCTGAATGGTACTTTTCGTGCTGACCGTCCTGACAGTTATCATGCTCTGTTCCCTTGCTCGCTTCAGATGTCCACGCAATTTCTGCTGCTTCTTAATAGACGCGTCTATCTCCTCTTGTATTTTAGACATCTCTCGCTCGCTTGTCTCGGCTGCAGCTTTTTCTTTGAGTATCTCTCCTTTCTTTTGAGACGTTCCTGTGCCCTGGGATGCTCCTGCTCCTTGCACAATGGGTGTAGTGACCACTGCTTGGAAACGTATCTTGTCATTACTTTCTCCATGCACGTCTTTCACAAAAACATGGTCCGGATTCGGGAGTGCTCCACCCGCTGGTATTTCCTGGCTCGCACTTGGGAGTATCATAACCTCCCACTGTGGTTGCAATATTGATAGGGTAAAACGTGGGAAGGAGGAACTATCCCTAATCATAGAAAGTACTCCCAAGGTGTAGAGAGGTTTATGAGAAGTAATGGTGTGTTAATGATATCCCCATAAGTGTGCCTTCTTTCCCCTTTTATAATGACCATCTTATGGATAAATGTCCATAAGATTAACATATTACTAAACTACCATTCCCCTTTCCTTAAGTTATTATCAAACCCTAAGAGGCTTTTCTTCTTGGACTAAAGCCAAACCAATTCATTATACTCTTAGATGGACTAGAACTATCCCATCCTTGTGGGTTAGGCCTAGTCCCCTAGTCTCTCTATCCTAAAAGGGACCCTTAACAAGTTAAGGGGCTACCTATTTAATGGTTGTTTATTTTCATGTATCAACAGTTATCCTCAACAACAAGCATCAGGTACATTGGAGATTTAACCAAAATATAGAAGAGTTGTGTCTCTTAGCCCACTAAGCAAAACAATGTGCAACATCATTATAAATTCTGGGAACAAAGGTAAACTCACAATTAACAGGACTAATTAGGCCATTAATCAGTGAATGAGGTGTGAACGGTAATTGATAGCCAAAGGACCGACCATGGTAGTGTGCCCGTGTCGTCATGCTCTCCACGGACCATTCCTGAGAATTTTGGTATTTCCTGATGGTCCATCGAGAATTATTTTGTCTTTTTAGAAGAATTTTGGTATTTCATGATGGTTGCAGGACCACTTGTTTTGGAAACCATATGGTCTATAGAGCAAGATTTGAAAAGATATGGAAATAAGAAGTTTTTGATCAAAAGAGGAAGTCTTTGAAAGAGGAAACCCTGATAATATAGAATAACAAAAGAAAAAGGAAAAAGAGGTAGGGGACCGCCCAAATCCGGTGGCACGGCCGGTCATGTGGGCCCCACCCTACGCTTCCATTATTCTATTATTTTAATTTTTTATTTTTCATTCTTCTCCTCATTTGATTAGACTTTTATATCCTTGTTCATCCATGTCTTTAGATGCTCTCTGGAGCATTATTACAAAATACACTCGTGCCTTTTACTCGAGACTTACTCGATGGTGGCCCTTATGGCCAAAAGGTGAATAATTCATTATTGATCCATGGAATTCAGCTGATAAAAGCCATGAATTGAAGTAAATAAATATTAAGGTGAATTAGTATATTTTTTAGGAATTCATCCGATGAATACATCACTAGGTTCAATTAATTAGGCGCTCTATACTAGCAGGCAATCTCTCTAAAAGCATTTAATTGATTCAGATACGAGATGACATCATCATGTTTGTTCTGAATATTATTATTGGATGAGTTTTGCTGCACCTGAGACATCTTGCAGATGAATTCTGAATATTGAATGAGATACTGAGCCGCTCAGTAAAAATGATAAAATACATGGAATATTGAAAGCTTTTGCCTCAGAGGCTCTAACGTTGTCGTCATGTATTATTGCTTTGATGAGGTTTCAGAACGACAATTCACTTCTCTTGCGGAACGTGAATATATGAATTTTCTACGCTTTTGATGCTGATCAGAGATGCATAATTTATGATGTGATTTTATGAATCTAGCCTTCGTCAAAAATCCACCATCAACAATAACTTGTACCATTATCCATATAAATATGGTTAAAAGCTCCATCTTTATTTGCATTTCATCCAATAAACATGAGGAAATATCCATTTATCATCTCTAATAGTATCATGGAAAGTTACACGAGAAACGGAGATGGATTTAGATAAATTAAGTAGTAATGAATAAAACACGATCCAAACAAATAACTGATAGACGCATTTATGTGTCTATTTTCATCTCTTTTATGTATAGTGTTAGTACCCATTTTTGCACTAATTTTGGTATTTTATCCCTTGTAGGTGTATTTTGGAAAAATAGGCTTTTGCGGCGAAATTGGCTCAAAAAGTTGTTAAAGGCTCCTGGGAGGACATTTGCTATTCGGACTCTCACTTTGGATAAGGGGTAACCCATTTCCAAGCAGCTGCTAAGTACAGACCGGGACTGGATAGGGGGAGGTCACATTTCTTCACGTTTTCAAAAACAGAAAATGGCGGGAATTTGTTTTTTTTCACAGAGGATTTTGTGGATGTATTTTTGATCGATTTTTATGGAGATTAAAGGGCTGAATTTGATTGGGTTTGTTCCTATGGACCTAACAGGCAAGGTAAGGGTGTTGGAATGGATCCAAAGTGGCTAGAACTCGAATTGGAAGCGAAAAATGGTTAAAATATCACGTTCTATTTTTGGGAAGTTTCTTGGTTTATTTTTGGAAATTTACGTGAAGAAGAGGAAGGAAACTCTTATTAAAGACTTGTTTATATCAAGGGAGGAGTTTGGACAGCTTTGATTGATCGAATGCACGTGAAACAGAAAAAAAAGGGAAATATCGCAACTTGCTGTGGAGGAAAAAACCAAGTTTATTCTCGAATTTTCTTTGCTCTACTATGTATAAAAGGGTTGGTTAGGGTCCTAGGAAGAAAAGGAAGAAGTTAGGGGAAGTTTAGAGCCTTAGAGAAGCTAGAAAAACCATTGGAAGAAATCACGTTCTGCTGGTGCAAACTGTTACCGGAAAAGACGAAGAACATAAACAGCAGAAAAAGAAAGTCGCAGATTCTGTGACCGTAACTTTCAAACTTTAAACCTTTTGTAACAATTTTTGCAACAGTTATCTTCACTTCGCAACGGGTTCTCTGTAGAAATAGGTTCTGTAACACTTATATTAGTTACAGAACCCGCTGTTTAGAACTTTTCACTCTTTTAATCAACTTTTGAACACCAAAGATGTATTTTGAGCAAGAGATTAATATGAGGAGCTAAACCCCTTAGCCGAGGCGACGGAGGAAGCCATTGTTCCATGAAAAGTGGTATAATTCTATTTTTATTATTTATTGCAATTATTTTACATGATTTTTTTGCATAGAACTTAAAAGAAAAATTGGTTTTTATTGAGTAGTTGTGAAGTGTTTTGATGGGACATGCTTGGTTTTAATATTTTTGATGTTTCATGCTTCGTGCTTACAATTATTACTTCAAGAACCAAATTAGAGGCAAATATTAGAGTCAACTTAAAGAAAAATATTGCATGAATATTGATTAGAATTTATCAAATAATTGGTCAATGGTGGAATCCAAAGTCTCGGTGTCTTTTTTATAATTTGATACAATTTTATTTTAGTTAATTTGAGTCTAAAAGAATCCTTCACAAGTTCGAGAATCGAATCCTATTACCACCACTTTCACTACAATTAAAACTCACATCAATAACATAGCTATAGCTTCTCATCCTAACTCCAAAATGGAGGTTAATTTGGCTAGACTATACGAACCAAATAATATAAGCAAATAAAAGACCCAAATCATCAGACAGAGACATTAAAGGGTTAAGTAGCAAAAAAACATAGCCAGACCATGAAAGTTTTATCGGAAAACAAAGAGGTATAAATGGTAAAAGGGGATAAAAGCCAAATGCGTCGACTAGCAAATGGGGACAAGATCATAGAATGTATAACAGATTCATCCTCCAAGCACTTCTAGGACAAGCAATATAACCAATAGGTAACCTAAACTTAAACGAGTATGTGTCTACTTCCTGGAAACTTTTAAAAACTAAGATAAACACGATAATGAGCTTTAATTTTCCAAATGAACATATAAAAGTTCTTATTTAGAGAATTTCTAAACTTTTAAAACACGGACATGCATATTTAGAACTAAATTTGCCATTCTTTGAAAGCTCCAAAGCCCTCTTAGAAAAAGTAAAATTTAAGTTTACTAATGTTACAAGCTCTTTAGTCTCCTGAATAATAATAGAAAGCTTTGAGATCAGGATCAAGAGTTGAAAAACCGGGGGTATAACAACCACACCCAATAATTCGCTTAGCAATCTGTATGGACAAACTCCAATATACTTTCAAGAGAATCAACTAACAGTTAGATTCAATCTTAAGAAAAGTATATCAAAGAGTTATATCTCAATTTCTCAATTCAATCTGCAATCAAACAAATAAGAATTTGCGAGCCCGATTGAATATTGAGAAATAATTTGAACGGTACCAAAGACCAATGTTCAAGTGTCAATCAATTTATATCAACAACCAAAGGTTTGATTATCTAATTGATTGAACTTACGCACAACCTGTGATATTTCAATTATATAAACAAATATAATGCAGAAAAGAAATAACACAGAACCAGAAATTTTGTTAACGAGGAAACCGCAAATGAAGAAAACCCCCAGGACCTAGTCCATATTTGAACACCATACTGTATTAAGACGCTACAGACACTAGCCTACTCCAAGTTAACTTCGAACTGGAATGTAGTTGAGCCCTAATCAATGTCACACTGATCAAGGTACAGTTGCGCTCCTTACTCCTCTCAATCCCAGCAGGACTCTGCACACTTGATTCCCTTAGCTGATCTCATCCACAACTAAGAGTTGCTACGACCCAAAGTCGAAGATTTTAATAAACAAATCTGTCTCACACAGAAAAGTCTATTGAATAGATAAATCTGTCTCCCACAGAAATACCGATGAGTTTTTTTCCGTCTTTTGATAAATCAAGGTGAGCAGGAACCAATTGATACACCGGTCTTATATTCCCGAAGAACAGCCTAGTAATACCAATCACCTCACAATAATTTTAATCGTATGGTAGCGAAACAAGATATTGTGGAATCACAAACGATGAGGCAAAGATGTTTGTGACTACTTTTTATCTTGCCTATCGGAGAATAAATCTCGAGCAAATCTTATAGAAGATAATACTCAATCACGATAGAATAAAGCAAGATCAGAACACGCAACTACAGATAAAATAGTTTGGTATGGCTTCCCAATCCCAATGAAGTCTTCAAGTCGTTAACCTACAGGGTTTTGGAAAAAACCTAAGGTTAAAGGAGAATCGACTCTAGTCGCAACTAGTATCACACATGAGGTGTGGGAATTAGGTTTCCCAGTTGCTAGAGTTCTCCTTTATATAGTTTTCAAATCATTGTTTGCAATCTAAGTTACCTTGGTAACAAAGCATTCAATATCCACCGTTAGATGAAAACCTGATTAGATTCAAGCTAATATCTTTCAACCGTTAGATCGAACTTTGCTTGTTATACACAAATGAAATGTGCTTTCATTTAGATAAGGGTAACCATACCTAAACATGTGCACACGGTTAGTTAAAAAATAGTTAACCGAAGTTAGCCATATGAATACTTTCTTATCAACCTTGTTCATCTCAATCACAACTAGTTCAAATGACTCAAATGAAACTAGTTATGGATTTGTGCAATTGTTTATATTCTCGTAGAAGTATACAAGACACAATTGAAGAAAAATAAATTTTGATTCACTTGAATCAATTCATGAACATTATAGCCACGGTTTGCAAAAGATTGCATTCCTTAATATATAAATGTATTAGTTCATGAATAAACCGATTTAAGAACTTTACCTACTAAGGTACGCATACCTAAGTAGCCGTACTGAGTTTGGGTTCGCCAGTATGCATACTGGTACGCATACCACCAACCTCAGTTGAAATTCCGGAACTTAAAACTTACGACAGTACGCATACCGGTATGCATACTTAAGTTCCCGGACGTTCACAAAACCAATCTGTATGCATACGGGTATGCATACCATGGTTCCCGGATATGGATAACATATATGCAAGTACGCACACTATGCTATATCCAATCATGGTTAATAGTTCTAAACTCCATTTTCAATCATTGAAACATTCTCGGAAGACGGGAATAACTGTCTCACACAAACTGTTAGCTTCAAAGCAATTTTCAAGTGATCGAATGATCAATACGAAACATTTCGAGTCTACATCAAATGACTGTCTCACACAAATCATGTAAGAAGTTACAAGGCGATTTCCACATGATCATCTTTTGACTTGCGTCAAGAACATAAGATAAACTTGGTTAAAGCAAAAGCTTACCAACACATATTTCGAGAAATATGTAATCGAGTTAAACTCATCTCAAAATATCAAAAGTGTATAAACTGAAAACCATATCGTTATACGACTTTTGTCTCAAGAAGGAGATAGAGTAGAAATAGACTTTATGAGTGATAGATGAGTTCAAGTCTTCACATACCTTTTGTTGATGAATTTCCCTAGTTTGTGTACATTGGAGTTCAATAACACCAAAAAAAAAATCATAGTTCGCGAATTAAAAAAATCAATTTGTGAACACAAGTACAATTTGACGTGTTTAGGCTTATATTTTACATACAAAGTTTTTTGAACAATAAAAATTATTCTCAACCTCAAAAGTGATAAGACCTATGAACATCCAATACTTGAGTTGATGTCTTCTTCTTTGCGATTCATCATATATTAAAGCCATACGACAGGGTCTTAGAAGATAGAATGGTAGAAATAATGAGTAAATATAATAGCCAGTCTTCACATACCTTTTTTGATGAATTTCTCGCATATTTCGTCATTGTTCTTCCGTTTTCAATCTTCGAGGGTATTCAGTGACTTCTGATACTCAACTATCATGCTTTAATCTAGGCCGAGACTGACTTTAGTATACTATAAATCAAGATATAGTTTTGGTCATCTAACATCGACAACAAGCTTGACATACCAATACTTGTGGGTTCAACCAAGCGATGTTCTAACAAGGATCTTGATTTCAAAGAGTTCATATTTGATGTTTTGGTCTTTTCCAGTTTGATGATTTTTGTTGCACTATAATTTTTCCATTAATTGTAACATCAAAATTATAGTGAGATTTTTCTACAAAAATTCCCCAACTACCACGATCGTAGAAATGATACAACCTCTGGGAACGATTATAGTAGAAGAAACATGGGCCATGCTTATGGTAGTCAGAAAAACAACAAACAAACAATGGAAAAAAGTTTGGTTAGAGTATAACTCACAAAACCTCATTCATTTGACTCCACAATCCGGTCGAGACACTATCGTACCTACGAAATATGATCGACAAAATCAGAGGCCTGTTGCAGTCCGTTTTGTATCATGCAGTCCACCACATTTATAGAGAGGCCAACCAAAGGGATGATGCACTAGGAAACTGGCAGACATAAGTCAGCAGAGATTTTTTGAAAATAATTTTTGGGAATACGTAAACCCTCCTTTTTAAGATTGTAACATGCCCACGCGTAATCTCTTTTTAGTTTAAATCAATATAACATACTACAAAAGAAAGAGGAGGAATATTGGATCAAAATTAGAGCTTTTTCTATCGAAAATATTGATATGTGAAAACTACAGACAAACCCATTTTTCAGATTTTTTCCACTGTGAAACCCATGCCCAGAAATCTGAAGGCGCGCACCCATTTTTTAGGGAAAAATTATTCTCGGACCCAAAAATATTGAAATTAAGTTTTATCAGGTTCTTTTTTCTTTTAAAGGTGAAACCCTTTCTTTAGGCGAAGAAAGAAGCAAGATATTCAGAGAGTCGAACAAAAAGATTAGCAAATCGGAGATCGGTTTTCAAAATCTGTTGCTCGTCTGGTTTCTTTTTCTATTTTCGTTCTCAATTCTCTTTGTGTGTTTGAATCTTAACTTTTTCTAGATCTGATTTAGGTATACGATCCAAACTAATATCACTTCCTTTTGATTGATGTAATTTCTATTGTTTGATTCATTAATTGTGTTTGTTGTTTATCAAATTTACTAGTCTTGTTACGCAATTCAGAATAACTTGTGTGATCGTAACTCGTAACGGATTAGTAGAAAATGGCTTAAAAACTAAACAATTGATCAGTGATTGACTCAACTTTTTTTTATTTACATTGTTCATCTCGTAGTTGAATTGGTTAGTCTAATCAAAGGAAATAGTGGGTTCTCTTGCAAAATTGGATTCATCACCTCAGAGTGATGGAATCCGAAAAAAACATGGAAGAAGGAAGCCACTTTGTTACTATATATATATATATATATATATTAATGTTTAATCGTAATATTGGGGTGTCGATCTTCTTTGCTCACTTTGGACAGTGGAAACCAATTTTTTTTCCAAATCTATGTTGTTGCAACACTACTTAGTAATGTTCTGTGAATTAAGTGGATGTTTTTTACATTGTAATGGTGTTTTGTTGGTTGTACATAGGAACATACTGCTCGTCCTCCTTTATTGCATTACCATGCTTCATTTTTCTTACTAAGATTTAATTTTGACCTTTATTTCTATTAGCTAAACCTTTCAGTGAATCAGTTAATCAGAGAAAATGGTTGCATAAAGCGTGTTTGAGTGATAGATGTAGAGTTCCGGTAAGTATAATCTGTTATGCTGCTTCAAAGTTGGTTGAGACCAACATGTTGGCGTTGTTGGTTGGGAAGCTACAGATTTATTGATGTTGGTGTTGGTCATAATGGTTGAGTAATTTGTTATGCAGTCCAGAAAACGGTTGCATAACACGTTATGCAACAATTTTTTTGTTACTATTGCAACCAACAGAAACAAAGACTGCATAACTTTTCATGCACCTACAACAATATCTGCATAACATGTTATGCAACCGTGAAAATTGATGCATAACCTGTTATGCGTCCGAAAATATGGCTGCATAATGCATTATGCATCAATTTTATCTGTACACACTAAAATCAACCAAAAGAATGGCTACATAACATGGCTGCATAATTCGTTATGTGTCTGTTTTTTCTGTTGGATTCAGGCATACACAATGTTTTAGTGGCTGCATAACCAAAATAATTGATGCATGAACAAAAATATGGTTGCATAACGTGTTATGCATCTTTTGTGGTGTATGCATATTGTGTTATGCATCTTTTTTAGAGGCTGCATAACGAATATGTAGTCAGTTTTCGAAATTTTTCCCTAAAATGATGATCACTTCCGATTTTTTTGTGAAAAACAAAAATTTGTTAATGTTGTTTGTACTCGTTGTGTAGCTCTCTTAAAAAGATTTCCAACGATATAAAATTTGTAAAATTCCAAGGCGCGGTTTTTTAGATATGTTATATCCAAGTTGCATTACCAATTATACCCCTGATGCATAACCCGTTATGCAGACGTTTTTCAAAATTTCATATAATTATGGGTGTCACGGAACTAAAAATTAATTGTGGGTCTGACAATGAGAATATTATTTCTTTTGGGTCTGCGCCTAATTTTCTCTATTGATATTCATCAAATTTTATATGAATTTAGTCGAAAGAAGACATCTAAATTAGTTTTAAGAAAACTACTTAATAAATTGATGTTCTTGCATAAAAGTGTGCAAAAGTAGATAGCTAGATGGAATTGGAAAGCAGTAGGCGGTACTTACAAAACAAACAACATTTTAATGCTTAAAAAAAAAAAGGAAAAAAGAAATACTGTACGAAAAGATACAATTTTAGGCCCCAACAATGTGAGGCTCTAGGCAATGGCCTAGCTGGCCGGGCCTATAAGACGGCTCTCAGTGCTGTTGCTGCAGCAATCGCAAATATGCCAGGCAAACTTGCAGACAAATAGGTCGACCCACTCGACGATGGTGCTTCTGTTGGTGCTGGCGGTAGTTCTTGAACCACAAGAGTGAGTTTCATACCTTGCCAACAAAAACCTCCTCCACTGATGAAATAATAGGGTCTTGCATGATTAAGTTGGTAGACGTCGCGTCCTCCTCCTTTCGATATATTATAAAGAGGATGATCTGTTGAACATGATTCATAATCTGTTTTGTTCACTTCAAACACGCTGTATAGCTGCCTATTTATCCTTGGCTCATCAAATCCCCAATCTATATAAAAGTTCCAAAAATCTTAGTATCATGAAACAAAAGATGCGTATATAGGAAAGATTAGAAATCCAGGGTTTCATCAAGATTACTTACAAAGCCAATCACCAACGTAGAATTGTTCATGGCTAGCCCAATCTGATGTATAGTTCATCTTATTTGGTGCCCAACCACTATATTTAGTTCCCCCAACATCGTGTTTTAATGCATCACAGTGTATCATCAACAACGAAACAGTAACAACTGTTGTTATCGCCAATCTTCTCATCAAACTCTCCATGGCTGCTAATGCTAATTAAACGACTCTACAGTTGCTTACCCTAGCATATGCATATATATAGACAATTCACAATTATATATTAACCGCCTTCCATATATATACTAAACCGCACATACAAGCAAAAATGTTAACAAAAATATGAAATAAACCCCACTCTCAAAATTTGAACACGAAGGTTCGTCTTCTCTTTCACCGTTTCTTTCTTCTTCTTTTTTCGCCACTCTAAGATTTGATTCTAAAATTCATATTTGCGTGTGAATATTTTTAGGAATAATTAACCCAAATTAATTGGGGTATACCCAGATTTAAATGGACATAGTGCCCTTTCTAAGGGGAGGCCAAAACAGGGTGAAGTTACTTTAATACCCCTGCACTAATTAATCAAAAAAATAAACCCTAAACTTAAAAACTAAAAACCGTTTAATCTTCTTCTAATCTATCTTCTCTAATCCCTCTACTCGTCTCCTTCCTTCATCTTATTCCATCAACCAAAAATTTCAATTTTGATTTTCTACAAAAAATGGTTGATTCTAAACGATCAAGTAGCAATAGAGATTCAACAGGTAACATCAAAAGATCCAAATCATGGGGAAAAGGTAAGGGAAAAGTTGGAATGAGTAAACCCGAGAATGCAATCCCTGAGAATGTTGAGAAGAACCCTCCACCGGCGAAAAAAAGACTGTAAGTGATTTCTAAACTCAAACCCATTATTGTTTTGTGTGTTTTGATTGTTATATTATGCTAGAAATCGAAAAGTATGATTTTCATGGTCTTTAGTCGGCAGGGTTTTTTGAAAAATAGGATGCCGTCCTTAAGATTTTAATGGTAGTCGGCAAGGTCGTAACATGAAGATCATGCCGACTTTTCATAACAGCCATGGCGACTGTAAAACATTAACCAGGGCCGGCATGGTAATCAATTACCAACCCTGCCGACTTTTTCTAGTCGTCATTTTCTTAGACTTGTACCGTTCCGACTTTAGGTCACAGAAACCTGATTTTCTTGAGTTAACAGTCGGCATCTTTATTGAATAGGACCATACCGACTATGTGTTAGTCGGCGTGGTAGATGATTACACCCATGCCGACTAAGTATAAGTCTGCAATGTTTAGATTCTAGACCTTGCCGACTAGGTGGCTAGAATCATGTTTCAATGTGTATAATTTTCATATCTTTTATTTGTGTATTGTTTAGGTTCCCAGAGGAAAAAATAGAAAATATACCTTGTCTTGTTAACAATGCAGAAGAGCTATTAGAATTTATTGACAAGATTTATCCCAATTTAGAAGATCCTAAAGATGAAACTGAAGAGAATTTCCCTGTAAGAAAGTTACTTGTGATGGGTAAGAAAGATCCTGAAGAATTCCTAAGGTTTATGAACAGTCCTAGCAATCCCATGTTATATGTTATAGTGCTGTCAGGGATAGGTAGTCGGCATGGTTTGAAATCTAGACCTTGCCGACTTAAATGTTAGTAGTATAAAAATATTACCTTTTAGGTACAAAGTACAACCCATTAAATGCTCAACGGCTAGAAATTTCAAAATAAAGACATTAAGTGTGTTGTTATTACAAAAGCATTCTCAACTTCATCTTCAACCTTGCATAAAGTATGGAAGTTTCAAGTGCAACACAACCAAATATTTGTAGCCTTTGTACACTAAGTGGTCATTTTGCAAATGATTGTCCCTTTGAAGGAAGCAAATGCACTATTGATGGTTGTAAGGGATTCTTATTTCTCATGAAAGCTGCAATAGGAGATGTATATCAGCCGTATGCTTCAAAATGCACCTGCTGTGGGTTTTTCTATTGGATAGATGGGTGCCTAGCTCCGTATGAAGATGAAGTTGCTAAAATCAACCTTCTACCATGCACAGATCCATGTTGCGATGGTAAGATGAAGTTAATTACCTCTCCTAAAAAATTGTGTACCGGAAAAAGATACTATTTATGTCCCAAATGTGTTAGGGTTAAGTTTTTAAGGTTTGTATGCTCTAATTAAGTTTTTAAGGTTTGCATGCTCTAAGTAAGTTGTAAAGTTTTTTAAGTTTTTAACAATCATTCTATTCGAATTTAGTCGGCACTATATAAAATTCAAAGCCTGCCGGCGTATTAACAGTCGGCAGTTAACAGAATATTAACCTTGCCGACGAAAGTATAGTCGGCAAGGTTGTCATCATAAACCCTGCCGAACACAAATTAGTCGGCAATGTATGAGTGCAATAAACTTGCCGACTGTTCCAGGCCTTTTTCCCTTTGTTGTCCTGCATGTACAGTCGGCAACCTGACGAAATCAAAACCTGCCGACCCTGGGACGGTCGGCAAGGTCGTGTGATAAATACAATGCCGATCAAAGGAGTTGACACCAAAAAAACCACATCCATTTCATTCATTTGTAGTACTCCAAAGTACATTACACAAAACACGAATGCGATTACAAAAGTACTCCAAAAAGATTCCTTATTTCCTAATCATAATCACTCATCACTCAAATCTATTGGAGGGAGTTCATTCAAATGTATTGAACCTCCTTTAGTCAAATCTATGGGACATTCCTTAGACTCATCTAAAGCATTCCAAAGGTGCATGTTGTCCTCATAAAGTTTCATCCATTCCTTGCTCTTGTTTAATATGAACTTTTCCCAAAAACTAAACCTACAAAGAGGAGGTAATGGACAATCCTTGTTGAGTTGTAGACCAATAAAATGATTAGTATCCACCAAAGCCATATCAATTCTTCTATGCTTGAGATGCTCCACACAAACCGCATGTTTCGGTGAAAATGCCACACTTAGTCCTTTACTAAAAAAAATGTACTACACATGACAACGTATCCGCGAATAGATGGCCACACTCCGCCATTCTCAACCAATGCTCCCATTTGATCGGTGCATTTCCCTCCAGGACTTTAACACTAGTAAGCAATTCTTTAAAATTCGCTTCTTTATCCTCCATGGAACCTTCTAGCATCATTGAGATATAAAACTCCTTGTCTTCTTGTAGTCGGGCGGCCATCTTCTTTCTTATGTATTGATATTGGGTGAGATTCTCCTCAATCGTTCCACCTAGGTGTCCCAATTATTGGGATGCAACGTGAAACCCACAATTTCCATCCTTTGGGACGTCGTCGGTGCCAATAACGAACTATCGAATAATTTGAGGGAGTGGTATACGATACTCTTCCAATACCGGTTTTACTACCTTCCTCGGATGACCTCTTTTCTTCACGACATCACCTTGACTTGCTTGATTCTCAAGAGGTGGAGTGTCATTTGGATTCAAGTTTGAAACCGTTGGTGTAGTTGTTTCTTTCCTCGGACGACCCCTTTTCTTTACAACAACTTCCACACTTGCTTGACTATCAAGAGGTGGAATGCTATTTGGATTCAAGTTTGAAACCGTTGGTGTAGTTGTTTCTTTCCTCGGACGACCCTTTTTCTTTTTAGCCGGCTCCTCTTTGTATTCCGCCTCGGTATAATCATGTCCGGATTGATCGCATTTTGTACTCAAATACTCTTTAAATTTTTTTACCTTTCTTCCGCCCTCGTCTTTGTGGTAGGTGGTCTACCAGTTGGATCTTGTTTCCCCGGTTCTTGAAGTTCTTCCATAAAAGGGTAAACAATCGGCATCAACTTGTGCTTCATAGTTTGTTTGTCCAACCTATTCAACGCTGGGTACTTATCGAGGATTATTCGCCCAAGTTCCATGTCGCTAAACTCTTCATCGGGATCTTCTCTTGGAGGCGGTTTGAAAGATAGTTGCTTCCAATAAGGATCAATATCTTCAATCGGAATCGGAGTTTTATACCTACCAAGCATATGACGACATGGAAGTCCGATAGCCTTCATTATCCTACACTTACAAGGAGTGCTAGGGTCGTCATACTTTTGATACAACTTGAGATGTTTCATCATGAAACATATTGCCCAATGCGAGACATTGCAATGTATTCCATCAAGCAACCAATTATCCTCCTTAAACTCCTTCAACTTCCGGAACGTACTTTCTTCGAATTGCTTTCTTATCTTGTTGATATCATTATTAGTGTACTCGTAGATAGCATGTTGCACCGTCACAATCCTATTTTGACTCGTGAAAAGTAGACGTTTTAGTCTCCCATGAGCTTGCTCTACCATACTTGTGGACTCAAGTTTGAAATGTTTATAGTCGTAAGTAAAAGCATACACAAACCTCTCTTTGTGTGGCGTCAACCATTGTCTCTTACAATATTCCACTACTTTGGGGTAATTAGTGCCACAATCATCCTCGAACTCCTTCAAGTTTATCTCATATCTTGCCACGCTCATCGACCAAACCAACTTATCCCACGCTTTCATGAATAACCCAAACTTGATCTCACCTTCTTTCCATTCTTCGTATTCTTTCTTCTTCTTTTCCTCTCTCTCCTCTTTAGTTAGTTTACTAAGACGTTCATCTTCCTCCTTTTCACATTTAGTACCTTTCTTTGCCTTTGGATTTTGGATATGATTCCTACAATTCTTTCTAAGATTGCATTGTATTTTCCAAGTGCAAAGAAAATTTTGTGCATTAGGAAAAACTATCCTCACGTTGTTCATTATTGCTTGCTCATTGCCGGTCACTACAACCCCGAGAGTCTCGCCTTCGTGGTAGAGAAGCTTCAAAGTTTCCAATGCCCAAATATAGCTATCATCCTTCTCACGATCCATAAAACACCATGCTACCGTGAACGATTGCTTATCCGAGGTTTGTCCTACAATGTTCAACAAAGGCATGTTGTACCTATTCGTCTTATAAGTACAATCAACGAACAAAACTTGGTAAAAGCACCGCGCCAATTGAATCATATCGGGATGAGCAATAAAAATACGATCCACCTTCCCCTCCGATGACTCATGGTGTCTCACCGTGTAGTTGTATTTGTGTGCCAACCATTGTGATTCTTCCATTACCTTTCTTCCATCCCATTCAGTTCTTTTGATAGTTGCCCTGGCCGTATAAATTGTAGACAATGAAGAAAGGTTATGCGGGTCGTCCCTCATGAACTTACTAAGGAGCTTGCTTGGTTTAATTCCCCAACTTGCTCTTACTTGTTCGAAATCGTGCGGTTTCAACTTGGAAACTTGGCAGTGCCCAACAAGACTTTCCGGATCTTTATGGTTATGCCAACTAATATCAACTCTACTCATTCTCCATATGTTATCGGTTTCTTTGTTCCTCCAAAAAATAATCTTGAATGGGCATCCACACTTCTTTGACTTCGTCTTGTACACCCTAGTCGTCTTCTTATCATACACATAACCTTTTCTCTCGTGACTTGCGTCCGGCGACCCACTACACTCGCATACCATTTCAAACCGTGTAACTCTTTGTTGGTTGTTTTTAACTAGAACGCACATCTTCTCTTTTTCTTTCTCAGTAACCCACTTGACCGCGTCGTCTTTTTCCTTCCATTCCAAATCATTAGCATAATGTGCGGAAGTATCAGGACCCCTAACATTGTTAGCTTGAGGCTGATCTGTCATCGGTACCAATGCAATCTACAAAACATCACAAGTTAGTTGATATGTACTACAATAGTCGGCAGGGTCTATATATAAAACCACACCGACTAAACTACAGCCGGCATGGTAGAAAAATACAACAGTGCCGACCAAACTATAGTCGGAAGGGTCTACGTATCCACTACAATGTCGTCTTAAGCATGTTTCAAATCCGTCTACTGTGCTGCAAAAATTCTTGTAGTCGGCAGGGTTCATATTTTCGACCTTGCCGACTTAATACTGCTCATGAAAAGTCGGAGCATATGGTAATATATACCACGCCGACGTTCACAGTCGGCATGATCGACAATCGTCGACCTTGCCGACACTGGGCAGCAAAAGTGAAAAAAGAAAAAGAAAAAGCAAAATCGATCATTTGCATGGAAAAATCACAATCTTCACCACGTAAGTTGTCTACCTGATTACTTGCGGCTCCATTCTCTTCTTCTTGGTCATTAGATTTTACGCTTGGCTCAAGACACTCATCACTTCCATACCCATCTTGAGTTTGAGGAAAATAAAAGTGAGGATCATGCATATAATCCATTTGATCATGATTTGCTAGATCATCATACAAGTACTCATCTGTAGGAGGAAAGTTAGAAGACTCCCCCACTTCAAAATCAGGATTAGAATCACTCATCCCACTCATATCACAAATTTCTCAAAAACCCTAACTTTTCCCCCCAAAACTTCCTCTACTACTTCATACTCTTTCTTACTTCCTATTATTTCCAAATCCACTCATATAAATCAACTAACTAATCTAAATAATCTAACTAATCTAATCATATCAATTAAATTAGTGTTAATCATTGCAGGGGCAATTTAGCCATTTAAAAAAACATGGTTAAGGGGTGGCTTCTTTTACTTCAAAATGACCTAGCTTTTATCTCATTAGGTATACCCCAATTAATCTGGATATACCCCAATCAAGCCAGGATAATTAATGGTTGATACTTGAGAGGTTTGGGGTTTTAATGGAATTAATTAATTAATGCGGCTATTAGGTGTTGTTTACGTTGAGGTGTTGTTTACGTTGATTGGTTCATAACGGTGGTGAAAGGAAATCAGAAAACTACGTTTTTTTTCTTCTTTTTTGATACGACGGCATACAACTCTGAGTAAACCCGGCCATATTACCATTCATGGAGAATCCGGATGGACAGACATGGAAAGATGGGACAAATGATTTGAACCCTCAACGCTGTTGTCATAGGCAGGGGTGAGAATTTGGCCCGTAATCCGCAAATTTAACCGGGACCAACCGTTCTTTTGCGGATGGATGTCCGGACCGTTTGTTAATGGGTTGGATGCGGATGAAAATTTTGAAATCCAACATATTATGGATCGGGCCCGGATGCAACCTTGAAAATCCGTTGGACATCCATATCCGTTAAATTAAGGGCATTTATATAGTTCTAGAAAATACTATGGATCATTTAGGAATTTTTAAGGTGTTAGCTTGGGGCGTTGTACTGACATTTTTAAATTTGTATAAATATATAGGATGGTTTTACCTATTTCCCATCCCAACATTACAACCTAGATTTTCTATAACCTTTTTTAAATTGGGTATACAACACTCGCTCTCCATAGTTAATCAACAAATTAATCACGTTAGAAACTAATCGTCCAATCACCATTTCTATAATGTTTGAAGGTTGAATTGTGAAACCTTTTTTTTTTCCGGTATATACTAGAATATCATAGACAGAAAACTAATCCCCCATTAATTTAAGATTATTAAATTTAGGATAATTGAAATTTAGGGTAATTGATTACAGTGAGAACCTAACTATATGTTCCATCCCGTTGATCTCAAATTTAGTTCATTTATGATGTTCCCGTGGATCAATTGGAAAGTCTAATAGAGAAAGGAATAGTTGACACCGATTCTATGATTGGTTATGATTCTCACTCTTCTCCTTTTGGGTACCATTATTAGATCAGTGAAACAATACTTAGATCATAAGAACAATACTCATGTACTTAGTGATGGTAATATATAAGAGGTTAGCAGTGGTGGATTACCAAGTTTAGGGTTAAATTCGAGAGACGAGGGTTGAAGACGGTGGTGGTAGATGAATATAAAGTCCCGGATAACATAAAATTGGTGAGTTTTGTTGACCCAATTTAAAAAAAGTTATAGAAAATCTGATTTGTAAGGTTCGGATAGGAATTAGGGAAAATGGGGATGGGATATAGGTAAAACCTATAGGATATATAGGTTATAAGGAGTCATTTGTGTTGACTTTTTTTTCTTTACTATAAATTTCAACTAAAACAAATCCATTGGATTATCCGCGTCCAATCCGTCCATCCGTGCATCCATTGGATACAAATCCGCTGGATCTAGATTGGATGTGGATACTAAATCTAAAATCCGTAGTGCATTGGATTGGATGCGGATGAGGTGAAAACAGGTCTATACCGGCCCATGCTCACCCCTAGTCATAGGTCTTGGCAAGACTATGTTGGGCCCAGACCTTACAAATCTGAAGTTAGCCTATTTTCATGAGCGGTCAGCCCAATTAAATGCCACACAATCGTGGAATCCATACTTTGATAACCGGAACTCCTTCAACAGGCAAAAGTAGAGCCGCACAAGAACCGACCCATCAAACCGAATCCGCCCGCACCCGATGAAACCGTGAGTTTTTAAACCGAAACCGCCCATAGTTGTATGGTATATGATTATGAATCTATAAACCCGATATAGATGGATTGGTTTATGGTTTGATTCTAAAACCGACCGAACCCGCCCGCAAAAACCGATAGTGTTAATTGTCTAACTTGTTTTTATTGGAAGTACTGTTGTTGGTATCGAACTTTGAAGACTTATGGTTGTGGTTTGGCTTGTTTAAGTAATTAGAACTTAAAGAAGTATGTTTAAACTTTAAAATATGTGTATGGGTGTAGGAATGACCATTGAATATATATGACAAGTACAAATATAGACATATTATAGGTGAAAAACTGGTAGGGAATGCTGAAATATAAACGTTATTGGTGAACCGGGTAAACGCGGGTTTAAACCAAAAAATGACCGACCCGCAGTGAGCGGGTTTAAACCCGAACCGAAAATAGATCGAGCGGTTTTGGTTTTAAATTGTAAAACCGAAGTACTTGCGGGTTGGTAGGTGGTTTTAGGTGAACCCGAACCGATCGACCCATGTGCATCTCTAGGCAAAAATATAATATTTCGAGGGATTGCTCTCAATTTTAGGAAATACTATGTTATTCTGCTAGTATACCGAAATAAGGGGCGTCCTAGAGGTAATAAATAACTAAGTTACCCTTTAATTTGAATACCTAGTGTAATTGGAAATAAAAATACCCAAACTAGTTTCCACTTCTCCCAGAACCTTAAATGATTTAGTTGTCAGTAGGGAAAAAATAATCAGCCTAGCTAATTTGTCGTGTTGTCAAGTACGAGGAACAGATTGAAGTTCGGGTAAGAATTTTTTTCGACATTATTCGGTTACAAAAATAAAATAAAAATAAATAAATAAAAATAAAAACCTTATCCAAAGTCGAAACTCAGTGTTGTTCGTTGCATAAGAAAAACAGATTGAGGTTCAGCTATAAAAATAAAAACCTAGCAGAACCTTTGTGTTGTTCTTCAAATACGAGAAAGTGATTGAGGTGATTTTTTTCTTCGACCTAGCCGATTTTATTTTATGCGCTATAAATTTTAATATTCTTATACTAATTGAATCTAATGTGAAAATTGACTATCAAATTAGACTACTTTTAACAAGGCTTGACAGGCTAATATCGAGCGTCAGATGACGAAATAAATACGATTGAGATTACTCCTTTATAATATGGGTTATCCGGGTTAGAGCATGACCTGTCATAGTTGTTAGAGCATTGCTTGGTCGAGCTCACTAGTGTTGCTATCTCAAGCTTGTTGTCAAATTTAGTTTTCAAAACTATATCTTGATTTCTAGTCTACAATTAGTTAAGTCTCGGATTAGGATAGAAGTGTAGTTGAGAAACAGACATCACGGCAGTCATCATTGCGTTTTACCGTTTGAAGGCGAAGATCAACCGAAGCTTTTGGATAACTTCTTCAAGAAAAGGTAAGTGAAGACTGAACCACCTATTTCTCAAGTTATATTCATCTTTCTACCTATGAGACGTTGTCGCGTAACTAATTAGACTATCGTAAGCATATCAAGAATTTCGAGTCAAGTTTATCTTGTAATTTATCCTCAAAATATATATGACTAAGCTTAATGAAAAAAAATTCATACTTGATGAATTTCGGTTAAGGATAATTTTTTGGTCGTAATCTAAATTATGATTCAAGATTATCATTCGAAAATAGTCTGGAACAGTGATATGTGTCATTGATGTTATTCGGGAATGTTTCGAATCGATCTAAAGAGAAATATAGAACTACTATTATATTAGGATACAAGACAATATGCATACTAGTCTTACAAACTGGGAAATCTATTATAGGTTCGGAACCGTAGTACATGTACCTAGTACACATACTGGAGTAGTTATATTCGACAATAACTTTTTGGTACGCATACCAGTATGCATACCTTAGAAATTCTGTGAACTCGTGAACCCGGAAAGGTGTGCAAACCAGTACGCGTACTGAAAAAGAACTGTCGGTTTTGGAATCGTGTGGTACCCATACCGGAAAAGTTCTGTATGTTCTAGAACTCGAATTTGTCTTAAGGGTACACATACCCGGTACACGTACCATGACAAATATGTTCACGAACAAGGTTTAAGTACACGTGCTTTCCCTGTCGAATAATTTCAAATGCACATAAAATTATTTCTGTGAGATAATTAGCATTTGAACAATCTCTAAAAACACTATAGATATATTTGATCACATGATTGTGACTCAAGATTAAAGCCTTAAGTGTTATTTGAAAATGCTCAAGCTTATAGTTCAGTTGTGTTAGATCACTGCTTGGTCGAACTCGCAAGCGTTGCTATCTCAAGTTGTCAAGTTTAGTTGCCAAAACTATAAGTCTTGATTTCTAGTCTATTTATAGCTAAGTCTCGGATTATGATAGAAAGTGTAGTTGAGCATTAGACTTCACGGCATTCATCGATCAAAAACGAAGGACTACTAAGGGGAGCTTATGAAACTTCATCAACAAAAGGATTATGGAGACTTGAACTCATCTATCACTCAAAAGTCTATCTACTCTATCTCCTATTTGAGACAAAAGTCGTATAGCTATATAGACTTCAATTATACACATTTGATATTTCGAGCTGAGTTTAACTCGCTTACATATTTCTCGAAATATGTGTTAGTAAGCTTTTGCTTTAACCAAGTTCATCTTATATTCTTGACGAAAGTCAAAAGATGATCATGTTAAAATCGCCTTGTAACATCTTACATGATTTGTGTGAGACAGTCATTTAATGTAGACTCGGAATGTTTCGTATTGATCATTCAATCACTTGAAAATTCCTTCGAAACTAATAGTTTGTGTGAGACAGCTATTGTTGTATTCTAAGAATGTTTCAATGATTGAAATGGGAGTTTAGAACACTTAACCATAATTGGATTTAAGCACAGTATGCGTACTTGCATATGTGATTGGTCAAATACCGGAATATAGTATGCATACCCATATGCGTAATGGCGAGGTCAGGTAAAGTCCGGGAGCTAGAGTATGCGTACCTGTACGCGTACTGGCGAAGTCAGTTGAAGTCCGGGTAATATAGTATGCGTACCTGCACGCGTACTGGAATCAACTAAAGTTTAGAAGTGTACGACAGTATGCGTACCCGTTTGCATACTGGCAAACACAGTCCAAGTCCGACTACTTAGGTAGGCGTACCCGTTTGCATACTTGAGTGGGTTATGTTCTAAAATCGGTTTTTTCATGAACCAATACATTTATATAATAAGGAATACAATCTTTTGCAAACCGTGGCTATAATATTCATGAATTGATTCGAGTGAATCAAAATCGATTTTGCTTCAATTGTGTCTTGTATACTTCTATGAGAATATAAACAATTGAACAACTCTATAACTAGTTTCATTTGAGTCATTTGAACTAGTTATGGTTAAGATGAATAAGGTTGATATGAGAGTGTTCATATGGATAACTTCGGTTAACCGTTGTTAAGCCAACAAAGGTGTACACGTTTAGGTACGGTTACTCATATCTAAATGAAGTCACTTTTCATTTGTGTGTAACAAGTTAAGTTCGATCTAACGGTTGAAATATATTAGCTTGAGTCTAATCAGGTTTTCATCTAACGGTGAATATTGAATGCTTTGTTACCAAGGTAACATTGATTGCAAACCCTGATTTGAAGACTATATAAGGGAGAACTCTAGCAACTGGGAAACCTAATCCCCACACCTCATGTGTGATACTAGTTGCGACTAGAGTCGATTCTCCTTTAACCTTAGGTTTTTCACGAAACCCTGTAGGTTAACGACTTAAAGACTTCATTAGGATTGTGAAGCCAGACCCAACTATTTCTCTGTAGTTGCGTGTTCTGATCTTACTATTTTCTATCGTGATTGAGTACTATCTTCTCTAAGATTTGCTCGAGATTTAATCTCCGATAGGAAAGATAAAAAGTAGTCACAAACATCTTCGTCTCATCGTTTGTGATTCCACAATATTTTGTTTCGCTACCATACGATTAAGATTATTGTGAGGTGATTGATATTACTAGGATGTTCTTCGGGAATATAAGTCTGGTATATCAATTGGTTCCTGGTCACCTTGATTTATCAAAAGAAGAAACAAAACTCATAGGTATATGATAGACGCATTTATGTGTCTATTTTCATCTCTATTGTGTATATTGTTAGTACCCATTTTGTACTTATTATGGTGTTTTATGTGTTTGTAGGTATTTTTGGGAAATAAACATTTTTGGAAAAATCGGATCGAAAAATTATGCGGAGCACCCCTGGAGGATATTTGTTATTCGGACTCTCAGTTTGGATAAGGGGAACCTCAGTTGGGCACCTGTTATTCGCACCCCCGGTTTGGTTAGGGGGACACCCTTCTTCTTCACGGTTTGAGAAAATTTGACGGGAAAATGTTGTTTGAAATTCCGGTAACATGCAGACTTCTCAGGGAGGATTTTGGATGTGATTTTATGCAATCTTTTCGTGGATTTGGTTTGGTAATAGTCTGATACGACTAAACAGGGATGGTAAGGACCTTAGATTCGATTGGATTTGGCAGAATAATCGTGTGGAAGAAAACATAGGAGCACGAGTTTGCAAGGGTCTGTTATGGGATTGCAAAGAGTTTGAGCGTGTTTGGATAGAGCTTGGCCGCTGCAGAAGCGTGAAGGAGTTAAACAAGGAGAGTTTGGAGTGAATTGGATTGCTACAGACGCGTGCAGAAGAAGAAAAAAAGAAAGAAAATATTCCCGTGGATGGCAGCATTAATGAGAATGATTCCGTATTTATTACAGTGATTTTGAGCCCCTGTCGAGTATATATAGGGTTCTGGGATGCTGAGAATGAGAGGGAGTGTTGGGAGCAGTTAAGAAGAACCAGAGAGTCGAGAAATCAAGTGGCATAAAAACTCCATTTTCTGCTGCTGTGAAGAACACGAAGAACATAAGACGCACGCAGAACCGTCGTTTTCCAACAGTGACAACGACAATTGTTTGTGGGTCGTATTGCTACAGTGATAACAACACTTCATTTTATCGTTCTCTGTAACAGCTCGGTTTGTAACAAATAAATGTGTTACAAACCCGGTTTTATTGTTTTTCTCCCATTTCATTATTGTGAACACCATTTTTTGAGCAATAAAGATGAATTTTGAGCGTGTTTCCATGATGATGAGCTAATTCTCGCGTAACCAAGGCACGGAGGAAGCTATTTATGCATGAATAATTTGTAACTATTCTATTTTTCTCTAATTTGTATTTTATAATTCACTCAATCACTACTTTGTAGAATTTTAATTGTTTGCATTATTTTCTTAATTAGTTGTGATTCAATTAGATATGTTATACTTTGTTTAGATAATCTATGCTTAGGGAATACAATTAATGTTTGGGAATATGCCTGATTATTTGTGAATTAAGAGATAAGAGATTTAAAAGATAATTAGAGTTTTGGAATTTTTGCCATCATTCATTCATGTGTAATAGTGGAATCTAGTGTCTTGGTTATTTTCAATCTTGAAATCAAATTTGGAATTAAACTTTCTCTATTTTTAGTTTAAATAAGTCTAAAATCAATTGCTTTCACAAGTCTCAACGAACCTTTTACTACAACAAAGTTGAAAAATCACATTAATTTTTGGTATATCTGTGGGAGACAGATTTATCTATTCAATAGACTTTTCTGTGTGAGACAGATTGGTTTATCAAGTCTTCGACTTTGGGTCGTAGAAACTCTTAGTTGTGGGTGAGATCAGCTAAGGGAATCAAGTGCACAGAATCCGGCGTGGTTCTAGAGGCGTAAGAAACGTGATTGTACCTTGATCAGTGTGAGATTGGTTAGGGCTCAACTACATTCCAGTCCGAAGTTAAATTGGAGTAGACTAGTGTCTGTAGCGGCTTAATACAGTGTGGTGTTCAAATCTGGACTACGTCCCGGGGCTTTTCTGCATTTACGGTTTCCTCGTTAACAAAATTTCTGGTGTCTATGTTATTTCTTTTCCGCATTATATTTTCTATATAATTGAAATATCACAGGTTGTGCGTAAGTTCAATCAATTGTGAATCCAACCTTTGGTTGTTGATTTAATTGATTGACACTTGGATATTGGTTTTTGATACTGTCCAAGTTGTTTCTTATATTAATCAGGCTCACGGATTTCTATCTGTTTGATTTGCTGATTACATTAAGAAACAAAGATATAACTCTCTGATATACTTTTCTTAAGATTGAGTCTGACTGTCTAGTTGATTCTCTTAAAAGTATATTGGAGTTAGTCCATACAGATTGCTAAGCGAAATATTGGGTGTGGTTGTTAGACCCTCGCTTTTTCAAGTTGGCTAGTTTCAGCTAACCATTCATGAGCATTATCTTTGTACACGGTTCGGTTACGGTTCATCCTAACCAGAGTGTATATCTTGTTATGTTAATAGATTCAAAGATTCATATAATGGTAGATATTGCTTTCTTGGTTCCAAAGCTATCTTAGCTTAAACCTAAAGCAACCTATGCTTTGAAATTAAAGTCTATATAAGGGGAACCTCAAGCAACTGGAATCTTTGAATCCCGACACTACTTTTGTGTGTCCTAGTTGTAAACTAAAGTCGTCCTCTTCATAAAACCCTTTTTAGGGTTTAGCGACTAAGAATACTTCATAGGGATTTGTGAAGCCAGGTACAATTATCTTTTATCTTGATATCTCGAGTATCCTGATCTTGATTGATTGTTTAGCTTTCTCCATCAATCAAGATAGATAGAAATCATCAAAGTTCTCTTCGTCTCAGACTTTGTTGATTCCACAAGTTTAATAATTGTGAGGTGAATACTAATCTAGGATGCTCTTCGGGAAGCATAAGTCCGGATTTTAAGGTTAGCTATACTTTGTCTACTGCTATCGATTTCCAGTCTCACCTTGATCTACGATCAAAAAGGAAATCACACAAATAGGCTTATATGTGGGAGGCAGATTGGTTTAAAGTCTTCAATTGAGTTGAAGAAACTCTTAGGCTGTAAAGGACGTCAACTAAGGGAATCATTTGCGCGGAGTCCTGCTGGGATTCAAAAGGCGTAAGGAGCGCGACTGTAACTGAATTGCTGTAAGGGTTTAATTCGGTCTAAACTACATTCAAGTCCGAAGTTAATTGGTAGTAGGCTAGTGTCTGTAGCGGCTTAATACAATTTGGTGTTGAATCTGGACTAGGTCCCGGGGTTTTTATGCATTTGCGGTTTCCTCATTAACAAAATTTATGGTGTCTGTGTTATTTGTTTTCCGCATTATATTGTTTATCTTTATAATTGAAATATCACAGGTAGTACGTAAATCAATCAAAGTAGATACATCCATCCTTGTTTGTTGGATACAACTTGATTGATTACTTGGAAATTGATCTTTGGAATTATCCAAGTACTCTTACACGTAAATCAGGTTCACGGACTAGTCTCTGTAAACTTTCTGATTGTGAGAGAAAGAGATATAACTCTAGATATTATTCCTTGATTCAGATTCATTAAGTTGAACTCTCGGAATTGTATTTAAGTTTGTCCATATAGGTTGCCTAAGAAAAAGTTGGTGGTGTATTTTGGTACCCCCAATGTTTTCAATAATTATCTGTCGTTTTTACATCTCTCTTACTTTTTTATTGGCCCTACGCAATGAAAATTTGGTTTCCTCATTATTACTGTAACGTAATTCTAAAAAAATCTTCTTTAGTTATCTTAGATGTTCGTGAGTTTAATTATCTTTGATGTTCATGAGTTTAAGGTTTACGACTCCTAGCTTTATTTTATTTTTTAAAGCTTGGTTCAGGTTTAATTCTCAATGTTGGAATTTTTGAATACTAAGAATGCTAAAATTGAAGTTTATTAACCTCTACGAAGTTCAACAAACAACATGAATCCATTTGACAGACATATACTTTTGTTAAGTCATGATGAGTAACTTTGATTAAGTAACAAATATACCAAAACTTCATACAACCGACCCTCAAACCCTAGAGATCAAAATCGAGATTGCAACGTTAATATGTTTTGGTTTTCAATCTTTCAAACCAAAATTTAGGTTCACAGACCCAATCGATTGTATCTCTTGTAAAAACTTGCGAATTGCGATATTGAATTCTTTGTAGGCAAGAAAAGTTCATCCCACGATTTCATATATTCAAGAAATCTATATATATTTATAGCGAAACCATTTCATTCATTAAAAAAATTATTTTTATCTTTTGGTTCTTAGATAGAGATTCTTTATGCGTTTTTTGTTCATGTTCAAGTATGCTAAAGAAATTTGGGACATTATTTTGATATCTCATTGAAGAATCAGAGAGAAAGGTGGTAGAGACTTGAGAGAAAAAAGAAAGAAGAGATCATAATACGCCGAACATCTATCTTTTATGGATTGCGCCAAAACCCATAAAACCAATATTATTAAAGTATAATGTCTGTCGTGTTTCCATGTTTTCTATCATCATCCAACGGTCGACATAAGCATGTCAAACTTTGTCAAAAAGATCCATGTCGATGGAACATCCCTCGTACTAAGTTTAACTCCTAATAACATAAGGGAATTTAAGGTATCAACATCAATATATGGATAACGGCTTCCAAAAGTTACTTCAAGATAACCTTATTTGTCATATTCAAGTATTCCTCAAAAATATGAGAGTAGTCCTCAAAATCGTTCCCAAATTAGGGGCGAGCATAGTCCATCCAATCCGCCTGGCATGTCCATGTTCCTGATCCAATGTTATTGATTATATACCTGAACTTTGTAGAAATGGATTGGACACGAGTGTCTTCTAAACAATCCATTAAATTTCGAACTGAACACGGGTAAGTACTATATAATTTATTAGACACCTACACGACTATAAATCTCATTTTATGTTTACTTAGTTTCAATCAATTTCTCTTCTCTAAGTTTGACTTATGTTAGAGGATGGTATTCGCGCATTCAATTCTATTCAAGTTTCACCAATAATGCAGATTATGCATTAGAAAATATAGTGGATCAAGCAGTATGAGATAAGGAGAGGGTACCACGTACACTACCAACTTTTTATTTCGACAACCTGTATGGACAAAACATAACACAATCGCAAGTAGTTCTAACTAAATATCCCTAAACAATAAGTAAATAAAGTTTATATCTCTTTCTACTCCACAATCAGAATGTTTGAGACAATAAAGTCTGTGAACCTGATTGTATAGAAGAGTAATTGGATGTTCTCACAAATTAATATCCAAGATCAATCTAGTTGTATCTAAATAAAGAGGATCCAAATTCTGCCAATTATGAAAGTTGTTATCTATATTCCAAGATACGAATTCTACAAGAATGAGTATCATAATTGATCACAATTAGTATGGACTTATCTACTAGGATTAATTACGTACTACTTGTGCTATTCTTATTATAAAGATAAAACAATATAATGCGGAAAAGGAAAAACACAAGACACTGTAAGTTTTATTCAAGAGGAAAATTGCACATGCATAAACCCCGAGACCTCATCCAGATTTGAGCACCAAATTGTATTAAGCCGCTACAGACACTAGATTACTATCAGACTTCGGACTGGAATGTATGTACGTAGTTAAGCCCGAATTTACCCTTCAAGCAATTCAGCTGCAGTCGTGCTCCTTATGTCTTTTGAACCTCGTAATGATCTACACAATGGATTCCCTTAGATGACGTTCTTCATAGCATATGAGCTACACAAAATTATATTCATCCTCTCTATGTATAGAATTTCAAGACAGGTTGCTTAGAATTCAAGCAAACACTTTCTATGTTTAGATGAAACTCTTGTTAGGAGTTCATGTAAGATGTGAGAAGTTTGTCTTGAAACGCACAAAAAAATATACACTGTGGTCCAGGGTACCGGAACCGCGTGTATTGATAGTTCATGGCAAATATGGCTTATGAACATATAAGCATAATCGTGTTCATTTAACACTTAAGACTTGAATCATGATACACATACACATAGTTATTTGGTGATCAAAGATGTTTTAGAGGTGTTCATGAGAGTTGTGGCAACGCCAAACATATTTGCGAAAATAGTTTATGAGCCTATGCTTAATTTATACTTGGTAGGTATGTGTAGGGGTACACGTATGTATGAACCAGTTCTTGAATTTTCAGGGAGCTAAGGTATGTGTACCCTAAAGTTATTGACGTACTTAGGCCCTTGAGGTACGCATGCTGGGTATGCGTACCTCTCCCTTTTACGAATTTAAGAACCTTAGGGTACGCGTACCTACATATGCTCGGAAGTTAGATGTCTAGGGTACACGTACTGTGTATGCGTACCTATGATACATGTGTATCTTCCTCTCCCCGAAAACTAGTGATCCTCGAAAACGGATTAAGGATAGAATTGTAATTTTGGGAAGGAATACTGATTTTTAGGCAGTATTCTTAGATAAGCAAATATTCCAAGACAAGATAATATTCCTAGATAAGGAATGTTTCCTAGACAAGGTAATATTTCTATATAAGGAAATATATACTTAGAAAAGGAATTATTCCTATATAAGTAATATTCTTAGACAAGGTAATATACCTAGAAAAATAATTATTCCTAAATAAGGAAATAGATTCCTAGAAGGTTTGGGAAACCGTTAAAGCTATAAATAGAGATGTTTAGCTCATAGCTAAGACATCTAATGTGTAGTTTGAGATACAGACACACCTAGATCAGAGAGGGAGGTTTGTGAGACAAATAACCTTGAGATAAGTTTGTGAGGCAATTAATTATTGTAAAAACAAACTTAGCAAACTGTTAGAGCATTGCTCGGTCGAACTCGCAAGTGTTGCTATCTCAAGCTTGTTTGTCAAGTTTAGTTGCCAAAACTATAAGTCTTGATTACTAGTCTACTTATAGCTAAGTCTCGGACTTGGATAGAAAGTGTAGTTGAGCTCTAGACTCCACGGCGTTCATCATACAAAGACGAAGAACTACTCAAGGAACTGGTGGAACTTCACCGACAAAAAGGTATGTGGAGACTTGAACTTATCTATCACTCAAAAGTCTATCTACTCTATATCCTATCTTAAGACAAAAGTCGTATTGCTATATAGACTTCGATCATACACAATTGCTATTTCGAGCCGAGTTTATCTCGCTTATCTTTTTCTCGAAATATGTGTTGGTAAGCTTTCACTTTGGTCGAGTTCATCTTTACTCGTGATGAAAGTCATGTTATTGTTTCAATCTCTTGAAAATCGCTTTGATGAAAAATAGTGTGTGAATAACCGTTATATATAACATCCTCTAAGAATGTTTCAATGATTGAAATGAGAGTTTAGAATATATAACCTTGAATGGATATAAACATTGTATGTGAACTCATACTTGTGTAAGTCCAAAATCTTTGAACCAAAGTATGCATACTTTGCTGTTTAGGATAACCAGAGCTAAGTCCGCATACCTGTACGTGGACTGTCGGAAGTTCACATCCCGTGAATTTCTGCTGGAGTTTGTGAACAGAAAACAAGCTCAGTCCGGGTACTTAAGTATGCGTTCCCGTATGCGTACTTAAGTGGGTTATTTTCTTAAAACGGTTTATTCGTGAACTTAGACATTTATAAATTAAGGAATGCATATTTGCAAACCGTGGCTATAATGTTCATGAATCGATTCGAGTGAATCAAAATCGTTTTTGCTTCGATTGTGTCTTGTATACTTCTATGAGATCTAAGCAATTGAAAACCTCTCTAACTAGTTCATTTGAGTCACTTGAACTAGTTATGGTGAAGATGAATAAGGTTGATATGAAAGTGCTCATATGGCTAACCATTGGTTAACTACTGTTGAACCAACTAGGTGTACACGTTTAGGTATGGTTACACAAACCTAAATGAACATGCATTTCATTGTGTATGACAAGCTAAGTTCGATCTAACGGTTGAAAGATATTAGCTTGAATCTAATCAGGTTTTCATCTAACGGTTAATATTGAATGCTTTGTTACCAAGGTAACTTAGATTGAAAACCCTGATTTGGAGACTATATAAAGGAGAACTCTAGCAACTGGGAAACCTAATCCCCACACCTCCTGTGTGATACTAATTGTATAAGCTAGAGTCGATTCTCCTTTAACCTTAGGTTTCTATCGAGACCGTGTAGGTTAGCGACTTGAAGACTTCATTGGGATTGTAAAGAAAGACCCAACTATTTTCTCTGTAGTTGCGTGATCTGATCTTGCTGTTTCTATCGTATTTAAGTATAATCGTAAGATTGGCTTGAGATTAATTTCTCCAATAGGCAAGATAGAAAATAACTCACAAACATCTTCGTCTCATCGTTTGTGATTCCATAATATCTTGTTTCTCTAGTCGATTAAGATTATTATGAGGTGATTGATAATTCTAGTCTGTTCTTCGGGAATATAAGTCCGGGTTATCGATTGGTTCATGTTCACCTTGATTTATCAAAAGATGGAACAAAACTCGTAGGTATTTCTGTGGGATACAGATTTATCTATTCTTGTACACTTTTTTATGTGATACAAATTTGTTTATTAAAGTCTTCAACTTTGGGTCGTAGTAACTCTTAGTTGTGGGTGAGATCAGCTAAGGTAATCAAGTGTGTAGTATCCTGCTGGGATCAGAGACGTAAGGAGTGCAACTGTACCTTGGATCAGTGTGAGATTGATTGGGGTTCAACTACAGTCCAGACCGAAGTTAGTTTGTAGTAGGCTAGTGTCTGTAGCGGCTTAATACAGTGTGTGTTTAATCTGGACTAGGTCCCGGGGTTTTTCTGCATTTGCGGTTTCCTCGTTAACAAAACTTCTGGTGTCTGTGTTATTTCTTTTTCGCATTATATTTTGTTATATAATTAAAATATCACAGGTTGTGCGTTGAATCGATCAATTGGTAAATCCAACATTTAGTTGTTGATTGAAATTGATTGACCCTTGAACATTGGTCTTTGGTACCGTTCAAATTATTTCTCTTGTATTCAATCAGGCTTGCGGATTTCTATTTGTTTGAGTGAGGATTGAATCGAGAAATTGAGATATAAATCTTTGATATACTTTTTATTAAGATTAAGTCTGACTGTCTAGTTGATTCTCTTAAAAGTATATTGGAGTTAGTCCATACAGATTGCTAAGAGAAATATTGGGTGAGGTTGTTAGACCCCCGCTTTTTCAATTGGTATCAGAACAGGCAAACACGTTTAAAGACCTCATAAGTCTGTGTTTGTAGCGATCTGACTCTATGGATGGCAGTAATATCTCTGATAAATGCATCACCGGAAACAAAATTTCTGTTTCGACAATATCTATTAAAGAGAAAGATTCGTCAATCTCAAATATAGACGAACCTAGTGTTCTGACGAAACAGACAGACACTGACATGTGTTATCCCGGTTACCCTTCAAAAGAGTCTAACTCCGTTGATGAAAGGGAAGCAGCTGAAGCGAGTAAATTGATTCTAAACCTCATTAGAATCCAAGCTGATAGATTTAATCTGTTGAAAAACAATGTCAATGTCCTTCTCAGTATAGTAAGACACTGTGACTCTAAAGAAAAAGCTCCTTGGAAAGAAAATAATGAAGTTCAGTCTTCTTGTATCTTACTCGTGGCGAGCCTCAAAAAGGATGCTTTGGAAATTGAACATCGCTTGAGTAAACTCTCGATTCAAGGATGTTCCAAGAAGTCTACTATACCATCTACTTCTATCATAACTGAAAGAGTTCCAGTTCCAGAAGTAAAACGAGAATCCTTTCCTATTGGAAAAGATGTGCTTATTGCCTCCTCTAATCAAGGATGTTTCACATCACATAGAAGGAAGAAATCTCCAAACGATGATGTTAAGTTTATACTGTCTAATCACCCTGGTTATCAGAAAGTATGTCTCTTTTGTGATTCAAAAGGGCTTGTTAAGCAAAAAGGAAACTCTAGGTTGAATAAAAATTTCATTGTTCGACTTCAACACACATTAGATTAAATTCTTAAAGGTGTAACTGACATTCGTATGTCTAAACATATTGGTTTCAGTACTCACCCTGTGTATTCTACCAGGAAAGCTAGTTCGATGAGTTCCTCAAATGCTCAAAAGCATAACAGACGTCTTAACAAAAATCGTCCAAGAAGAGATCAGGAATTCTCTTCTGTCAAAAAGGGAGATAATGCTACTTTTGATGTGAACAAAGTATCAGGAGAAGGGAGAAAAAATGATGATATGAAAAATAATTGAAGGTTATAAATAAATCGTCAACAGGTTGTCAACTTCCTCTAGTCAAAATTCTTCTGGTAAGAATTCAAGAAATGTCTCGTATTTTGATGACAGCAAGTTTTATGACAATTTTTCACATCAAAGGGAATCCTTTCCTAGATTCGAAAGGAAAAAGAGACTCAACCGTAAACACATTTCATCTAATGAGCTTAGGGCTCATACTTGTGCTAATTAATCACAAGGGTTGATAACTTACTCATAAAAATCCTGTTGAGTAAGATGTGTTAATAATCAGGTATACTGTTGGAAAAATTGTTTTCTGTTTAGTTGAGCTATTTTCTTATCATCCATAGCTAAACTATTATCCACAAACAACTTTGCTTAAGTATTAGGTTGTGTTTGATGTTGTTTGTTTTTCTCTCAAAGAAGTTTTTTTTGTTGCAACTATGTTGCCTGCTACTTTTCTTCTCTAAATTGTATCTCTCTGAAGATATAAAATTTATTGAGCCAAAAATCTTGTGATAATTTTCATGTAGAAAAAATTCTGTCTTGTCGCAAAAATACGATATTTTGTATGTTTTTGTTATTGGGTCAAGTTGTGTTCGTACGGGTACCCGTTTTACTGTTACGAATCAATTTTGGAAACCCTAAAAATTACCCTTCTTAAGAAACCATTTAAATACCAAACCCTTGAGTCACATACGCATACTCTGGGTTATTTTGAGTTTTGTCAAGAATGTCTTCATCTTCTCGCTCTGGTGATTTTGCAAGAGGATTTCTTGATAAAGGTATTGGTTTCGAGTCCAAAGGGAGGAAGAAAAGAACCCTAGTAGAAGATGGTCATCATAATGCCTCATGTTACTATGCCTATACACATCAGGACATTGAGAATGAGGATATGGTTTCTGCTGAAGTGGTTCATGATTTTCTTAAATACTTTGAGGAAGCAAAACTGCAGCTCGTTGATACTTTGAAGAGTCTTGATGTGTTAAGAACTGAGTTGAAAAAGGTTAATTTTGACCTTGTTCTCATGAAGACACATGTTAAAGAACTTCTCAATGAGGATATCTTCTCTGAAGAAGCAGTGGATGTTGTCAATTACAAGCTCAAAGACCTCAAGGCTCGTGAGGATTCCGAAACGGCTATTTGACTTCAGTTCGTGTTCGTTTTTGGTGTTTTTGGAGTCTTTCTTTGATTATTAGCTTGTTGATTTCTTGTTTTGTCTAGGAAACTTCTTATGAGAATTTATTCTTATGTTTTAAGAAGGATAACTAGGGTTTGGAATAGCCATTATTGTGAGTACACATAGCTATGTCCAACGTTTTCATCTTGCAATGTTTTTAGATTTATTTATTTAAATTCTAAAGTTGATTTGGAAGATGGTTTTGCAGTATTAATCTTTATGGTTTTATATATTGCAATTTGTTATGGGATGTGTGTGTTTGCGTCCGTAAACTGTGATTGTCCCATACGTGGTCAAAAGTTAAGTCCTTCATATGTCGCAAGTATTGATAAAAGATTGAATGAACTTTTGACAAACAAAAGATAAGTCTATTATGTCATTATGCAAATATTGATAGAAGATAGGATGAGCTTTTGTTAACAAATATTAAGTCTATTACATGTCATTTTGCAAATGGTGATAAAGAATAGAATGAATCTTTGTTTATTCCCCAGTATTGATCTTCCCTGATCCATATTTTTGTGTATTTATTGTGCGGCTCCGTAAGTTCTCTTATGTGAGCATGTCCAATTAAATTAATCATGGGTTCTATTGTGGTTAATTTAATTGAGATTTTTTTTGGATACAAATTCATATTCTTATGTAATTTGTTAATGTCCAAAGAAATCCTTTTTTTCTTGTGAAAGTAAGGTCGCTCTTGTTGTTCTTTCTAGAATGACATTTGCTATTCGGACTCTCATTTTGGATAAGGGGTAACCCATTTCCAAGCAACTACTAAACACAGACCGGGACTGGATAGGGGGAGGTCACTTTCTTCTCAAAATTAAAATTCTGTTTTTGGCGGGAAAATATAAACACATTCTGGCAGTTTTGGTGGTAGTGATTTGGAGGAGTTTGAGGTCGATTAAACCTCTGATTTTCATAGGGTAGACTCCTTATGGGTCTAAGAATCTAACATGGGTGTTGAAATCGATTAAACTGGGCTCAATCGACGGATTATTATCTCAATAGCAAAATATGGAAAGTCACGTGTGTGACCGATTTTGGGAAATTTTAGAGAGATTAAAGGCAAGATTTTCTTCCCAAAGCTTGATATCTATCTAAGGAATAGTTTAGAATCAAAAGGAAAGCTCAGATACGCGTGGAAATTCTAAAACAAGAAATTGCCGCAACTTTGCCGTGAAGAGAAAGAAATAGATTTCGGAAGATTTTGGAGAGATTTAATTGGTCTTTTTGATATAAATAGATTTTTTGGGTCATATAGAAGAGGTGTCGAGAGTTTGGGGGGATGAGAAGGGCTGAGGAGTAAGAAATCAAGACGAACAGAAAGCTACCTGCTGCTGTTTTCTGCTGGTGCGGAGCTGAAGAACACGAAGAACATAAGACGCACACGGAACAGTCGCAAAGAACACGAAGAACTTCGACCCACATCGAACCGTCGTAGAAGCAGTCTTATATTCAACTACGAAACCCTTTTATCGTTTACGTCTGTACTTGCTTAAGATATTCAACGACTTCTATCTTCCTTGCAAAAGGCCTTCTGTAACTACAGTTCATTCTCTTCAATAAAAACACCTATTCAGCCATGCGTTATTATTTTGAGCGTGTTTTCACTTTGAAGAACAAAAACCCAACATTGGGACGATGGAGGGAGTCGATTTTCATCATATGGTAAATTTAATTTATTCTTTTTATGACTTTTGCATTAATTTAAAATTGAAATATGATTTGAATTAATTAGTTGTCATTTAATTTGATGATGTATGCTTAGCTTAAATGTTTTGATACATCATGCTTAGGATTTACAACTAATCTTTATAGAATCTACTTAGGCAAAAATAAGAGTCACCATATCATATTTTATTTGGGTTATAATTGTTGAGAATAAATAAATTGAACCACATGCATGAGAATTGGCCAAATCCTTAGTCCCAATACCTCTCGCCCATTGTTTATATATTTTTGTTTATATATTTTTATTAAATTTAAAAACTCGAATCTTCACAAGTTCGAGTTGAACGAACTCTACTTATCACTTTTTACAACAACATAAAATCACATCAGGGAGAGCTGTTAATTGAACTTGTGCTTAATTGCCAAATCTTTGTGGGGAGTGCGGCTGTGGAATATTATAGGGGTTATCTTGTATCTTTATAAACTCCTTGATGAATGCATTTAGTTTCGGCTATATGATTGCATCTAAAAAGTTGGTATGTACTTTTTTTTGGTCTTGAAATATCTCTATGGAAATTTCATTAGGATCCCACTAGTTTTCGTACCTTTGCCAATTTTATTGACAAAAAAGGGGAGAATTAATGTGTAGTTCACACTACAAATACATATGGTTTTCGGATCATTATGTAAGGGGGAGTGGTTTCCATGTGAGATGGAGTATTGACTAAGGGGGAGTGATACATATCACCATAGTATTGTTGTCGAAGTTGTGATACAATTGAACTTTGATGTTGTGTAATAATACTATGACACTGTGTAACAATGATTGAGAGCTTTTTTTTTTCTCATTGTTATGGCTACGGTCTTCAACAACGATGATGCTGCATTGAATATCTTTGGAATCATTGGAGTACTTAGAAGTGACGAAGATTTCGAGTAATGTCGAAGAACCAAGGAGATCATGCATGTGGATGAGAAGCTGTGGAGTTTATTTATTTTGTATTCCATATGTATTGATAGTTTTGTTAATAAAACTGACAAAGGGGGGGATTGTTAGAGCACTACTCGGTCGAACTCGCAAGTGTTGCTATCTCAAGCTTGTTTGTCAATTTTAGTTTCCAAAACTATAAGTCTTGATTACTAGTCTACTTATAGCTAAGTCTCATACTAGGATAGAAAGTGTAGTTGAGCTCTAGACTCCACGACGTTCATCATACAAAGACGAAGAACTACTCAAGGAACTGGTGGAACTTCATCGACAAAAAGGTATGTGGAGACTTGAACTTATCTATCACTCAAAAGTCTATCTACTCTATCTCCTATCTTGAGACAAAAGTCGTATTGCTATATAGACTTCGATCATACACATTTGCTATTTCGAGCCGAGTTTATCTCACTTATCTTTTTCTCGAAATATGTGTTGGTAAGCTTTCGCTTTGGACGAGTTCATCTTTACTCGAGACGAAAGTCATGTTATTTTTTCAATCTCTTGAAAATCGCTTTGATGAAAAATAGTGTGTGAATAACCGCTATATATAACATCCTCTAAGAATGTTTCAATGATTGAAATGAGAGTTTAGAATATATAACCTTGAATGGATCTAAACATTGTATGTGAAATCATACTTTAGGTACCGCTATATATAACCATTGGTTAACTGTTGTTGAACCAACTAGGTGTACACGTTTAGGTACGGTTGCACAAACCTAAATGAACGTGCATTTCATTTGTGTATGACAAGCTAAGTTCGATCTAACGGTTGAAAGATATTAGCATGAATCTAATCAGGTTTTAATCTAACGGTGAATATTGAATGCTTTGTTACCACGGTAACTTAGATTGCAAACCCTGATTTGGAGACTATATAAAGGAGAACTCTAGCAACTAGGAAACCTAATCCCCACACCTCCTGTGTGATACTAGTTGTATAAGCTAGAGTCGATTCTCCTTTAACCTTAGGTTTCTATCGAGACCGTGTAGGTTAATGACTTGAAGACTTCATTGGGATTGTGAAGCCAGACCCAACTATTTTCTCTGTAGTTGCGTGATCTGATCTTGTTGTTTCTATTGTATTTGAGTACAATCGTAAGATTTGCTTGAGATTAGTTTCTCCGATAGGCAAGATAGAAAAGAAGTCACAAACATCTTCGTCTCATCGTTTGTGATTCCGCAATATCTTGTTTCGCTAGTCGATTAAGATTATTATGAGACGATTGATAATTCTAGGTTGTTCTTCGGGAATATAAGTCTGGGTTATCGATTGGTTCCTGTTCACCTTGATTTATCAAAAGATGGAACAAAACTCGTAGGTATATCTGTACTTTTCTGTGTGATACAAATTTGTTTATTAAAGTCTTCGACTTTGGGTCGTAGCAACTCTTAGTTGTGGGTGATATCAGCTAAGGGAATCAAGTGCGTAGTATCCTGCTGGGATCAGAGATGTAAGGAGTGTAACCGTACATTGGATCAGTGTGAGATTGATTGGGGTTCAACTAAAATCCAGACCGAAGTTAGTTTGTAGTAGGCTAGTGTCTGTAGCGGCTTAATACAGTGTGTGTTCCATCTTGACTAGGTCCCGGGGTTTTTCTGCATTTGCGGTTTCCTCGTTAACAAACCTTCTGGTGTCTGTGTTATTTCTTTTCCGCATTATATTTTGTTATATAATTGAAATATCACAGGTTGTACGTTGGATCGATCAATTGGTAAATCCAGCCTTTGGTTGTTGATTAAAATTGATTGATCATTGAACATTGGTCTTTGGTACCGTTCAAGTTATTTCTCTTTTATTTAATCAGGCTCGCAGATTTCTATTTGTTTGAGTGAGGATTGAATTGAGAAATTGAGATATAACTCTTTGATATACTTTTTATTAAGATTGAGTCTGACTGTCTAGTTGATTCTCTTAAAAGTATATTGGAGTTAGTCCATACAGATTGCTAAGTGAAATATTGGGTGAGGTTGTTAGACCCCCGCTTTTTCACAAACACTTTAAGGTTATTTACCTAGAGAGATTGTGAGCGTAATAAAGAGAGAATTGTAATAGTTTTCTTGTTCATAATCTAGAGAAGATATTTTCTTCGAATCTGGTTTCTAGTGTGTTTTGTTTTCTAGTTTTCGTCTATTATTATTCTGAATTCTGCATCTATAATAATAGTCACCAAGGTACAGAGATCAATACGTATCAAGTTGGTATCAGAGCAAGGTTCGTTTCTTTTATGGAAGATTCCCGTGGTTTATGGTCTTTACTGGATATCTCTACAAATAACTTGGTGAGTTACTCGAAAAGCAAGAAGACGTTAAAGGAACAAGGGGATCAAGGATGACGAAGTCAGATGATGATCCTAAGCAAAGCAGACCACAAACTATAGAAGAAAAGGTGGATGCGCTACAAACAGACATGGAGTCATATACACCCAAGCCGAAGATGAAGAAAAAGACTACGTTTTCATCTGGTGTTTTTGAAGAAAATAACGAGGAAGAAGAAGAAGAAGAACCACTTGAAAAAGATTGCGTTATGGAGCGAAGAGTGACTAAGACAAGCAAGAAGATAAGGACTCCTTTCTAATTGAAAGTCAAGGTTCCCAGCAAGGAGAGATGGTTCAGCAGGGTGAAAAGAACTCTCGAGTTCCCTAACCTCCAAATATAACTTCCACAGGAGTTCAAGTTCTTGAGGGGGGCGCATGATACATGTGTATCTTCCTCTCCCCGTGAACGAGTGATCCTCAAAAACGGATTGAGGATATAATTGTAATTTTGGGAAGGAATACTGATTTTTAGGCAGTATTCTTAGATAAGAAAATATTCCAAGACAAGGTAATATTTCTAGATAAGGAAATATACCTAGAAAAGTAATATTTCCTAGACAATGTAATATTTCTAGATAAGGAAATATATACTTAGAAAAAGAATTATTCCTATATAAGGAATATTCCTAGACAAGGTAATATACCTAGAAAAGGAATTATTCCTAGATAAGGAAATAGATTCCTAGAAGGTTTGGGAAACCATTAAAGCTATAAATAAAGATGTTTAGCTCATAGCTAAGACATCTAGTGTGTAGTTTGAGATACAGACACACCTAGATCAGAGAGGGAGGTTTGGTAGACAAATCACCTTGAGATAAGTTAGTTAGGCAATTAATTATTGTAAAAGCAAACTTAGCAAACACTTTAAGGTTATTTACCTAGAGAGATTGTGAGCGTAACAAAGAGAGAATTGTAATAGTTCTCTTGTTCATAATCTAGAGAAGATATTTTCTTCGAATCTGGTTTCTAGTGTGTTCTGTTTTCTAGTTTTCGTCTATTATTATTCTGAATTCCGCCTCTATAATAATAGTCACCAAGTTACAGAGATCAATACGTATCAACCAACCCCGTGTCTAGACTTCAGTAGTTTTGAAAGTTGTCTTTTCATGTTTTTAAACATTCCCAATTTCCATAGATATAAAATATCATATGCTTGGGCAATTTCTAAATAATCTATTTAAAACAAAGATAGTTATTGAATAATAAATTGTTTTGAACCAAGATTTCTAAAGACCTATGAACATCGATTGCTCGAATCATATTTCTTAATGTTTAACAAGACAAGCTTGACTCGAAATTTCTTATTTGCAATATTAAATCTACTAGAATTCATACGACATAGTCTCATATAGATAGAATGGTAGTGCCGTGAATAAATAGAATGGTTCGGTATTCACATACCTCTTTATTGATGAAGTTCTCCAAATGTCTTCGTGTGACCTTCAGTCTTCAATCTTCGAGGATTATTCAGTGATGTTTGATACTCAACTACCATACTTTAATCCTAATCCGAGACTTAGCTTTACTAAACTAGAAATCAAGATATAGTTTTATGCATCTAACATTGACAACAAGCTTGAGATAGCAAAACTTGCGAGTTCGACCGAACATTTCTATAATAGTGTGATGGGAAAATTTAGACACATCCAATATAATTGCAAACGAGTATCCCAATCCATTAAGGGCCAGATCAAGTTGCTCATGGAGAGAAAAAACTTTTCTGTATGAAAACACTTAATGTCTTAGAAAATTATAAGGCCAAGTACTATGGTATGTTATTTCGCTTAGTTATAGCTTATAAAGAAAGTGAAGTACTATGGGGTTTCGCTTGGCTCTAATGTGACAAAATCCATTCGCATCGCTAAATAGTGAATTACATCTGATTCAATCTTAAGCTAAGCGATGAGTTTACAAAATTGCTTTACGAAAACTAAAGTATTTTTTAGGTCCCATAATTAAAATCTATAGTTCTTCTTTATTTTTTGCGGAACCAAAAATCTTATGGACGTAAACTCAGTTTTCACCCATATAAGCTAAGGGAAAAAGAAGACCCATGCTAGATTATTATTATTTTGCTTAGCTATCTCTTAATTAAGCTATATCTAAGCAAAACGACCATACCATAGTGTTCGGCTTAACATAGTTCATGTAACTAGGAGTACTAATACTAAGGTTGATAAGCTTGTAAAGTGGTAAAGGGAAAAGAAGTATAATTTTGTTTCTTAACTTTATTCAGAATCAGCTTCTAGAGGATGAATATCTAGTAGTCCTAAAATATTTAGGTCAAGATAAAACTCCTACTCCAGACGGATTCCAAGTAACGATCATAAGAAAATGTTAGCATTTTTTGAGAGTCGGCATCCTGAAAGTAGTCAGAGATTTCAATATTTGAGGCACTTTAAATTGGTGTTTTAGGAACTCTTTTCTTTCTTTGATTCCGAAGAAACCAGTGATACAAAGAGATAAAATATTTTTGACAAATAACAGAGTTTACAAAATGATCAATAAAGTATTGGCGGAGAGATTGAAATGGGTCCTTCCTTCTGTAATTTCTCGACAACAGTCGTCTCTTTGAATGGCGAGAAATCCTTGAAAGTGCGTTACTAGCCATGAATGCATGGATTCGAGAATCAAAAGTGGCATTCTTGTTTATTTGTGAAATCGACTTTGAGAAAGCTTTTGATCATGTTTTATGGGAGTTTTGTTGACGAATTTCTCGCTAAAATGGGATTTTCTAAACAGTGGTGGAAGTGGGTTCAAGGATGCATTTCCAACCCTCTGACTTCGGTTCTTATCAGCGGATTAGTGCATAAGAAACTTACCACACGGAAAGGTTAAGCTCAAAGTTATCCTTTTTTTGTTTCTTATTTTGTCGGAAGCTTTAAATCTACTTTGCCTAAGATGGTCACGAATCCGGTAGTTTAGGAGGTTCGCAATGAATACAAATGAAATCAAAATAAGTCATTTTCGCTATGCTGATGATACTTTAGTTTCTTAAAAAACTCAATCGAGAAAATGAACCACCTTAGATATTATCGTCTGGGTTTCGAAATGGTATCAGGTCTGCAGATAACTTGCGAAATGCAGTCTTTTATGTATTGTAGGAGCAAGTAATTTGGAAGCTATGTCAGCAATGATGGGTTATAAGACTGAATTACTTCCTTCTAGTTATTCAAGTTTTCTTCTTGGGAAAAAATCAGTTGATGAGCAAAAATGAGAGGATATCATTGAGAAATACACAAGCAGACTGTTTTCGTTGAGGATGTGTAGTCTCAATAAAGTGGGTAAGTGTAATACCCTGATTCGGCAGGTAGGGTTCGTCGAAGGGAATATAAGTAATGATTTGTGCTTTCCTAACACCGAGTCATTTTCAACACACTTGGATCTAAAGTTGACAGAAAACTCTGCAGTTAAGCGTGCTTGGGAGGGAGTAATCCAGAGGTAGGTGACCTCTTGGGAAGCTGCTGCTGGATGATCACATCAATGCCCGTTGAAAATCTCACATTGTCGGATAACCACAATTAATGGTTAAGCGGAGACAATATCAGTGGAGAGTCGGTTCAATACAAATGGTATCAGAGCTGACAGCGGGTCAACTATCGAGGGTGGGAGAGTACACCGTACGGGATATATCATATACTGGTAACATGAGTGGCCGGGAACGTCGGAGATCTGAGCATGTGTATATATATTCTAGAGATGAGGACGACTCCAATTTATGGTGGTGGTATTGGTAATACCCCGACTGGACGTGTAGGTTTCACAAATGAAATATAAGTAATGGTGTCCTTCTTAACACCGAGCCCTATTCAGCACAATTGGCTCCAGAGTTGGCAGAAAACTTTGTAGTTAAGTGTGATTGGAAGAGAGTAATCTAGGTATGGGTGACCTCATGGGAAGCTGCAACTGGATGACCGTTGCGGTGCCCGTCAAAAACCCCATACTACCGGATAACCGTAATGGCTAAGCGGGGACAATATCTGTAGAGGGTCGGACCATTACAGTAAGTCAACTCTTGAAACGAGTTTCTTATCAAGTATTCTAAGAACATGTGGGTTTGGTCTTAAATCATTGAAGCTGAATAGAACTTTAGTCTTTTAATGAGGTTAGCGTTTAGCGGTAAGAAATCTATCTTATGGAGAAATGTGATTGTCTTTAATTAAATGTGACACAATCTAACAGAGAGACAAAGAATCTAAAAGTTACAAATGCGGGAAAGGTATTTTCTTTCTTCTGTACTCTTTTAAACTTCACGCAAAACTGAATTAACTCCAATTATCACCTTATGAAATTGGTGAGAATTACAGTTTTCACGAAATGATTAAAAAAAAATAACTCCAATTATCACAAATTAATAAATGTTCCACCGGAAAAACTCCACTTATCACCTCCATGACCCATGAAAATCATAATTATCACCGGTTCAAGGTAACCTAGAAGATATTAAAAAAAAAAAAATCATGTACAAAGAATCATAGAGGTCAAGGATAAAAAATAAAATAACGAATTGATCCGTGAAAGAATTGACCAACTTCTTTCTTTGCATATTCTAGTGCATCGTGCTTTCGTTGTTGACAAGCCCTAATCATATGTGATTAACAAATTAAGCCTTGTTCCTTTGGATACTTATTTAGCTACCTGTTTAGATTTAGTCTTGATTGGAGCAGCAAATAAAGACAGCACCAAGTTAAAGACGTAATCTTATTTTAGAAATATGCATAACTAACCAGTTGGTCTAATAATGAATCAGATTTTTGAAAACCCTGAATTAAGATAGGATGAAACTCCATGAACAATATTGGAAAATTATTTTGAGAGAGAAAACGTATAATAATTTTGAGAGAGAGAGAGAGTTAAATGTGGAAAGGCTACAAGGAGGTAGAGTAAAAAGTGGAGTTTTAGGTTTGACTTCCTTTAATAGTGGTAAATATTCTTTTACCAATTACCAAAGTTACGGTAACAAATTAGGTGCACCGTAAAAAAAATGTAAACAGAATTTCGAATTATTATTTTAGTAAGAAAAAGGGGATAAATGTTAATTTAGTCTTGCATAAACTATGAAAATTTAAATTCAATATAAAACTACTAATTTTAACCGTAGATTTTGCATTTTGGGAAGCTGCTACACTTCCCTGCTCACTTCCCTCACTCCCTTCCCTCATTAGGTGGCACTATTCTTAGCCCTTAATCCCTTGGATTGAGATTAGCAGGGGGTCCCATTATTATTAGATTTAACCAATGCCTGCATGACACATAGGCGGGGGAAAGGAATGGGGGTAAAGAGTGGGGATATATATCATTTTCGAAATAACCATATTTACCAAGAACGGATAGAAAAAATATATGTAGAGTAAGATTCTCAAGGAAAAACGTGGACTAATTAAATCGAAATGCACCATTTTTCCATTTTGAGACAAAGAAGTTTCAATATTGATGGTACACATCTTTTTGTTTTTTTGTTTTCTTTTGAATCATGAAATTGGGGTTAGGAGTCTTCGAATTTGCTCCACTAAATAAATTAGTAATTAATTAATCTGACTTTATCTCATTCTAATTTCATATTGAAATACTTCTAGTGATTAAAAATTGAATCCAGAGTTTGTTATATGTTCACCTCGATTAAGTCTTCCATGTAGGTATTTTCTTGTTTATTTTGCTTTGCTTTGTTAGTTCATTGATTTATCAAATAAAATAGACATAAAATAAATTAGAAGCTACAAGTGGAACTGTAAATTTACTGTGCCTCTAAATAATATAACCGTGAGGGTAAATAATTTGTTGGCCACGTACAAAGAAAGATCTGGCTAGGTAAGAAGATGAGAAAGTTGGAAACAATGAAGTATGGGATCAAATTTTTACTCGCATTCACACTCAGATCAAGATATCTACCGCTACCACATGTGTAAAAACCAAAAAAAAAAAAAAGATATCTACCGCTTACATAGAATGTCACCACATGGAAGTTAGTAGGATATGTTAGAAAAACAGTGATATGGCCCATGTGCCAAATCATCACAGGAAACGGTTACATCTAACAGACATGTCACGACATCAAGATTTGTGTCTCTTCCCTTGAAAGTAGGTGTCTTTTGGAATTGGTTCTCATGTCTGTTACGACTCTTGATGGAAGAGTTATTTAAGGAGATCAAGAACAGGTCCCTACACTCACTGAAAACAATCTCAAAAGATTATGTAACCATCATACAGACAGATATAAGGATTAGTAAGAGTGTAGACAGAATTTGTTATAATTATTCTTACTTCATTGTGTTCTACTGATCATGGAAGCGACTGTGATACTTGCATTCTTCATTGGGGTTTCTTTATTGGTTCTTTCATTCATCACGATCAAATCAACAATGATCAGAGGTATGTGATCCATCTTTCTTCCTCATAAAGAATTCTCACATTTGGTATCAAAGCATAGGATGCTCTGGTCCTTGTTTGATTTGATAATCGTAATCGTGATTTAAGATCTTAAATTTATATAGCAGTAATGAGAATTAAAGACCTACACTGACAACAAGTTTGAAAATCGTAGGATTTTTGTTCCGTCACTTGATTTAATTGTTATGATGGTTATAAGACGATTACGATTAGTACAGTTTATTTAGTTTGAATTAGTTTTTGTTTTTACTTTCATTTTACCGTATCTGAATGACTGAATCCATGAGATATCCTGTTTTTGAAATCCATGAAAATTATGTCGTTCCATAATTTTTCTCATATCTCTCCATGTCTAAATCGGTTATGAAATATCTCACTGCATCCTATTTCCGAGATAACGTGATATGAGTTTCAAATTAGTGGATTACTTTAGCTATCATACGTGTACAGATCTAAAGATATTCCTTGACTTTGAATCTACATTGTTTCCTTGACTTTGAATCTACATTGTTTCCTTAATTATCTCTGGTTAATCAAGATACTAAGGCAATATCCTGATATGCATGTGAATATACGGCTAGGATTTGAAACGGTAATAAGAAATTCATTTATTCGTATAATTGTTGTTTCCTAAATTATCTCTGCATGCTATATTTTTTTGGAATGATTAATGCTATATCCTATATTCCTTTGGAGTGATTAAAACAGGAAATCCATGCAGTTATTCTTGTTCCTTAATTTTTCTGGGCAATAAAGATTGTGCCTGCCTAATTGAATGGGTATTAACTTCTTATATATTCTGTTAACTTCATGCATGAAGGGATTATATTGTTTCCTAAATTGTCTATCCATGAAGAAAACATTTAAGAATTTAAGTTTTTGTAAACTATCTAACGACTATGGACCCGTGAGAAATATATATGCTTTCCTAAATTATTTCATGCATATATATAAGGATTGATTTTGAATGCATTTCAGTGGGATAACTTTGACTTGGATATTTTTTGTTTCCCTAATTATCTGGCATCATATTTCCTTTAATATCTCATATCATAATTCACATGAGTAGTGAAATAGGACAGATGCGTGTTTAAAAGATATCCTATTGTTTCCTAAATTACCTCTCATAGTTTTAGAGGAGGAGTGGAGGACTCTGTATGATCCTGATTGCATAAATCTCTCCATAAATAACCGCGAATTACTTCCTTAATTACCTTAATAACCCTATAGTTTTGAGAATCGGGTGAAAGTAAAACTTGTTACTTATTCAATGAAGTGTTAGGATGAATTGGGAGATTCGGATTCTGTATGGATCCTATATTGTGTTTCAAATGAGTGGGGAACTTTGAATTGGTTATTACGATCCCTGATTAGGACTGTGTGGTTATTTCCTTGATTATATCAAAAATCTAAATTAACCAATATTCCCATAAATCACTGTAAATTGTTACCTTAAGTATTTCATAATTGTTGAGATCCGTTGAAACATTGTTTCCTTAAACATTTAATATTATGGGCCCTAATATGCGCGATTAGTATATTTAGGTGGCTACCGATTATTTAAGTTTAATCATATGGAATCTGGAGGATGTATTTGATTTCATAAAATTCATGAATACTGCGTATATTGTTCCTTAATTACCTCCAAGTAATTAAGATTATGAGAAACTGCTTATTCTGATTCATGTGGATACGATTAGACTTAGCATGGTAATTAAGCCTTTTGAAATGTTAAATATTGGGTTAACGAATTTAGGATCTATTACTTTCCATAATTATCTCATGCTGCTTATTGAATATTATTCTCTTCATCACATATTGTTGACCGTGATTTGTGTGCTAAGAATATTGCATGCGACATATTTATTTCCATAATTATGGAAATGCTGATTAATTAACTAGCATAAGATATTTTTATGAATGTCATTTGAGATTATGCTGAATTTATATTTCACGATTTTAGAATTAATTGGACCATTTATAGTTTCAGTTCATTAACGCGATTTTTTTTTTTTGTGATATATATATGTGCAAAATGTTAATTAATAGTAACAAGTTGGTAATTTAAATTTGTAAGATTAGCCACAGCTTCTTATAAATTTCAAATTATGAAAATTTGCAAATAACCATAATGATATAGACTATGCCCCACAGGGAAGTCTTTAGGCGTTATTTGGAATATGATTATAAATGAAATATTAGATTGAAAATTTCTTAATGCCCATAGGTAAAAGATGTTTTTAATTTGATATTTTAAATTTATTAGTCATATCATACGGCATCATATATACATATACAGCATGTCATTTGTATTTATGATATTATGTGTTGTTGTGACTTTTACCCACAGAAGGGTTACAATAACTTGAAGTTTTAACTAGGATAGTAGACATTGGTTGAATTTCTAGATTTCGTTGTGTTTGCTTCGATAATTGATTGTGAACATGCTTTTCATTGTAGTTATGAAATCTGCTTTTTTGAATATTCCATCTTCTCGTATCCTAATTGAGGATGATCCAGTAATGTTTTCACAATTAGTTGATGGTGCCAAATCCAAATTTTGGATCCAAGCCTTGAAAGACGAGATGGATTTCGTGGCTGATAATCAAGTTTGGGACCTTGTAGAATTACCCAAAGGAGTTAAACCTAAGGATTATAAATGGATCTTTAAAGACCAAAAGGAGACTCTAAAGGTAATGTCGAAAGATACAAAGCTAGATTTTTAGCTAAGGTATTTACTCGAAAGGGAGGTATTGATTAGCATGAGACTTTCTCTCCAGTTTCAAAGAAAGACTCATTTTGAATAATCATGGCATTAGTAACTCACTACAACTTAGAGTTACACCAAATGGATGTGAAAACTGCATTCCTCAATGGAAGTCTACATGAAGAAGTGTACATGGTGCAACCTTAAGGTTTCTCTTCAATTTAAGGTGATTATCTAGTTTGCAAATTAAAGAAATCTATATATGGGCTTAAACAGGCATCCCGCCAATGGTATATAAAATTCCATAATGTGATTTCTTCATTTGGTTTCGTAGAAAACATTGTGGATCAATGTATATACCTTAAGGTTAGTGGGAGAAAAAATAATCATTTTTATCCTATATGTAGATGATATTTTGTTGGCTAGTAACGATCTGGAACTGTTATATGAAGTTAAACAATTTCTTTCACAAAACTTTGAAATGAAGGATATGGGTGAAGCCTCTTATGTTATTGGCATTAAGATTCACATAGGAAAGTCCCAAGGGACATTAGGACTTTCTCAAAAAACCCTACATGAATAAAGTTTTGGAACGGTTCCAAATGCAGAATTGTGCAACTAGTATATCACTTATTCAAAAAGGCGAGATAAGTTAATTTTAGATGATTGTCTGAAGAATGATTTAGAACGAAAAATGATGGGAACCATTCCATATGCATCAACGGTTGGAAGCTTAATGTATGACAGGTCTGTGCAAGACCTGACATTGCTTTCGCAGTCGGAATGTTAGCCAGATTTTAGAGTAACCTTGGTGAAGCCAGGGTATGTAACATGTTACGAAGAAGCTTCACAAGCTATAAGGTCACATAGTTTTATCACAGGGCTAAGAAGTTTGGATTCTATTTTTAAGTCATCAGTGTTGTACTGTGATAATTTAGTTGTAGGTTTCCTACTCCAACATCAAAAAAAGTGGGAGTAAGAATTGGCGTATCGATATCAAGTAGCCTTTGTCAGAAAATGTATCAAGTTAAATCACGTTACTAAGGAGCACATGAACACTGAATTTATGCTTTTAGATCCATTGAAAAAAGGATTATATCCTCAGTTATATAGGGATCTTGTTAAGCATATGAGTCTGATCAACCTTTGATGTGTATTATGTATTGTGCATTTAGACATTTTCTGAATTATGTGACTTGCAGCATTTAGGAATAAAATTTCTATATTTTCCATTCAAGTTGTATACATAAGGTCTTTGAAAATTAGAAATGTCTCATTGGAGACAACAGTTGGACCTGAATAAGTAATTGGTACTTACTCATAAAGCCATTACAGTGGACCTATTTATGAAAAATGATGTTATCGTGGTACATGGAAGGGATTGCTCGTTGATAGAGTTTTGACCGCTATGATTCGAACATTAATTTTATTTATAGGTTCCATTTTATTGAGAACTATCACTGGCCATATAAAGAAGATTCCAAATTCACTTACTTATAAGATGGAGGGAAATGTCGGCTACGAGACAAGTTTGTGTCACATGGCCCAAGTGGGAGAATGTTAGAAAAACAGTGATATGGCACATGTGCCAAATCATCACAGGAAACGGTTACATCTAACAGACATGTCTCAACATCAAGATTTGTGTCTCTTCCCTTGAAAGTAGGTGTCTTTTTGAATTGGTTCTCATGTCTGTTGCGACTCTTGATGGAAGAGTTATTTAAGGAGATCAAGAACAGGTCCATACACTCACTGAAAACAATCTCAAAAGATTATGTAACCATCATACAGAGAGATATAAGGATTAGTAAGAGTGTAGACAGACTTTGTTATAATTATTCTTACTTCATTGTGTTCTACTGATCATGGAAGCGACTGTGATACTTGCATTGGGGTTTCTTTATTGGTTCTTTCATTCATCACGATCAAATCAACAATGGTCAAAGGTATGTGATCCATCTTTCTTCCGCATAAAGAATTCTCACAGGATATAGACGATGGAGTCTGAAATAGATAGTAATGCATTTAACGATGGTTCTGAATGATCATATCACGAAAGACCAGGTTGACCAGGTTACATGGAAAGTTGGGATCCTATCTCTGACAGATACGATCTACGACTCGCTCGATGAATGAGAGTTGCCTAGACCGCATATGTCATTCGGATAGCAAAGCTTGATGGTCAACAATTATAACAAAATGTACTTGGCACAGTCTTTTTAAGGTTATAAAATTAGAGATTAGATTCATGATTGGAAAAACTCTTACGAGAACATGCCTAAGAGAACATAATGTCTGATCGAATCTTACTCGCATTGTTTCTCAGATCAATCCATTGTTACTTTTGTAACTCATTGCCTAATCAGAGTGAAACTTAATTGACTATGTTTAATACCAAACCACATAGATAATTTATAACTTGGAATCATATCCTCATCATGTGTTTGTTGTGTGCTTTATCTCTCTCTTTTGTGGCCGTTAGATTGTACATGAGGTTGTCACTAAAATTTTACTAATCACACTTACAATATAAAATAATCTATGGTTTACACTAATGTTTATATATGCAAATAAATATGATGTATATATATATATATATAGTCTTTAAAGCAAGTTTTATTGTGCGGATCTTCTAAGTTTTATGTCACATGTGCATTTGGAATAGATCATGAAAGAACAATTTTAATGGTGGAAGGTTCTGAAGGATATGATTTTCCATAAGAATTGCAAGCCCCGTTTTAATGTTATACCAAATAAATGAGAAGTTGAATTGTTTGGATGAGTGGATTACATGGGTGCGGGTTCTTACTTTGTTGAATCTGATCTAATATTCGGTGAGGTTCAAGGAGCAGTCTTGGTGCTAGCTTTATGAGAATTGCTATATTGAAATGGTAGGGATTTCCAATTACTAGCTCTACTTGGGATTTTGATTTACAAATGGCCAACTATGATTTTTTGTGTATGCTTTTGTAGCCGTCCATATATTCCAAAAAGTCTCATTAATTTTATTCAAAGTTGATCTAGGAGCAACCGAACATTGCATTTGATATACGGAGTAGAATTGAAGAACTGAATTAATGAAAACGGTTATGTCTACCTGAAATAGTAGTTTATAATTTTGTAACGTGGATAATCTGGTGGGACCTTAGCTTCAAATTGCTTGACGGGGTAGAATTGGGTAGTTTATAAGTATGTGGATTCCCTCAACTTGTAGACCAGATTTAGAGCTGAGTTCTACCCATGATCTTATAAATACAGTGAGAAAGAATACTGCTTCAAATATGGTCTTATAAGTATGTGAGTTCTACCCATGATCTTATAACTAACTTAGTCCTAGTCACGATGCATTAAATATGTGGAGAAAAAATAAGAATATGTGGGATTTTTATTTATTTATTCCTTTTATTTTTGATAAGAATGCGGAAAAGATAGGAGCGGGGATTCTTTTCTTTTTTCCTTTTATTGTGGCGTAAAATATGTGCAGAGAAAAAGATATGAATTATGCGGAGAAAAGATAGAAATCGCTCTCGCTTAACCAATTGTTGTTTTGAGCAATATTAAAAGTGAATAGTTTTGACCGTTGAATTGTGAGACCGTTGAATTGTGAGGTGAGATTTCTCACCGTTCAATGTGGGGCTCTATTAAGTTAGTTAGTCCTCTCAGAACGAGATTCGAAGATTCCAAAATTATTTGGAATGAGAAGAAGATGAAAATTTAAAGACAAACATGAACCCACAAAAGCAGATTTTTCATTACATAGAAGGCCCTCCTTCGTTTGCCAATATATAAAATGAAAAAAATCACAAAACTAATCTAGTTCTTCAAATGCACACTAAGCATAGTGTACACAGTTGAAATTAGACTAAGAACCACGACAATGGAGAGAACTTCACCGAACTTCTTAAATGGACTGGGTCGTGTATAACTATTGAGCTCATCTCTAACTCTTCTAAGACTACCACCATGGCTTCTCATCACCTTTGGAATCGGCAAATCTCGAAAGAGAAATGGAATCCTTTCCTCGAGATTAGGATCCACAATAATAACTCCACTAGCAGCAAGGACTTTAACATCGTCTGTTGATCTAACGAGTTCACGCATCAATTGTAGATACTCGCACACTTTACGTTGGTTTTGCCCAAAATGCGTAATTTCGTATCTGATCAAGTTACTGAACAACCTATAAAGATGTTGCTCAGAATCTACAATGATACGAGGGATGATTAAAGTTGCATTGAACATAACTTGCTTCAACTTAATTCCATTGATTCTTGTCCCTTCATCGGACTGAAAGATAATGCCTTCCTCTTTAAGCTCCGTCGCGCTCCTCACTGTTTGACGGACCACATCGTAAATATGGTCACTTCTACTTGTACTGTCATCTTCTCCTGCAAATATGTAACCAACGCAACCATCTTTCTCGGGTTGATCAGATGACCCTGTCACTACTAGCCAAAGCCCGTGAAGGAGGTCTATAGGGACTTCTTTTAAAACGACTCTCTTCTTCGTTTCAGAGAACTTACTTTGGATTGCAAGCGTATTACCTCCAGTTCTTCGTCTGTGCAAATATTCAGCAAGAGAGGCAGTCGGAATTGTTATTGCTGATTTTGATGATGATGATACTCCACCGGAGCTATCCATCAAAGACGGAACTAGCAGGAGCTCAAATAAGACCGATCTTTCCAAGTCCATTGGTTGTTCCCATATCCCACCATTAACAACATCCTGAAAGAAACTTTGTTTCATGAGTTCCTTGAGAATTATTAATGGAATTTGGTTACCTACCACAAATATCGATGAAACTGCATCCCTTATCATGGATACTTTGTCGCCTTCAAGTTGTCCAAATACGGGATGATCTATAATGTGTTTAAGTTTTTTCTCACGACCAAGTACAAACAAAATTAATTGCAGCAAGAAACAACCATCGTAAATCATCATATGCAGATATTCGTTATCGCTGAGGTGATGGATTCCCGAGTCATCCTTATAATAGAGAGCCAAAGCTTGGTTCTTCACCTTTCTAACCGCACCAACGTAGAGGTTATATATATGTGTGTCGATTTCTTTTACTGAATAATAACTAAATCTGGTGTAACGACAACTGCTATTCGCTCTGCGAATGTGATTCCATGCCACTTCCTTTGTTGTCTTCCACGATGCGCTCTCATGTTTATGGTAAAGGGGTCCGTAAGCAACCGTAATCACGACTTCTTGATTACCTTCTTCGTCATCACAGACAAGATCGTCAGTTGTTTTTTGTATTAGTTTGTGTGCGCATGTAGTTCTGCTTTTCAGTGGGGTACGATGCCATGCATAATTGCTGCCTATCAACGTTTGCGAGGGACTATCTCGCTTGCCTCTGAAGAGCCTGTTTTTAGTACGAAGAAAACTTTCTGTAACCAACATGCTGCTAGCTGTGCTTTAGCTACTTGTATTACGCAGTCTCGTGATGGGAGCAATATGAGAGGCTTTCCCTTAATGAGGCAAAACTAAATTTATGAACACATGGATCATCATGGATGCTACTCCCAAACGTCAATAAAGTTTGATCTGGAGAATGTGTAGGCATGACTGAGTTTGAGTCCTTCCTCGATCAAACAATTGCTTATTTAATTTTTTTGGATCCTGTTGTGATTGCTGCTTCTCGTTGCCACTTTTTGTCCATATTAGTGGAATGCAGGAAAGTGGCAAATCTGCACCTTGAGTGAGAAACACATCGCACAATATAGTACTACTACTACGTACCAAAACCACAACCATATGAAATACTGCACTACATTTCACACTTAAAATACCTAGGTTAGTCTGCATTCAATACAAACTAGTACTTGGTACACCGTAAAATGACACCTAAAATTATGTCCATATATGAAAGCTATCTCAATATAAGAAAAAGAAGTAATAGAACACTTGCAATTGAAAAATTGTTTGTTCTTGCATAATTTCGTCTCAGTCACGAGCCCAACACTCATTGTTGGTTTAAAGCCCCATACTCAACACACGAAAAAAACCCAGCCTGCCCATACTCAACACTCTCGTCCAGCTTACGAGCAGTCGAGACAACAAACTCAGGCCATAAACGTAACCTTAGTCGCAAGTAGACTACGTATAAAACTTCAACAAGCAGCTGGGGACTTCTTTACACATGCAAAGGCAGTTCATCCAGGCCCATTTTTGTTATCTACACTGTGTTTTACAGCACTGAATAATAAAAAATGTATAATTAAGTTATAAGTAAAAACTTGAAAAAGGAGTTAGGCCAGTAGTTATTAGCTCTGTGATGCTCTTTTGTTTTAGCAGGCTGATTGAAGTAGCTAGTCTGTCAGACTTGTAACTATGTCTTCTGGTCTGGTGAGTAATATGAGCCATGTGGTTACAATTTGCATTTTGAAAGTGCATTAATTAGAAACAGATAGATTAATTGAACAGAGTATATTTCTCTCTTCTTCATCTTTCAATCTTTTTGAACTAGTCTAATCGCCCATTATACTGTATGTCACCATGTCGTCCCCATGCAACCTTATCTTAAATACAGCAGAGCAGATATTGTTTTAAGATGAATTTGGCCCTCAAAATAAAATCAATAAGTCCAAAAATATCGATTTGCTTTTAATGATTCTCAACTAACGGATGGTTTGGAAAGCATGATCGACCAAATACGGCCTGTCCATTTGAATTACCATATTTCAATATCCAACGACTTTACCATTGTATTATAGCTCAAGGTCATTTCTACTTGAGCTCGTTTATGACCACGAGGGTGCCGTGCATCTTTTGGCACAACCTGTGAGCGTCTGATATTTGTCCCTATCGCATTGTCCCAAATTAACATAAACTTATGAAAAAAGAGGTGATGGCAATCACATGTGAGAAGGGAAACAATTAGGTAGGTAAGGCTTTTTTTGGACAACCAGTCATGTTCTCGTTACCTAAACACGTGACCATTTGCGTGTTGTGAGCCAATTGAGTAGGTAAAGGCCATAATTATGGCGATACAAACACAAATACCCGTAACTCTGTACCTAAAACTCGACTTTTTAGCTACCCAACCACTAAAGTCCAACTACAAGGGTACCCGTATCACTATTTGTATCCATGCATGTATAATTCGACCAACTTGAGTGCAAAAGTTGGGAGTGCTATTGGTATTAGGTGGATTCTACTTAACTGATTTAAGGTTTTGAGTACAAGTAGCCTGGTTCTAGACTTGTAGCTCTACTGTAGAGCTACCTACTCTGATTTGGATATGTAATTGGAATTTTCAAAAATTCTGGATGAAATGTGGAAAAAAAAATTATGAACAAAAAAAACCTTCATCCAAATCATACCTTCGATGAAAATTCATGTGGGACTGGTTATTTAGAAGGGTTCACCATTTATTGGGTGTTTGGATGTACACTGAGAAAAGTCAAAAGCCAGTTTTGCAGTAATTTTCCGGAATAACTTTTAGAAACAGAAAAATCAGCCTTTTATGAATCAAAATGGTTTTGCACTTGGTATCCATACACGTTATTAGAGTTTTCGCATTTTGTTTCGAAGGACTCTTAAATCGATAGGGTTCGCCCGTGAGAGGGAGAAACTTGGTTTTCCAACAGATGTATGCACCGGTTGGTAATGCATTAGATTATTTCATTTCCCTATCCATCCATATCTCATAGTACGTATTTGATGGATAATGGATTATTAAGGGGATGTGAAATACGTACAATAGGAAAAGACACGGAAGTAACCAAGTTGGTATAAATATAAGAAGAAGTACTACTCTCCTCCATGAATAAGAAGAAGAATAAAGAGAGTCACGAGGATGAGTTGTTGTCACATAAAAAGAGCAATCACTTGAAGACACGATTGAGAAGAAAGAGGGTAGAAAGTGAGAGGATGGGAAGAAAGTTATTAGAGTTTGGTAGGTTGAAGGGCTCAACCCCATGTGAGTAGTGGGCCGCAATACCACACTAAATGACACAGTGCCATCTTTTTTTCCAATTGAAAGTATTAGCTAGGACTGAGACTCTAGCTAGGAGGAGAGTAGAAGAAGTCAAGATAGCAACAAAAAAAACCTTCCTACTTTCACCCTATTCCATCCCACTCCTTCCTTGTCGAAATTGTTTTTCTCCTTCCAGTGTGACTTTCCAGTTGCTAAAATAAAAGAAAACGATGAAAAACTGCACAATTTTGTTAATGAAATTTTAGTAGGATGTTAATAACATGTTTGGATACATATCCAAAATTAGTTTTACGATTTTTAAAAGTTATAAAAAAAACAATTAGTATGAATATAAATTTTAAATTTCTCAAGAAAAAAGAAAAAAACTTTTAAGCAAAAACGTTTTGGCCTGACTTCTGCTTATGGTATCCAAATACATTGAGATAAATTTGTATCTCCCTTCGTATAACACAGGTGGAGAGTTTGAATTTGAAATCTCATAATAAAGGCTATTATTTCTAGTATCCAAAAAGTAAAATATGTTTTAAGAATATCAGAAATAATTAAATAATTAAATCTGATTTATATCGATATTCATTGAGAATGGCTAGCAAAATTACATAGAGTAATTTTTCGAAAATCAAAGGAGAAAAAATAGACTAGCTAAACCCTTTTATACAACTCATTGTTTTATGATGAAGAAATTCAATATTATTGTACATGTAATTTTGTGCATTTCTTATTTGATACAAAAAAATAATTCTCAGGTTATCTTTTTTTGACGAGTACAAAAAGATAAAAGAGTATCTAATTTTTTTTCATATATATACCAAAGAATATAATTATGCTTCATTTTACTTATATTTGCCTATCTTATTTCTTAATAAGCTTCAAGGAATCAATAATAATGCAACTGTTGGACAAAAACGAGTCAGGTGATTCGCTTTGTTAAGCAAAACTCAAACAATGGTGTAATCTTCATAGGATATTTTTCAACAAAAAAAAAAGGATCTTTTAATTATTAAAATTGTTTTCATATTCTTAGAAGGAAAAATTTATCATTATCTATATTTAAAACTCTATTTAAAGAAATGATTAGGTATATAGCTTAAACTAAATGTTGCTTAATCAATGATGACTCAACCTGGCTCTATCATTTGAACAAGAAACCCCTCCTCTAGAGGAAAGAAATAAAATGGAACCATAATAAAACTATTGGCAACAACTTCTTAGCTAACTTTGATCATCATCAATATTAAAATATAAGAGATTTTGAAACATTAAATTGATTAATGCTTAATTTGGTATCCGATACCAACCACACGCAATAATGTAGCAATATAAAATGATCAATGGTATATACAAATGCTTATATATGACGTACAGATATGTGTAGCCAAGCTATATACTCTATAGATTTATTTATTTTTTCATTAATCAAAACAATACGTAGTCTTTACTCTACAGATGAATACTGTATAGTATCATATAATTCCCTAGAGCAATATATATAATTTTGTGTGTTTGTTGAGATTATGTACGAGCAATTCAGCAATGTCCTAAATGTGCAACCAAACTAATAATTATCAATGTAGCTCTATATACTTGACACATACTATAAGTTAATTTTGTTTGGTAAGAGCTAATGGAACAAAATTATCCACACACAGTTACGGGCATGAAATTATGAGGTAATATGAGAATAACCATATTAACGGAAAAATCAGCACCGAATAAAGATAAAACTTAAAAACATAAATGTTTTAGTGTGGAATCTTATCAGTTATATATCGTGATCATTCGACGAGGAGAGGCCTCGATCACACATAAAAGATTAAAAGTTGATTAGTTTCACTGTTGTTGATCTTTTTTTTCTTTTACCTTGTTAGGCCTCTTCTTCGAATGCGGGGAGGTTGTAGGACCTACCTAGATAAGACATGCACTAATGACAAGGAAAGCCTCCTATATACTTCATTTCTCCACCCTGTGTTCATGAAAAACTAGTAGGAAAATGTCCATTAGGACGCTCCAAGTTAGTTGTACTGCTGTACCCCCTCACCACACAGTCTCCTCCCGGGGAGGTTCAGCTTGTTCATTTTATAGCAACGTAGTTTAAGGTTTTATTCTTTGGCGGTGGATGACATTTCTTTCATCTTCTGGTGCACATAATTTCATTGGCTTAGTTTGCTGAGTAGATGCCTAAGAAAAGAATATAGTATCAAATAACTAATCTGTCATACTCGATATCGCGTATGAATAATTCAGTAGTTTTGATTATCTTTGTTGTGTTAATTAAATTCTTAAACTAGAAAGTAAGGTTATTATTGAGCATTGGTAAATAAAGATTCTTATTGCGGTTCTTTAAATTAATTACTGTCAATTTGAGGACATCCATTTTCTATCTATGATCCCACTTTTATTTATAGGCTCAACAGATCACCACCCAATCTCAGAAAACACCTTTCTCACCAACTCGCATCTAGAAGCATTTAGTGTTTCTGTCTCTCTCTTTCTCTACAAAAGTCTATACCTTTATAAATGCAAATCTTAAGGACTTAAACAGGGCCGGTTTCTGACTCTTCTGATCACCACCACCACAACTGCCACCATCATCATCATCATCATCACTAGCAGCAACAACAACAAAAACTAATAGGTACTCCTACTAGAGTACTTCTACTGCTATCTTTAATATATAGTTGTAGTATTATTAACAACACTAGTGGTGCTGTTGCAGCTACAACAACTGTGAGAATTGAATTACATGGGGAGATCACCTTGTTGTGAGAAAGCTCACACAAACAAAGGAGCATGGACAAAAGAAGAAGATGATAGACTTATTGCTCATATTAGAGCTCATGGTGAAGGTTGCTGGAGATCTCTTCCTAAAGCTGCTGGACTTCTTAGATGTGGTAAAAGTTGTAGGCTTAGATGGATTAATTATTTACGTCCCGATCTTAAACGAGGAAACTTCACTGAGGAAGAAGATGAATTAATCATCAAATTACATAGTCTTCTTGGTAACAAGTAAGTTCATTTCTTAACGGCCTTATAAAATAAAAATAAACCAGTTTTCATTTTTGTGTCTTTCCTTAAGAATTTAACTTTCTTCGTTTGATTCTTATCATTTGTATTTTGTTGTTGTTTTTTTTTTTTTTTTTGTTACTATAGGTGGTCCCTTATAGCAGGAAGATTGAAAGGACGAACTGATAATGAGATTAAAAATTACTGGAACACACATATAAGAAGAAAGCTTATGAGTAGAGGAGTTGACCCTACAACTCACAGACCTATCAACACTACTACCAATATTATTGATTCATCATCTGTATCTGATCATAATCTTCATCATGGTCAGGTTAAAACTATATCATTTTCTACTAGTAAAGAAGAAGAAGAAGTAGTAGAGGAACAAAAAGATGTGGAAGATATTGAAGAAAAGATGAATAAAATTGTTCAAGGATTTGACAGTCACAAGTATAATAATCATCATCATCAGTTCTATAAGAAAGAAGAGAAGATCAACAGTATTACTACCATGGTCATGACTCAAGATCATAACCTACAACCAAAACTAAAATGCCCAGATTTGAATCTTGAACTTAGAATTAGTCCTCCATATCAAAACCCTGCTGTTAAACCATTATTAATGAAGAGTACTACTCTTTGTTTTACTTGTAATTTAGGGTTACAGAATAAATCAGGGTGTAATTGTAGTGGTAATAGTTCTACAAGTAGCATCAATAGTAGTGGTAGCAGTGGTAATAATGAGTTGTTAGGGCTTAGTAGTGGAATTTTGAGTTTTAGAAGTTAATTAATTAGTTTGTATAGATAATTATAAATGAAATTAGGGTTTGATTAAAACCTTTTTATGATTAATTAATATATAGATAAGTAAAAATAAATAAAAAAATGAGGTTGTTATTGTGTGTATATTTAATCTTTGTGGCTCTTTTTTCCACTTGTGCTGTTAAAATTTGTGTGATCAGATACCAACAGCAGCAATATATATGATGAGCAATATGTTTACATATGGAATGAAATTCTAATGGTTTGGTTATCTAGAAAAAATAAATTTACACAAATAAATTAACAGTTTATTTAGAATCCATGAAATACTTTCAGGAAAAAAAAAAAAAAAAAAAAAATCTTGTACACCAAGAAGCTTAATGGATTTTTTATTTTCTATATATGCATATATTACGGGTGGAATGCAAATATCAAAGCACTAGTGGGTTTTTTGTTCCTCCATATTGTTTATTTGTTTGTTTTCTCTTAACTTATTTTAGTTGAGAATCCAGTTTATTTTAGCTTTTGCTTTTGATATTAAGTCAGGTGTTAGATTATTGTTTGTGCTACATTTTCTAAATCTCAAATTTAGTAGCTATTGGTTGAGGGGATACTAAAATGACAATATGATTTTTAGCAACAAAACAAAAAAAAATCTGAAAGAAATAATTAACAGTTCCGTCGGATAATTCTTTGATCTGATCACTTGGCATACCGCGAATAAATAATTTAAAATTTTAATGTCAATGCCACTTAAGAGCATCTCCAATGGAGTATGAGTATTTATCATATGTGGAGACCTAAAAAAAAGGTATTTAATAACATAAAATTCAAATACAAATTTTGTTTTGATAAGCATCTCCAGTGGTAGTTGTATCTATATCTATTTTGATATACTTGTCGCTTATTTAAAGAAAAAATAATTCACAAAATCTAAAAAATTAATTAAAATAATAACAAATTGATGACGTGGGTATGGATGGGAGTCTCCAAAAACCCATACTCTCCTCCAAACTCAAACTTCCACGTCATATTAAATTTTAATTATCCAACCACCACTGGAGAGGGGTTTTTTGTTAAGAGTTTCTAAAATCCTAGGTGGCATCAATATTTTTTAAAACCCATACTCCATTGGAGATGCTCTAAGATCGGAAATTATGTGATGAATTAGCACAAAATACCTAACCAAAAGCTTGCAAGGAACAACAAATCATCTGGTACACTTTCTAATATGGGTAAATTTTGCACTTATGTTGGCTGAACTAACACACTACTTGAAGAAATAACTGGAATTGACCTAATTAAACATAATAATTGTTTATATAACCTAACGTGATTATATTTTTAGTAAACTGAAGTTATCCAAATTTCGGATTTTACCTTGATTGATGCGTGCTAGGTTTCTAAAATAAGAACGATATTTGGCAGATAAGTTGTGAGTGGACCACAAATGTGATGCAATGAGGCCCAGGTGGTTGGTAACCAATCCCATTGGATAAAATAATAATGAACACACAATGTCTATAGGCTATAGAGCATTATTAATTTGGGGAACCATATTAATTCAATCTCTTAAATGGGTTATCACACGAAAAAGGTTTGCTAAGCAGAATCATAATTAATTAGCAACGAAAAGTGAAAACTCACGCTACATGCGTATCAAATTAAGTGTGAACGACCATCACTAAAAAAAAGTTGAATTGGTAACTTGTAGAAAGAGTAAACATATGGCATAATCAATTGTTTTAATAAAAAAGAATGGCTAATTAAGCAATTTAAATTACATGCTTCAGAGACATGAGAGCATGCAGGCGCTAATGGTGTGGAAAAATTGAAGGGAATGTTTTTGGGCGGGAAAAGCAACTTCACGACATCTCTACTTCAGTCCGGATACTGTGTGTTTGTTGGCAGAAACTAAAAATCCATCCTAAGCTCTTCATTTTAGCGTTCTCATTATGATCTTTTCAATAGACTTGGTCTGATGATGCGTTAGCGTAGGCGACAGGAAAATCTCCAGATGGTTGCAATAGTCTTTTGGATGTGTGCGGAAACCGATAAAGATCGCGTTGTTTTCTTACCTGTCTTAGTTCTAGCTTAATTATTTTCTTCTCAATTGACCTTGATTCCCCGAACAAGTCTTGTGCCGCATATAAATGATATATGATGACAATCTTGATGACTTTGTCGGTTGGTTTCTATAATGTAAACGAAATCATGCCTCACAGAATAGCTATTCATCTGCAGCTTAATTACTCTGACAAATAGATACATCAAATGTGGGCTCCAAATCAACCACCAATATCGATTACATTTTCTTAAGACTGGTCCATTTCGGGAAAGATTTTTCTTTACCTCCCGGACCGCCCTCACGAAAAATATTTTCAACATTTGCATTATGAGTTTTGAAGCCAACCAAGTTGAAACTGTCACTTTATTTGCTTCAGCTGTAATTCTCATACTTTCGTTTTTATTTTAATTTGAGCTTAAGGTACCTGCTCGACGTTTTTATAATCCAAAGAAAAAGTTGAGAATTTCATCTTCTACTTCTAGAAGTAGAAGGAAAACAACGATACCAAACAGAAGGAAAAAAAAGTCACGTGTGTAGAAAAAAAAGAATAAAATCCAAAATATTTTCACTTTATCGACTTGGGGCCGGGGGTAAATTTTGCTTTAGGTACACTGAATTTTTGTTGCATTATGTGGTAGTAGTAGTAGGTTAGGTAGAGAAAACTAATTGTTTTATTTGAAATTCCCCCAATCATATGAACAAACAATCCTACCAAAACCCTGAATCTTGATTTGATATAATTTTTAGATACAAGAACCTCTTAAGTCTCATCTAAATTTATCTACTAATTTCAAAATAAATATACAAATTAGAATAGGGAGGGAAAATTCCAAAATCATCTGTGGATGGTTCCAAATAAAGAAGATGATACCATTCCTCTTAATTAAGATTAAGAAGAATTCCACCCACTCCTTTTGCACTTTATTCAAACGGGTTAGGTAGACTGAAAAAAGTGTACTCATAGAAGCTTCTATTGTTATTTTCAGTTTCTTATAATTCTCTTGAGATTTTTCTCATTCTTTTTCTTCCAAGTTGCATTATTTCACCATAGGGCATTGAATATTTTGTGCATAGTTCAGCTACATATAAGTAATATCTTTTGTACTTTCAAAGTGTAACTTGTTGTTTGGAAGAAAAAAATCCATAAAATTCGGTTATCTGTACCGGTGCTAATAGGTTTTTTCGGATATCAGGGGGGAAAAAAACTCAATTCCAGAAGTCAAAAGTAAAAATATTTTGCTTCACAAATGTTAAATTTTGTTATTTCCATGAATCATTTTGAAATTGTGTTGACAAACTAATTTCAGATTTTTTTCGCTTTTAGAGGTTAGAAAGTAGCATCAAACAATTATTGTGTCAAGGTTACTCTACGGTTTACCAAATTCTACGAAGATTCTGTTCCAAACAGAACAATTTTCACCACTGGATCCGTATAATTGATGATCTTTGGTAAAATTTGGTAATTCTTGTAGCAGCTTTGTTATGCTAAGTAATACTACTAGTTGTTTACAGTAAATCTTAACCTAAGTTAGAACGAAGCATTAACCCATACAGGGTGACTCTCTCGCATATAAAGAGCCAATCAAACAGTTGGTATGCGTAGAGAGATATTATGGCTGTATCCGGTAAGTGTTCCACTCTGGTGGGCCATTGAGGATCAAGTTGCGTGCCTCCAATATGGCATGGTTGGCCGTTGTAGGTCTATTGCTTGAGCAGAATTTTTGTCGAAACGCTTTGTCTTTTTTCTTCTTTTCCTTGATCCTCAAATGCAGCACTGATATTAGTGACGTGCACTCATCCAAAGGAATTGGGAAACATTCATCATTTTGTTTCTTGAACAAATATGATTTCCTTACTGTTTAGACGTATTAGATTCCTCAAGTAAGGATAAGCATGGCTAGTGTTGTAAAATGACATTTACACCGTGTTGGATTTGCATAAGCCGAAAAGTTAGAAAACATGAATGATAATTAAAAGAACTACTGTTGAGAAATGACTTTCCGAAGTACAAAGTTAAATTATTAAGAGAGGAAAAAATTCCAACATGTTTAAAAGAATGTCTTCTGAAGTTTCGTGAGAGTCAGTGGTGAGGCATTGCAACTTGCAAGAAGGGTCGGATAACAGTAGAAACTCTGCGATTGACGTATTCATTGAGAAAAGGAACATCTTCAAAATAGTAGTCGTCACCTGACAAATTGTAGACTAAATGAATAAAACATTCATCTTTGCTGGTCACACAATGAGAAGTTGCACCAATGAGATGAACAAACTGACCTCCTCACTGTCTCATTCTCTTATGTAAATGAAAGCGTGACTTCTGTTGTTTTAATTGAATTCAATAATTTCAGGGTTTTTTTTTTCCATCGGTTTGAAATCGGAAATACTGCATGTCATCATGTATTATTTTTATTACGAGTATGTCATATTTTTCAATGCTAAAATTCCTGATTGGTTGGGATTGGTAGTGGTGGTTGGTGGTGCCGTTAACGCGAGGTAGCACTAATGCTTTTGTGGTTAATAGAGTGCGATTGATGTTTACGCATTTGGGTCAACTACCGAATCTTCTTCTTCTTCTTTCTTTTTTTTTTTTTTTTTCAGGCGAATAATAATAGTGTTTTGCTTGTTCATGTGGTAATAAGAAGAAAAGAGAAGGTCTCCCTGCACAGTTGGGAAAAAAAATTAAGGCCTAATCGGTTTGGCTGATTGACTACTTTATTCACGAAATAGAGGAATAATTAAAGCTAAGTTCGTCAAGTTGTCCAAATATCAGCATCATCATCATGAATCATTTGATGAAGACAATGGGAGAAAAAAAACACTTGGGCCGATAAAGCCCACCAGTATAAACAAACTAAATGGCCAAAATGGTGTTCTTTAGCTCGTGTTAAAAGCAAGGATGTTAGTCCCACATATATTTGATCCTGTAAAATGCAAAATAGCTCGGTAGTGCGAGCTTGTAACCCAAGCGGGGTCAACAATAAGATAGGTTGGACCGAGGTTGAATTCTTGACTCGCCCGTTCTGTCAAGGAGCTTGGGACATCAGCATCTTAACATCGTTCACAAAAAAGGTCGATACTGAAATTTTGAATCGGGTAATCCGATGAGTTGATGATCCGACATAGAAATAAAATACATATTCTGTCATTTTGTCATAAAACCAAAATAAATTGTGTCCGTAAGGGCCACCCTGAACCTGAACAGTTAGGTGTAGGCCCCAAACATGGACTTCGCAGGAGCAACGGATAAAAGTCTTATGTGCTTCAAAAAAAACAAAAAAAATATATTATGAAATGCTTCTTGTTTGGAATCAGTGACAGTTCAGTGCATGTCAATTAGTTCTCTACCACCCAGCTATTATCTGCCTGCCTTATATTCCTGCTCCCAGTAAATGATCCATGGGATTTTTCTGATCTGTGCCCAAGGCCATCCCCCAACCCCAATGTAAATAAATAATGAAGCCCATCAAGAACAATCAAGAATGGAAGTATGAACAACAATGTTTTAAACGAGAACATATGTATTTCTAGAGAATGCTGTCCATTTAAGTAAAAGAAACATAACTCTTACAGAACACTGAGCGTTGTAATTCTTAAGTGTATCATTGAAACCAGGATAGCTGATCTGTTTTAGCTTCAATTTCAATCCAAATCTGATAAAACTAAAGAACATGTGCCAGTCAAAAGAGCCACTGCCAGACCTTTATCCAGAATTTTTTGCCAATTGGACCAACTTACTAGGAGATGGAATTAGGTATTCTTTGGAGCTGGTTTCTTTGCAGCTTCTGCAGCTGCTTTTTCTGCTTCGATCTCGGTAACAATGACATCAATCTCAGATTCTTCGAGTTGACGCAACACCTTGTCTTTTCCCATTACAGCTATCTCTATGTTTTTCCCACCACTTTCAACAACCTAGATGTGAAAGAACCAAGTTAGTAAACTGCATTTCGAGTTCGAAGAACCAGATCTGCCAGTTATCAGACAAATCAAAGTTCTAATCCTAGCAACATCAACCATGATTTTCAGAACTATATTCCCATCCCACAGAAAAGGACCAACCACTCAACGACTCCAGGAATCACAGTCGATCCCCGGGCTTCAAGGACATGCAAGATATTATGTTCATATATTTGAGAAATCTTTGGATATTATGAATAGCCATAATCACTTGATGAGATAATTATTAATGGTTTGAAACTATTTGACCATGAAAACATACTTTCTCCAAACTCACATCTAGCCACCGTATTTTCATGTTACAAACAGTAGATTGGTAGTAGGAAAATTTCTTTTACGGCTCTACATGAGCATTATATTAAACAACCTACACCCTCCTAAATTCTAATCCAAGCATATTACTTACAATTAACATGTAAATGAGTTCCTGAGAACATCTTATTTGGATTAAGATGCCTGCAAGGATCCTAAATCAGCAGCTTATTCTATATAATTCATCCATTGCCTCAGCTTTTCAACGCACAATGAGTTAAAATCGCATAAACATTGTTAAAGTTTGTTTTTGTGAAGAACAGGCTCACAGAAACGTATGCACACTAAAAACTTAAGTAAAATACAACGAAAAATTCAACCTAGATGCTGTAAATATAGCTATCAACACAAAAATGTATCATATCATATTCATATGTTATATGGCCATCGTAGCTGGCTAAGGATAAACACACTTCATATGTACAACTAGCATAACTTCATAAGCTTGAAGTCAAGTGAATATGAATCATCTGATCATTATTGAAACTACTATTAACTTAACAAGGTCATTTTACTTACTTAGATATACAACATACAAGGAACCCTATAGTGACGTCCTATAGCCAACACAACAAAAATGAAAAAGAAGAAAGCATACCTCAAGCAATGCACGAACAGCAAGCTTCACAGTTTCTTGTCCAGAAGTTTCTTTGTAGTTTTTCTCCAAAAATTCACGCATAGAGTTGGAATTTCTTCCTGTTGCATTAGCCTTCCAAGCTGAGAATGTCCCTGAGGGATCAGTCTGATAGAGTGATGGAACATCAGTGTGAGGGTCAAAACCCACGATCAAAGTTGATAGCCCAAATGGTCTCACACCACCACTTTGTGTATACTTTTGCTGAAGACCAGCAATGTAACGTGTGATATATTCAACAGTTACAGGATCCTCAACTGTGAGTCTATGACTTTGACACTCAATCCTTGCTTTGTTTATCAAAACACGTGCATCTGCCTTAAGCCCAGCACAGGCCAAAGCAATGTGATTATCCAGGTTAACAATCTTCCTAACTGATCTGCAACAACACCAAAGAAAAATATAAATAAAAATCAGAATAAGCTAGGGAAGGACCTCACAAGTCATAATTACAAGCTGCAGACATGGTAAGCCTCCAACTAGGATAATACCATGATATCATAAATTAACAACTATCACAATCAATAAACAAAGACCAAGGTGAATCAATAAATTAGGTAGGTTATAATCAATTAGACATTATACCCATGTGATTGACATGTTAAAAATCTTGGAGTTCTACCTAAGCACAAAGGCTTTGCTTAGAAAAACAATTGCATATACTACACTATTTGGGAATCCCTTAATGGTAACATGCCACCGTGAATTTTGGTCTCAGATTTAAATGATGCGTTGCTTCCATGTTAATCTCAACATTTAGTATACCACGTCATATTTAAAAAACTAATGAAACAGTGGATCGAGGCAGTGATTTTTGTGGCTAGTTCGAAACTTTGAAACTTAATGGTTTTCTAGAGTAGTGCAGAACCCATAACTTACTGTTTATTTAGCACTTAGCCTTCACAAGAGTAGGGACAAAACCATAGCCAGCTGTTCTACCCCACTTCGGCTCCTTTTTACACAATACCTAAGGTCTCAACAGGATGAACTTCACCTCCTGACAACTGAATGCAGGTGTGCGCAGATGGTGCTGCTACCTAGCCAAGGACTGCCCTGCACCTGCAAGAGCAGGGATTTGTGTGTACAAATTCTCCAGGAGTAATAGTTTAAGCTGTAGCAGATCCATTGGGCATTATTACTTGCTAGCAGAGTTGTTATACAACCAATTGGATTCATGTGTGCTTTGAATCAAATTCCTAGACTCCTATACATTTTATGAACAGGTAAAATTGGATTCATGTGTGCTAGCAGAGTTGTTATTCTCCAGGGAGCTGCTCGCAAACATTCCACATTCAACTCTCTACCAAGTTTACCGAGAGGCAAACCAGGTGGCTGACTCTCTTGCCCGCTCCCAACACTCAGCAATTTAGTACACCATTATCCACTGAGTGTTGGCTGTTATCATGTCAGTATTTCTGCTAAGACTGTAATCAGTGACCTTAATGGAACATCTTATCCTCATGTAATGAAGAACTTCCTAGTTTAATCAAATTGAGCTCTAGAATCAACTCTAGGTTTACGTTTTAACAGTTAACACAATCAAATTTTTCCTAAAGTACCCTTACCAAACAGAAACCCTAAAATTTCAACTAAAACCAATTTCACCATTTTCAACGAACAGAATCTGAAGCAAAAAGTTACAAATATAGATCTAAATAACAAAACCCATGAAAATAAAGAGCGAAATAGAGAAAAGGGTTTACCTAGAATCTTGAAGTTTAGCAGTAGATTTCTTCTCGACACCAAGAACAACGGTATCAGTACCTCTAACACCTACAGCTGCGTTTCCTTTCCTTACAGCTTCCAGGGCGTACTCCACCTGGAAAAGATGACCATCTGGTGAGAATACTGTGATTGCTCTATCGTATCGTGCCATTCTTTACTTCTTCTTCTGTACTGCGATTAAACGATCGATCTGAAAGAATTTAGTATTGAATTTTTTTTATTTTTTTTGGTGTGGGAGTAAAGAAAGAATTGGGGTTTTATATATTGATTTCAGCTTCTTTTGCAACAAGGCAAAACTTATGAAGTCCTTTGTTCTAGTGAAATTACGATATTATCCTCCGCTTTTTTAATTTCCCTTGCACTACATTTACACTGTGCTGAGCCTGAGATGTTTCGCAAAGATATTGGAGATGTTTTGCGATCAAACATGGTGCACTGCAAAACTGCAACCTTTTGTAATTTGGTTGCCTTGTGATTATTATGTGATGTAGATGTGGATGTTGACTTGGAGTGGAATTGTTCTTTTAGAGTTGCTCGTGTCGAACCACAAAGAGCAAGGTTACGGGGGAAACGTATGAGAAGGAATTAGATTTGGCTTCATGACATTGTGGGTTTTATCCCATTTTTAGTTTGCCGGAATAATTAACTCCTCTTATAGACGAACACACATAGATACATACATAGATTACAGAATTGCTTTCTGTTTACTTTCTTCCTTTCCTTTTCGTACTGTTTGTGAGCAACGTCTTTGTTGCTGCAACATGATTGAAATCTTTTACTTTCTTCCTTCACTTATCTCTGCATCCCGATGATGTCCAAACCAACGGAATATATTGGCCATCTGGCCTAGCGTTGGCAGATAGATACCATGCCGTTGCTTGATACTCTTCGCGTGGAAATTTGTTACACCGTTCTTTTGGTAAGAGAAAGAATGGTTGATAACATTAATTTGCAGTTAATTGGCTTTGTTAGATATGCATCCATCCCCACCTCTAAGCACTTTGCTTCATCAGACGACATGGCATGTGCAGTCAGTGCAACAATTGGTATGTGCAAACCAGTTCCCATCTCGGATTTTCTGATGGTTTTTGTTGCCTCATAACCATCCATCTTAGGCATCTGCAATTGTTTAACAATGCAGTGTGTAAATTAGTTTAAGCCAGAACATTTCATCAGGCTTGAACTAAGGTCTGTGCGATAGATACGATAAAAACAAATATTGCTAGAAGAATAGCTAGCTAACAAATGCAAATGATCGAGGTTTAAAGTTACTTACTTGACAATCCATGAGGACCAAATCAAACAACATCAACTCTCGGAACTGTGGTTGATTTCTTGTTTCACCGTCTTGCTGAGGTGATTCCCATTTTCTGCGTTCTTCTGCATTAAGCATGTATCTCAAAGCCTCTACTGCTTGCAATCCATCTCCTACTGCAACTACCATAGCACCCATCTTTTCCAACATTATTGTAGCGACTCTCTGTAGCACAGGCGTATCTTCTGCCAGTAATATACATAAACCTTCTAGAGATTTCTTTCCAGGAATGACCCTGCTTGAGTCTACACGGTCTTCTTGGATGATTCTAATCCCTGAAAGCCCACCATCTTCCAAGCTTCCACCTTCAACTTCTGTAGACTCTGATGCTTTTCTTATGTGCGACAAATTACGCAATGAGTCCTCAACATTGAATGAACCGGGATTAACATGAAATGAACATTGGGGTGATTTCTTCTTCACTGAAGATGAAACATGGCTTAGCTCAATTGAGCTGTTGTTAACCCCATTGAGATGTGGAAGTCGAGATGCTGGACTTCTTCCTGCAAGTGCTTCTCCAGCATGAGACCTACTTCGTCTTGAGTTACAATTTCCACCATCAGAGATATCAGATTCGTCCGAAGTTGCATCATCATAAGGGATGGGATCGATTTCAAGACATTCATGCAAATCACCCTGCATTGTTGAATTCCTTGAAGTGTTGGATCCATTTCTTTGGGTGTTATCCACATTACTTTTTTTAATAATGGTTTCCAGAATATGAATCATTTTCGCTTTGTAAAATGGTTTATTTACCATCAACAGATGCCCTTTCCTACGAAGCTCCATCTTAATTGCATTGCAGGTATCATGGTTCAGAATCCATGCAAACTTTGCCTTTTTATGATATCTGTCAAGAAATTTAAGCTGCTCCTTCCATATATCCGTGCTCAAGTCAAGTACTCCAATATCAACTACTATGACAAAGGTTGAATCTTTAAGGTTTTGAACGTGTACTCCAGTCCTCAGGGTTTCACTTGCTGAATTCTCTACTTTGAAGCCATTCATACCACTGTTTTGAAAGACTTCACGAAGAATTTGAGTAAGCTCGTTCCATTCAGATGCTTCCCAAGTGCCTACTCCGTTTTTCCTTAACCACTCAGACATGATAGATCTACTCATTGAACCATTAAGTGCTAGCAATACCTGCATTTACGTAAAGTTACTCAGGGAAGCCATTCAGATTGACAAAATTGGCTAATATATTAAAGAACATACGAGTACAGAATTCCGAAATGCCACTTCAAACATCTGCAGTTGGATGCTTCCTAGAAGAAAATAATTCTAGAAACCTTTATTTGAGCAACAAATCTAAATTACTCTAAGCTAATCCCGGATTTGATTAAGTTAAGCAGATTAATAGTAAACCATTATAACGTTCGCTTATGGTTAAATCATGCACTAAAGACTAGATTAAGTTAAAGCTAACTAGTGAACTATCCAATGTCACCACGAGTAGTGTCACTCGAATTCATAATGGAAGGTTAGAGTGACATGTGGCAAGCATGACAAGGATTCTCTTCTAGCCTATTGCAATAAAGAGAGAATAAGTTTTATCCATCATCATGAGAAAGTAGAAGTCCAAGTCAGAAGCCAAATAAGTTAGCTTCCTTTTCTTCTCCATAACGATGTTTTATGTGTTGTTCATGAAGCCGTATATACTGTTTGTGATTCTGTTCAATTCAATACTACGGTCAAAACTATTTTCAGCATACAGTCAATTTGATATCATGTTAAGGACTAAGTATTGATGGTTAAAGAGCTGAGTATCTTTCAATTTTAACCTAACACTTAAAAATAAAATAAAAGAGAAAACAATAGATGTATATTTACTCACTATAATATTATGGTTGCGAAATTTTATTTGAGCATATTTCCCCGAGCAATCAAAAGGTGTACTGAGCTTCAAGGATAGTTGCATCAGGGTTCCCTGACCATTCTTCTTCACAACTTTGATTTCTCCGCCCATTTTATGAACCTACCAAACCGATTAATTTATAAGCTAGAGAGCAAACAAACACAACAACTGGAAGAAAATATCAGTTAAGAAGATTCAACTCACCAAAGTGCGAACTATGCACAGGCCAAGTCCAGTTCCACCATGCCTGCAGTTAGCAAACATTTGAGTACATTGGAACTTTATGCGTAATTGTGTATCAAACGAAAGTACGCTAATATGACATGGAATCTCGATTAACAACAGTATCTAACAACAACTATTGCTCAGACTCGGTGTAAATGATCAGTCAAAAGAAGATAATGTAAGCATTGCCTAAGAGATAATTTTCCGGGATCATTTATTTTTACCTCAGCCAGTCTTAAAGCTCCAATGCCAAATTTTAACACATTTTATTCCCAGTAAACCAAGATTCAATTCTAAGCCCTTATGCAACTTTCCAATTTACACATCCAAGTGGGTGATTGAATACCGGATAATAGAGGTGGGCGATTGAATACTGGATAATAGAGGTAAATTATCCGGTATTCAAAAGTCGAACATCAGATACACCTATCCAGCCAAATCCACTAGGTCGCCATTGATTGAATGGTGTGGTATGATGAGGATGTGAAATATCTATACGTACATTAAAGCTGAGTGACTTGGAGGTATCACATACTATTTCATGATTAAGTACACAAGGGACCGTAAACTGCTTACGTTCGTGTTGTTGAAGGGTCTGCTTGTTCGAAACTTTCAAATACAGATTCCCATTTGATTGGATCAATCCCTACATGAAAATAGAAGCCAACGTTAACCTAGCGACAAACTAGTGCCTTAATTCTGAAATCACTAAACAGAATGAAATAAGTTCAATACCACAGCCAGTGTCATCAACTTCGAACCAAAGAACAATTTTGTTATCCTTTTTGAAGGGTCTCTTTTCATGGTTTCCGTTTGACTTGATTTTAGGTGTAGATTTCCGGTAAGTGGATAACGCCAAGGCATTTGTGCCAGTTTCAGAGCTCTCACACCATCCACGCAAAACAATATGACCAGCTGTAAGGAATTCACAAATTAGATACCAAAAACTTACTTGATCATGCTCAAATACCACTGTACTTATATAACTGGTGGAGGTGAGCACAATTAGTAGTTTTGCTTTTTACATTAAGTTTTTCTTTATAGTTTATATATTGAAGTGATCAACGTAAAGGGAAATACAGTCTGCAACAATTCAATTTCTAATTAAAAGTAGCAATAAAGTGGTGGTGCTTACATGATGTAAACTTGATAGAATTGCTGATGAGATTTACAAATATTTGAACCAATCTGGCAGAGTCTCCAAGAACTAGCTTTGGCATATCATCTGCGAAAGTAGACACAAAACACATTTGAAACAAATAATCAGATAAGATAAGTCTTAGTACCTTTTTTGTTTCCACTCAATTATATATATATTGAAATATTCAAACGACAATATAGGTACTTACCAGAGAGATCTAGAACAGTCTCAACATTATGGTTGATGCACTGCACAGAAAACATATCCATTAGTCCTTCGAGTTCCCGTCCCAAGTCAAACTCAGCTTCTTCAAGTACGAGTTTTCCAGATTCAACCTTCAAAAATGAGATAATAACTGTTCAAAATAGTTGCGTGCTTCTTCTATCAGTCTCGAAGTGCTTTCTGTTCATTACTCGTTAATGTGTAACAATGTTATGTTTCTGTTCCTTATGTATGTTGTACAAGTGAACTGATTATAACAATCAGGGTCTTTTTTTCTTTTTGCTGAATAAAAGTGAAGGGCTTGGAATGGGTCATTGTTGTTTACAAAGTGGAAAATTAACATTTCTATGGGCATCTCACCTTGCTGAGGTCCAAAATGTTATTTAGAAGCCGAAGAAGAGCATTAGAGCATTTACGAATCTGAGTAACCGTTGAGTATTGTTCGTTCGTTAGACAATCATCACATATCAGAATATCCAGCAGTCCTATAACTGCAGCCATAGGTGTCCGTAGCTCATGACTGCATTATATTAGAAGAAGAAATTTTACTTACCACAACTATAAAAAGCGGTATACCAGATTCAGAAACAGTCAGCTAAGTCATAACAGAGTGAAAAGCACCAAAAAAGTGGAATTGACTAATCAGAAAGAAAGAAGACACTTCAACTTATAACACATAACAGGTAGCATCACCAAAGCTTGTCATATTAACTAAAAAAAGTGTGAAGTAATGAACAACAAAACATTGACACATCCATGGACTCACCTCATGTTTGCCAGGAACTGGCTTTTATAGTTGCTTGATGCCTCTGCACGTCTTCTTGCATCGAGATGGCTTATCAGTTCTGCTCTCAGTTTCATTTCCTTTGAGACTCCACTGGTCAATATTAAAATACAGAGACAGCCGATGAATAGTATACAAACAGATGCCGATATTAGTATGACCAATGTCTCAAACGCTCTCTGGTCTACCTTTCCCATAACATATCTTCTCGGAATGATAATAACACCCACCTGTACGAGGTATTATCCATCACATCATCTTTATAAAGGTTATTTAATAAGACAAATCTCTCTCTTTCGAAATAATTGAAGCATGGGAAAAACATGAGAGTGACTGTGACATCTAAGAATTTGGTCTAGTTTTCAAAGATCTATTACAGAAAACTAAAAGCGAGTGAACTTCTTTGTGGAATGTGATAAAACTTCTAAAATCTTTTGGTTGAATCAAGAAGTATATGATTTGGCTCATTGGCCAACTAAAAATGCGGCTGTTCTCATTCATTTCTAACAAAAAGGGAAAAAGTAAGAGACGAGAAAACATTTTATATTGTAGTTATTTCTTACCAGTGGAAGTCTCTTAAGATTAAGGAAGAAGGAATCGATGTAGTACTGCTGGTGTCCAAGCTTAACGTTCTCAGCATGAACCTCGTGATTAGGACGCAACTTGCTGCCGTAAGCTTTCCCCAACCACTTGGCACCCATTTTTATTATGTGATCTTCTGAATCAACTGGCATCATAAGTGCGGGACCTCCTGACAAATTCCTCAAAAGTGGGGCATCTGTAGATGTTGCAAGTAGATAGCCTTCCTGAGAAGTCAAGTACATGTATCCACTGTGGTAGTCTACCAGTTCCCTCATTAGCTGACCCACACTGTATAATGCTGTAGTAACACCCACAACCGCCACTATACTTCCATTTGGAGCGTCTAAAACTGGTAATGCTGCTGATAACAATGGTGAATCAGTAAATTTGCTTACTTTCACATGCCATGAAGGTGCACCATCTGCAACTTCTGATGGACCAGCTATATCAATTAAGCCATCTGGGGGGACCCGTTTTGGTTTCCCTTTTGTCTCACCAGTTATTTGATCTACTGCTTCACGGTACCAAATTGCTGAGAGATTGCCATGCAGGGATTGATTATTCCAACCCGGATATGGTGACTGCACACCAGTATTGTGGGTTCCTGCACCCGAAGAGTTAACGAGTTCGGAGTAGATATAGAATGTGTTATTAGTCTTGTGATCTCTATGAAAAGCCTGGACGAACCCATTCTTGTAACTGATAGTTATTGCATTAAGAGCCCTTCGACTTGCAAAGAGTGCCCATGTTACATTCTTCATTACTTCATAAAGCTGCCAACAATCAGCGTTACATAAATCAAAGAAGCACCAAGGAATAAACAATAGTCCTAATTTTGAAAGATTGAAACAGCAAAGGTAGAATGTATCTAGGAATGACTGACCTCAACTTTCGGTCCTTGGGACGTTGGCCCATCGTATCTTCGAATAACGTATTCAGAAAGCTTAACCTGAGCCATTGTTATTTCTACAGTTGAATTCAAGATGTTCCACATCCGTAATATTGGACGCTGTAGAAGTTCGTAACGGAGACCAAATGCTAAGCTGTTTATTGATTTTGTTGTGTACACCCTTGTAAAGTGCCATGTCAATACGGTTAACATCCCAATTAAAATTGCTAGCATCACCTGCATTAAGAATGTAATTAGGATTGTTCTAAGAATGTAAGTGGTAAGCTCAATAACTACCCATTGATGTACATAATAATGCAGGATGAAACATGGCATTCTTTTCTTTCACTAATTAGTAGGATTTTCTACAAAATGAAGACCTAATAAGGTTTTTATTAGGACCTCTATCAACTCTTCTACTTGATTTTACGCTTCAATACAAAAACCCTTACTTCCAAAACTCCTATTACTTATAAATCAAAAAATGGGCTTTCCAAATATCTTACCTGTTACAAGTTTCAGCTCAATCAGCAACATCATCATCTTTGAAATTTGGAATTTTTGAAAACGGGCGGAACTTTTTTTTGTCGAATAAAAATTGAATAGATGGGTTTGACATAAGAACCCTAATAATGATCATAGTTGGACAATAATGATGATAGTTGGTTAAAGAATCTGTAAAATCCCAAATGATGATTGAAGTTGAAAGAAGATAAAAATCGCATCAAAGACCAGACTTAAATCTTTAACAATAGTGGAAAGAATAATTCGCTATGTCGCGGTAATTTTATTTTGTTTGAGAAGCAGCTAGTGAAACACGTGTATGGCCCCCACAAACAACGACTTGGGTCAATTTTATATGACCAATTCTGACTGCTTTTGGTTTCACTTTTGAAAATCTGAAAAATTCGAGTTTGTAATTTGTATTCCTAACTTGTTTTATTTTGCAGTTCACACTGAAGATCAAGTGATGAATCATGGCTATGTATGGTATGCTAAATTATCAAAAACAAGAAATGGAAAAGAAAAAATGTGATTAGTAAATGAGTTGTGTGCTTACCATTATAGCAAGGCGAGCAACGAAGACGCTGTAATAAGAAGAAAGGCAATGTGTGTTATAATTTGTTCCAAACTGAAGCTGATCATTATTATCTTCTTCATCTTTAGCACCATGTTCACGTCTTCTTCGAGGATGAATAGAACTGTTGTCGTCGGAAGCATTACACAACCCTCTGAGTACTCTTCTTAGACGTAACGGAATAGGAGTCGAAGGTGTTGTTGGTGGCGATTCAGACGTACTCATTGAATTACTTCTCTCCATTGAATATCCTTATGATCACTCACTACCATTAAAACAGAAAACTAACTGTTCTACTACTTGTTTCTCTTTTTCTTAACTGATATTTTTCCAACTAGCTAGATAAGTAGAGAAAGAGGGATTCTTTAGAAGAGTGGTGATGAAGTTGGTTTATATTCAACTCGGAAGTGGTTGTGGAAAGTGATAGTGGATTACTCTTCTAAAACCGACGAATCGTTAATAGAGTGTGTTTTGTCAAAAGTGGGGGTCATTGTTTACTCCTAATCTAATCCTTATATATATCACTCTCATTTTTTTTATCACTTTGTAAGATTGTTGTTGATGAAAGATTTGATTTGGACCATCTAGTTGTGCATATAGAATTTTCTCTTTAAACAGAAAAAAGATAAGGAATTTTACCTAATAAGCATTCAAGCAGAAACCATGTAATAGTTTTAAGGCAAAAGACACCAAAGGGGACAATATCACTTTCTTCTTTAGATAATTCTAAAGCAAAATTTTGCATTAGCTGTTGGGATGAGATATGGTCTCTTGATTCTTCAAAGACTACTTTCAACTAAGAATCTATCTGGAATAGTATATATTCAAGCAAACACATTTTCACACTATTAAAAAAAAAAAGACTTCATCAATCCACATTTGATAGTATGTAAATTTTGGAAGGAGGGCAGTTTAGGTATGAGATGATAAGTGAGTGACTTTTGGATCTTTTGAGATTAATACCAGTTAGATTTTGTGAGAGAAAATCAGTCTCAATTGCTCTGAACAAATATCTTTTGAGGAGTGTACATGAACCAGTACAATCACTCTATGTTGAAATATATAGTGGGCGGTGATGACTTAAACAAACAAAGTATGTTTAAATGATAAACTAATACATGTATTACTTATCATAAACTTTATTCCCTTTTTGTTTCTTTTCATTTCTCTAACAAAAAAAAAATCCATCTAGACTTATTGTTTAAGTATGTTTACAGGACTACACTTCACCATCCATATAGAAAACCTGACCAATCTTTATCAAACAGTACAGTACTAGCTCTAGCTCACATCACAGCACTATCAACCGCCAGCAGTCTACCACTTATCAATTCTTTGGTTGCAATGTGGACTCAGCAACCAAAACAAAAGCATTAAAGTAATATAAAACCATCAAAGTTTTTCAGTTTCAGTGCTAGACATGCTTCATGTTAGGACAATCCTATCTCTTTATCTCTTAACTTTTTAAATAAAGCCTAAAACCCAACATTCACAAGGACAAGCACATTCATGGGTTTGGGCTAGATTCATAATATGGTGGTAGACTTGTAGTCTCTCACTGGAACTGGAGTAATATTTCCCCGTATACAACATTTTGCTGGAATGAGGAAAAAAACATATACTTCCTGGTATCCACTGTAAAGTCTGAGGATTCCAAAAGATAAAATGTAACAATTCAGAGCTAAGAAAATCTAGTTTTATATGCTGCGGTCATTAGAAGGCTTACTGCAGTCCAAGAAAATCTCACTAAGCATAAAAACTAAATGTAATTAGCTGCATAATACAAGTTATATTCACAAGGTCTTGTAATCAAGCAACACCCCGAGGAGATGTGTCTACGTCTGATCTAGTTAACATGTCTCTAGGTTTGCTTGAATAGAGCTTAGTATATTACAGAATTTGTGGGTAAATAGACAAATGAAATGCATACCTCGTTGCTGGAATCTTGCATCATGTAAGAATATGGGGATTCAGATTAAGATCCATATAGGCTACTTTTTGTACTTGGACTTAAAATCTTCAGCTGCGGACTTAAAAGCTGACTTCCCAAGGGTAGTGGGTTTGATTGCACTCTTAGGGTTGAGCGCTTTACGTATCTTCAGAACTGCCCATGCGGCCCCAGCAGCATGCCCTGCAGCGTCTAGCCCTTCATTCGTTGCCTCTGCTGCTTTTTCTCCATACCTGCAATCAGATAGCTTATTAGCGCCTTTCCCATTCATAATAGCGACCATCTTCGCATTCATCTTTTTTTCTTCTGGTTCTGGTAAAACTGGTTACTAGAAGAAAACTAAAGAAACAAGATAAATAGTATACAAATGTTCAGATACAGGCAGTTAAGGTTGAACATGTATGTGCACAATTAGGCTGGAGTAAACCCTCTTTTGTGCACAATTAGGCTGGAGTAAACCCTCTTTTCCTTGACTTAGTATATCTGGTTAAAACTGACTTAACCTAATGGTCTAAGGTTTGTTGTCTCAACCTGATGAGAATATGGAGATATCTACATTTAAGTATGTTGGAACTATTTTTGAATATCTATATACACAGGAGTACTGGTGCAGGGTCGATCATGGATACTGGGGGCATTAGCAAATTTTAGGCACAGATTGCAATTACTAAGTAAAAAGAAATAATGCAAGGATTCAAGACATTTAGTCCTCCAAAAGACTGGATAACAATGAACCCGTAGTAGGAGACAGAGCAAGCATTGAACTAAAAGGTAATTTCAACGAATGGTCTCAGGGGTAGACTTGATAATTACCTGTGTGAAACAAGTCCTGTTGTGACGGTGGATGATGTTGACATGACATTCTTTCCAGCTACTTCAAAAGCATCACAAACCCTCCCTGTACCAGCAAAGAAAGATATCTTCAATATTGTCACCCAAGAAACCTTAACCTATACCAAGTAATACGAAGAGAAAGGTTTGGAAATAACGAAGATAATGACGAAGGGGAACCAAATCTATTGATTTCGTGTATTCAACACAATATATTACCCCAACACCGAAAAAGAGCAAAGGAACAAAGTGTCGAACAACAAAGTTTTGTGGATCAGGCCAGACAAGTTCACAACAGAGAAATATTTCGGTTCAACAATTTTAGACTGTTGGAAAAGTTCAAACTCCCCGCTACTTCAGTGCCTGCACATATCCCACAACATGAAACCCCGACCATCTGTACTGAATGATGGTTAAGACTAAACATAGAATAGCAGGTAATGCCTAATGCTGCGGATTTGCTCCCTAAGTGACTGTAATGTGCGGGGCCCTTCAGCCTTCCCAACCCACAGGAGTAACAAAACTGAGCTAGAAATTTCAATTGCTATCCTTGACCAATGAACACACAGTTCCTTCAAACCAATGTACACATGATACGGGATACACATTAAGTAATGAAAGTAACAGGTAACTTCCGAAATAATGAATTGCCTAATGAAACATCGCGATTGCAACACATACTCAAGCAATATTAAGCCGTTAGCGAAGAGATTGTGTAAATTGTAAGGATATGATCTCAAACTACACCATAAAGCAAGATGCAATAGTCAATCAGTCAATATCTAAAGTATAATGATTAACATACCTAACCCGTCCATGGAAGCAAGAACGACTTCCCCTGGGAGCATACTGAAGAATTTCTTTCCCACTTTGGAGTTCACAACTGAATTTGAGAAGTATCCTGAGACCTTCAAAACCCCACAAAGTATTCCAGTTGCCACTTTCTCTGACATATTGGTGATCCTCTTAACCCTAAGGGAATCATCATAATGACAAAAGGTTATGATACATGGATACCCTTAAACAGCAGATATTGATAATCCGCCTAAATTTTAATCCAAAAGAAGGAACTGAAAACAGCAAATTCATAAGACTACAGAATTCATGTTGAACCTTTTTATTCTCTTCATTACTTCAGGGCTAACTTCTGATTGTTCAGCACATGGAGCCATCCTCTTGAGCAAAAACTCATTTCCCCATTTCAACCTATCAATTGTAACATCCCCGCACCACAATATTCCCTTGATCACCTGACCAGATCCTACTGCAATGGCCTTAGCAACAAACCCACTATATTCCTCTACGTTTGGAGCCAATGTCGTCCAATAAGCCGCAGCCAATTTCTCCATATCCTTCTTCTTCTCTGGAGTTAATTCCGCTGGCGATGTCTCCTTAGCCATCAATGCATCCAATACCTCAGATTTCTTCGATACCTTATGAACAGAAAAACTAATATAAGTCTCCAAAATCTTATCAAATTCCTTCAGCAAATGTTCTTGTCCTTTTGATGCAAATGTCACACCATAATTCAATATATACTCAGATTCATTTCCTTTATGATGATCCTCGTCGTCGTCACTAGAATCCGATTCATCTACAGGCGGAACACGAAGCGAGAAAAAGTAATGTGATTCATCTAATTTAACAGCAGCTTCATCTTTTCCAAGAGGCCATTGGATCTCATCACCAATACGAGCAAGAACAGCTACAACGTGAATACCTTGACGAAGCCTAAGAATCGATAAATCACCAGATGCTAATTCAACACTATATTTTTTATCTATTAAATGAGCAATTGCACCAGGGATTGTAAGTATAATTTCTTCAACTGGTTCTGTTGGAGCTGTTGGCGGTGGATTGGATTTGGGATTATGAAGAGGTTCTTCGCAATGTGGGAAAAGATTTTCAACATATTCTTCAACAACTATTGTTGGATACAAGTTTGATGAAGATGATGGTTTTGAATCATTTGAGTGGTACTTAGGAATGGATTCAGGGTTTGATTGAATTACTTCTGGATATAGAGGGCGATGCATCTTATGACTAGCCATTGTTCTAAAACTAGGGGTTGCAGAAAAATGGGGTTAGGGTTACAAAAACCAACAGAAAAAATAAATAAGAAAAAGACAATGAAATTGAAGAAGAAGAAAGAAAGATATGATCTGTTGGTTGAAAAGAACTGAGGAGGAATTGGAAAGATAATATCCATTTTCCGCCATTGACAGTCCGAATTTTCCCGCGGTTTCTCAGGCAACGGTTATGAAATTGGGAGGAAAGGAGAGAGGACTAGACCAGAGGTAGTGTACAACTTATTGACTACTGTGCTTGAGTACTTATTTTCCGGTAGGGCTACACTTCCCCCGACACATTTCCCACATCCATTTCTCCCATGAGGTGTCAAATTTTAACCCTTAATCCCTTGGATTGACATTGAGTAATGCTACGTTGACGCCGGATTATCCCGGGGCTAAATCCCGAGTGAAACAGTCCCTGGGCCATCCGAGGAAATATAGGGGTGGTTTTTACCCACCCAAGGGTCCCACAACATTTGTCTCTGGCGGATATTTTCACGGGATATCAGCCCCGGTATATCCAGCATTATTGATTGACATTAGCAGGGGTGCCTTTTATGTGGCATTAGACCACCATCTCCGTGATACCTCATGGTGGAAATGGTTGGTGAACATGGATGGGGGAAGACTAACATCTTCGCTTATTTGCTGAACCTTAGAGTTGTTCCTATGGACTCAACAAACTTGAAGTTTGTTGATTTTGCTCCCACTATAGACTCAACAAACATGAAAAATGGATGTACAAACCAACAAATTTGTTGGTTTGTTCATTGAGATGGAACATGTAGCGCACGCGTGATGTAAGAGCGGGCGAGCTTGGCACCAACACTGGCGCTTGTCCCAAAAACGCTGGCGCTTGTATTTCCAACCCCCGTTGTTACTTCAAATGCCAACGTTTTTCCTCGATGAGCCGCGGTTTTCATAAAAGCGCCAACGGCTGAATCTGGACGGCTGAAAACTCTTGTGATCTAACGGCTATAATTTTTGAGTTCTATAAATACTCCTCATTTCAACTCTAAATTCACACATTCTTCACTCTCAAATCATCTACAAAAATGCCTCCCATAGTTCGTGGTGTTAGATTCACTCAACAAGAGGATTTAGCTATTTGCAGAGCCTACGTTTTTCACACACAGGATGTTGCCGCTATTGCCGATATCGGTAGGGATGTATCCCGATCGACGATGTGGGAGAAAATTCATGAAACGTTCGCCGCTGAAACAGGAAACATTAATGGGCGTGATCCTCACTTATCACATCGTTTTAGTATAATTAGTAGTCATGTATTGGAATTCTTCGCTTTACTAATGGAGAATCACAGAAATAATCTCAACGGTGAAGCCGAACATGAAGTGGAACCCAGAACTCTAGCGATGTGGGCAGTATCTCACGGCTGTCGTCCTTTCGACTTCCATGCTTGTTTCAACATTCTTAGGGTGCTCAACAAATACAATCCACCACTCGCCGACAATTGACGCCTATGTAGTAGTTGTTTTAATCTAATTTATTTCTTTTATTCTCATGTATGATGTGGTTGTTCAATGCAGTATGTTTTTATTTATGAGATTGATGGTGCAATATTTAATCCAAGAAAAATTTAAATTACTTATGATACTGATGGTGCAAATGTGAAGACATCCACATCTTTTGTTTTAGATAATCGTAATAACATAAAATAAACAACAAACTAAATAACATAATACCACATAGTGAATCAATTTGTCCTTCAACTTCAATCAGCCCACTCCACCAAAAAACACCTAGGACATTCCCAGAAATGCCTTCCATATGCGTGTTCTTCAGAAGAAGTCCGCAAATGCATAAAAGTCTTGCAACCGGGCTTTGAGCATGCACTGATTCTCTGTGGACAATGTTTGTATTCGTGATCTCCATATCCACAATGCTTGCAGTGTAATAACTCCTTCTTCAATTTGGCTTTAAGTTTGAAGTTTTTGCAGAGTGTTGCAATATTTTCTTCTTCTTCTTTTTTAATCTTCATAGCATCATCTGCCAATTATTTTACAAGATAAACTTAGACAATAATAAAAAGTACTAAACAACTTCAATAAAAATCAAGTACAAGTTTTGGCCTCCTGTTTATCTTCAGTTGATGTATCTTCCATTCAACACGCTCTTTGACAGTTTTGCCTTTGTTTTTGAATTTTTTGTTGTTAACTTTCAAAACTGAAGCTCTTCTTTGCCTTTTAGCGGAACATTTTCTTGGAGCAACTTCAAAAACTTGCACTTCCCTCTTACAATTTTCAATCTTTTTAAAACTCCCACATATCTTAGAAACAGCAGCTTCAAGTTTTGCATCGCAAAAAAGTGTGATCGTCTTTTCAGCCATTTCACCAACAATAAACTAAAAAATTGAAATAGATTTTAGAGAAAATTCAAGAGAAGTGAATTTTGGTGTGAGTGAATTGTTTGAAGATGATGGTAATTTATAGAGGTAAAAAGTGATTTTTGAATTTTTAAAAAACTATCGGGTTGGGGTTTGTAGCAAAAACGTCAGCGCTCTATGTTCGAGCGCCGCGTTTATGTTTCGAACGCCAGCGCTTGTGCTTCCAACGCCGGTGTTTAACCTTCACACGCTGGCGTGTGTCCCTCACCCGGGCGCTTGATGTTCAACCGGTCATTGTTGTTCCATAGTGGAGAAACCTATTTGGCCATCCACCTGGCTCAACAAAAAAATGGGTTTGTTCATTCCCATAGGAATTTCCCTTAGTGGCCCGACTGATTGAGTTCAAGTTGAATTATTAGAAGGTTTTCACGAAATATTCCATTTTGAGAAGCCATGTATATTGGCAACTGCTGTTTTCCATCATGGGAAAATCTATAAAGCCGCATAATGTTATCCAAGTGGAAAAAGTTTGTTGCTCAACAGCACAATTCTTGCCGCACAACATGAATTCTGCGGCCAACACCTACTTTTATTAGTTGTTATTCAACGTTTATATCCTCACATTTTATACAATCCACTTTTACACAACTCAATTAACTTAAACCCTTCTTATACAAACCAATTTTCACAAGTTTTTTCTGATTAATAGACTCCACTTTAAATTCTCTCGATGGAGAGATGGAAATGAGTATCACTTGGTATAATTAAGAGCAACAAAAGTATTTGCAGTTATTGCAATAATTAGATGATGAGCCTAATGAGGATGAATAAGAGAAAAATAATATGTGGGAATTACAACATGCAGTGTGCATACTTATCACCTCAAGCTAATGAGTGATTATTTTGTTTGGATGTGTGTACTCGAATGAAGATTGCCAACTTCGATTCGACATGGACAGTCACTTGGTTCAAGAGATAATTGCAGAGCTTTGTCGAGTACAACCTAAATATAATTATCAATACGATGCGCGACATGTTTGAGGACTTAGTCCTGAATAAAAGTTTATTGCAGTTTCTTCGGCTCTATGATATGGATGTCCAATGAATGTCATTGATGAGTACATTCGTAAGGGTTGAACAACAAGATATGCAAACGTATCGGTGTTTTGTGAAACAGTAATGTAGTCGCTTAAAAGGTATCCACCACGTCCAAGTGGAAATAAACTCACTACTGAGTTAAAACACGAGTAAAGAGACGTATAATAGAAGATTTCATAGAAGCTCTCGGCCTGAGACCCTTAACTTGAAGGTTAAGTATCTTATTTATAGACTTATGAAGACATGTCCTTCAGCTGATGTAGTGTTACAGTACCGGACGACATAGGCAGTTACAAGTGATACCCCTTTGGTATTAAGTTCACCGGAGCCTTATTTGCAGACATCTCTTGTAGTCGGAGTTTTTACAAGCGGAGCCAACAATGCTCGATTCTATGATTTCGGATGACTAAATTCCTAAGCTAGGTAATTTGTATCCACATTCTGCCAATATCCATTTTCACCGCAATTTTGAAAGGAAAAGGCCTTCGATATTGACATCTTTCATCCGGTTTTGTGCCTTTTTAAGGCTTCATCTGTCTTCATTTCTCAGTTTTGGCTCTTCGATGGTCTTCACCAGTCGTTGCATTTATTATGGATAATTTTGTTACGGGTAATTTTATCTTTTTTTTATCTTTAAGTAACGAAGGTGTACCTGCTTGATGATTATCTTTCTTCTTTTGAGCCTTATGAGGTTGTTTTCGATTATTCGTTGTCTGATCAGTCACTGCTTTTCGATCCAGATCTTAGCTGCTTTTCTACTTCGACGATTGTCAGAAGTATTTGCTTCGTTGTGTTTCCAAGATTAGTCTTTTCCTCGTTCCTTTCCAAAAAAAAAATTTATTTGGAATGATTCATTTTGATAAGTGTAAATTTTTTTGCAGATGAGTTGGACGAAAATTTTGTTGGTGGTTGTTGGAGAGAAGCAGTCTACTCCATGAAATTCGTCACGGCGTTCTAACGAACCTTTGTTGTCTAAGATATGTTCTGATTATGCTATTGTTGAGATAAGTCGGTTGGCCTGGTATGGGCTTGGCTTTGTTTTTGAAGATTTGGGCCCTCTGCATCCTTCTTGCAAAATCCTCCGCAGCTTTACACATAATTCGAACTCAAAAGTAATAACGTGAGGTCCAGTTCGTGTGAGTTTTCCAACTTCATTGTATGATTTAGAGGATTCATTTGTTCTTCTTATGTTTTTGTGCCGCAAAATGACGTTGTACGCATGACAGAATCTTCGAGCCCGTTTTCGAGCGTGATGTTGAACGACTGTTGTTGGAAGGTTTCTCTAGTGAAATTTGGTTAGAATATTATATTACTGTTTTTGGCCCGTGGATTTTGGTACAATGGTTTCATAGTGCATATCTGCTTGATACCAGACCATCATCGTTTGTTATTGGAAAAGAAGGTGAAGCGTTTCAAACTTTCTTGGGATCTTCGTCCTCCTCCGCCAGAGCCGGAGAAGTCTTTGAGCCTTTGACATGGTTATTGTGATACCTTCGTATTTAGCAGTGGTTGGCCGAATGAAATATGAAAAGACGAGGGTACCCAAATACACCACAATCTTTAAATTATCCACCTATAAGTCCTCTTACCGAAAGTGATTGTCTATGGAAAAAGTCGAGACAATACGACAAATCGGTATTCACACTTTGTGTGATTGTCTATGGAGACGAGATCGAGAGAATACAACAATCAAAGTGTGATTACTTAATAATAGGTTCGGACTTAACCAAACTCTATAGGATCACTATCAAGTAATACGGAGTTATAGTTTGTGTATTTTACTTTTAATTATAATAAACAATTATAATTGCGGAAATTGAAATAAAAGACACGGCAAGATTTTGTTAACGAGGAAACCGCCAATGCGGAAAAACCCCGGGACCAAGTCCAGAATTGAATACTCTCATAATTAAGCCGCTATACAAAATCTAAACCAACTTCGTATAGTTGAGACCAAGCAACTAAACCTAGTTCACTTAGTTTCTTCAGTATCCATGCGCTTCCGACATTCAATAAGTGCACGCACTGGAACAATTCCTTTGGATCGTATTCCAAACAGTAAAGGAACAACAAATCTGTTTGGTAACAACTCTCTTGATTCTTTCAGATGAAGATATCTCAAGTCATATGCAAAGGCTCTTTCGTTTAAACTAATAAACTCCTTTGCCTGGTTAGATCAATCTATCCAACAACTACCGAAGTAACAGAGTTTAGATTTGCAATCAATCAATATGGAATCCAACAAGGAACTATAAAGCGATGCCGATCTCACGCAACTAATCAATCGAATAAATCCGATTCTAGTTGGATCCCAGCCGATTAAGGTTTGTGATACACAAAGATATGAGAAACCAATAAGAAATCTTTTATGTCTTCAAATCTTCTTTAATCTTCAATTAAACCTGCACAACACCACTTGAATCTCTTGTGATCAATCACGCACAGAATTGAGTCTGTTAACAATGGATAATCACAAGATGTCTTTAGATCTACAAACAGTTCTAAAGATCCCGTCGACACTTCGATCTAGTTTGAGTGAATCTTGTATCAGAAGAGAAGATTCTCAAGAATAAACAAAATAGGTGTAATCAAAGTTCCACGATCGTTAGTCAATCAAATCAATCGAAAACTGATCAACTGCAATTATCTAGTTTCCCACCAACGGTACTCGTAGAGCTTCTTGATCCCACAGAAGTCTTTAAACGAGCGCTCGTAAGAGATTTCGCCTGATTAGGGTACTTTCCTATCCATATAGACGGCTCCACCAGAAACAACAAAAAGATGAAGTTTGCCTGGCTCTTAGGATAGTTTGCTAGAAATGCAAACTTGGGTATTTATAGACCAAATCCAAAACCGAATACTCTCAAGATATGCAATAAATGCCCAAATTTGTTTTCATAATTCCTGGAAATGCTTTGTCCAATATTTTCTGAAATCTCTCAATAGAAAATATCCAATTAGTAAATGCACATTACTAATTTTTATTCTCTAGAGATATGCATTTAATTGCTGGTAATTAAAACATATAAAACTAACAACCTTAATTAAAAGATTCTTAATTTATTTCGGACCGGGATCTCCTTGAGTAATTAAGGAATATCTTTGAACAATAAAACATAAGGGTTAATGTTCGTGTTCAAAGTATGTTGACATCTTTTCTTTGTAAATCCTCTTTCATATTTACAATCTTGGAATCGATTATACCACACTTCCAAACAAGTTTAGAATTGGTTCATCTGTATTCTAAGAAAACTATGTGATTGATCAAGTATCAAATCACAATCATTGGTTCAATTGGTTCTACCAATCACTAGGATCGGTTCTAACTTAATATGGATTACTTGTGATCGAACACAAGTTACCAGGACCGGTTACATCATTTACCAGGATCGGTTACGTCAATTACCAGGACCGGTTACCATATACTCATGGTATTGCTTGTGATCGGTCACACCAGTTACCAGGATCGGTTACACCAGTTACCAGGACCAGTTACACCAATTACAAGGATCGATAACACAACTCTTTTGTGATTGGTCACACCAATTATAAATATCGATCATACCATCTCAGGTGATTACTTAGGATCGGTTACACTAATTAATAAAAACCAGTCATACCAAATCATAAGTCAGGCACTGTGATTAGTTATACCAAGATATATAACAAGTTATGATCGGTTCTACTAACTCACACATATTGGTAATGCAATGAATAACAATACCAATAAGCCTAGTGATTTCCCTTTCGATTCATAAAACAAGTTCATAAATGTACTTCCTTTAAACAAATGTAAACATTGTTTCCTAGGATGAAATCTTCACCTTTACCCATACACATAATCACAATAGCATTCATACGATTATGTCGATGTCATATATACGAAGTTCAAAAGATAAGCGTTATACTTCGAATCTTAATTCCTTAACATTATGATCATGTGATCATGTCTCACTACTAGAGTATAATCATTCACAGCTTCGCAGTTAAGTTTTCAATATAGCACGACTTGAAAGATACGTTAGGAATGAAACAATTCAAGTCAATATTACTAACTGCAAGAGGAAGGATGATGTCGTCATTGTAGATCGTTAATTCTTCACATTCTTCAGGTCTTCGAGTAATACTTGTATGTCTCATAATCCTAGACTTTCTAGTCTAACCTATACGAAGTTGTCTCTAGTACATAATCAAGCGACTCTTAGATGAGTTTTGATTCACTAAAATATGACAACCAAACTTGACATACAACCTTTTGGTGGGTTCAACCGAGCTATGCTCTAACAAAATATAAGTAATGATTTGTCCTTTCCAAACACCGAGGCCTTTTCAGCACAATTAGCTCTAGAGTTGGCAGGAAACTCTGCAGTTAAGCGTGCTCGGGCAGGAGTAATCTACGAATGGGTGACCTCCTGGGAAGTTGTTGCCGGATGACCGCACCGATGCCCGTTGAAAACCCCCACACTATCGGATATCCACAGTGGATAAATGGGGACAGTATTATTGGAGATACGATTCATTACAAATGGTATCAGAGCCGACGATGGGTCACCTGCCGAGTGTGGGAAGGTACGCTGGACGGGGTTACTCCAGGTGCTTGAATCATGAGGGGCAGGGAACGTCGGGGATCTGGACTTGAATATATTTCGGAGCCGAGGACGGATCCAATTTAAGGTGGTGGTATTGTAATACCCCAATATTTGGTAGTGGTTGGCTGAATGGTTGTCCAAACACCGAGGCCTTTTCAGCACAATTAGCTCCATAGTTGGCAGAAAACTCTGTAGTTAAGCGTGCTCGAGCGGGAGTAATCAAGGGATGGGTGACCTCCTGGGAAGTTGTTACAGAATGACCGCAGCGATGCTCGTTGAAAACCCAACACTGCCGGATATCCGCAGTGACTAAATGGGATAATATCGGTGGAGGAACGGGTCATTATAGTTATTCTCAAACCATCTCACAATTTCAACACCAATCTAGTTATGAAACCAAAATATTAATGAACTTAAAAAACTAAATCTAATTTTTGGTATTATGTTCATCTTACAATAATCTATATTACCATTAAAAATTACTACATCTCCAAATGGAAAACCTCTTCATTTATAAATTTTCCAAGTGGTGGATAGTGGTGTTATACGTCTCTGATTCTGCTTATTTTTGGTAGTATTATAAAATACTATAAGTAGAACATATTACCAATAAATTCATTACATTTAGTTTTTATAACATAGAGTCAGGATAACCATATCAACGGATTTTCCCTCTTAAAATTTTATTTGTAAACAATAATTTGCAAGAAAAGACTTTCGAAAAACAAATACTTTGATTCGGTTCCTTATGAATCACATGTTGACGATTCAATATATGTAGAAGCTATCTCTAAAGATTCTTTGGACTTGACATAATCTTGGATGCCAGTATCTGTTGCACCTCTTGCTATAGTAGCAGACATATTTTTCTAACACCATGGACGAACAATGAATTTACCATCATATCAATTTACGCTCTACATGATATGTTACCGGTCCAAAATTTCGATGGATTGGTTTTGATAAATACACATACTTAAGTCTGCAAAGAATTTTACATCCATAGCTTCTTAATCTCAAAGGTGTCAAAGGACTAAATCTGTATTTATGATATATTGTTTTATAGGGTCAGGCTTCCTAACATTTGCTAAGTATTGTGAAATTAGGTGTTCTCTTAAACCACAGTTCAAAAGGAGAAACAATTTTCTTTTTCAAGATGATGGACTAAACCATGGTCTTGACAAAACAAAGTAAATTCAGCGAGAAAACCTTAATTACTTGCCCTAGTTGTGTCTCAAATTCTAAAATCAACAAACAATTAAGTACAATCACGATGCATATGATTTTGCATATCACCAACATGACTATGTAATTTTTTTTTGTTAGAGCACTGCTAGGTCGAACTCGCAAGCAATGCTATCTCAAGCTTGTTTTTCAATTTTAGGTGTCACAACTATAAGTCTTGATTTTTAGTCTACTTATAGCTATTTCTCGGATTAGGATAGAATGTGTAGTTGAGCTTTAGACTTCACGGCGTTCATCAATTGAAGACGAAGATCTACTGAGGAGAGCTTGGAAGAACTTCATCAACAAAAGGTATGTGGAGACTTGAACTCATTTATCACTCCGAAGTCTATTCTATTCTATTTCCTATTGAGACTAAGTCTTATAGCTATATAGACTTTACATTATACACATTTGATATTTCGAGCTGAGTTTAACTCACTTATATCTTTCTCGAAATATGTGTTGGAAAGCTTTTTGCTTTAACTACGTTCATCATTATTCTTGACGAAAGTCAAAAGATGATCATGTGAAAATCTCCTTGTAACATGTTACATGATTTGTGTGAGACGGTCATTCGATGTAGACTCGGAATGTTTCGTATTGATCATTCGATCACTTGAAAATTGCTTATAAGCTAATAGTTTGTGTGAGACAGCTATTGTCATCTTCTAAGAATGTTTCGGGTCCAGGAACCAAGTATGCATACCCGTATGCGAACAGTTTTAACCGTTAAAGTCCGGGAACTAAGTTTGCGTACCCGTTTGCAAACGTTTCACCTGAATTCGGTTCGGAACGACAATATGCGTACCCGTTTGCAAACTTATGTGGTTAAGTTCTAAAATATAAAGTTAGTCCATACAGATTGCCTAATGAAATATTGAGTGTGGTTGTTAGACCCCCACTTTTTCAATTGGTATCATAGCCGGCAAACACGTTTAAGACCTCATAAGTCTGTGTTTGTAGCAATCTAACTCTATGGACAGAAGTGTTATCTCTATAAACGTACCACTAGTCTTCGATGGCTCGAATTACTTATGGTGGAAAATTGCTATGCTTGCCTTTCTCCAAGCACGTGATTTTCAATCATGGGTTTATGTTGTTAATGGCTATAATCCTCCATTGGTTACAGTAGATAGTGTAACAGTTGCAAAGGATATTGGTAGGTATGAGCCCGACGATTCTCGTTGCAAAGGAAAATTCTGACGGCTTAAATGCTATCATACATGCCATTACCCCAGATCTTTAGCATCATGTGACTACATGCACTCAGTCTAAAGATGCTTGGGATATCTTAGAAACCGTATTCGAAGGGAATACCTCTGAAAAGGAAAGCTAGGCTTCAAAACCTAAATTTTGATTGGGAAAACCTTCGTATGGCTAATGAAGATTCATTTGATGAGTTTAATCATAAAGTGTCTGAAATTGTCAATGCATCTTTTGCATTAGGTAAGACTATTCCTGAAAAGGACATTGTGATGAAAATTCTCAAATCGTTGCCAGCTAAATACGATTCTAAGAAACATGCCATCGTTGAAGGAAATAACCTTGAAACGCTTTCCATAAACTCACTCATTGGAAAGTTAAGAGTTCTTGATCATGTTCAGAACACAGTCAGAACTTTCGCGTTCAATGCTGTGACCAATACAAGTAATTCTCCTAACTTTTCTTGGGCTGATGAATGTTGTCCAAATCATATTGATCCTGACAGGTCATTGATTTGCAAAAGATCAAGGATATTGTGAGAAGAAGAAAAAGATCTGAGGAACATCTCTCTTTCTCTCTCTCTGATGCTTCAGATGATTCAATACAAGAAAAATCATATCAGTTGGTCAGTTCGCATACTTTCGATGTTTGCACTGAAATTTCAGCTTTCACAGCAAAAACTTCTACTAACTCAAATTCTGATTCATAATGCGAGTCTGACACTGATATTTTTAAATTCTTGGATAGAAATGAAAAAATTCACCAAGAAAATCTTCAACTAAAGCTGAGGTTGGAGAAACTTGAATCATCACTTCAGGTGAAAAATCTTGAGATTGACTGTTTTAATTATGAATTCACCAGAACAATGTCTCTAAAAGAAAAAGAGATTAATACACTTAAGTGTGACTTGCAAAGGTTGTCTGGAAGCTCTGACAAGATTTCATCAATGTTATTTGATCAGAAATCTTTTGGAAAAACAAATGGTTTAGGGTTCAAAAGCAAGACTATGAGCACAAACAACTCTTTTGTTCCGGACGGTTCTGGAATAATGGACGTTACAAGTTGTGATAAACAGGATTCAAATCAGCAAAAATAAAATTCGTCCATGAAGTGTTTGCTTTATGGAAATGCAAATCATGTTCAAACTAAGTGTTGGAAATTCAAGAATAACAATAAACGAATGGCAAAACTTCAAAATGACATGCAAAGGATGAATCTGGCTTTGGTTAACAAACAGGGAACTCCTGGATACAAGAAGAAGTCTAAGAGAACCAGATTCATACGAGGTAAGAAGTATGTTTATACAACAAACCTTGATAAGTCACCATGTGACACAAGATGTGAGCATTCTGCTCACTCCATCGCTATCTAATTATAGTGATTTTGCATCCTCATTATGAACTTGAGAATATGAGCATTGCATCAAGGTTTCTCAAGTCTTGTATAGTTGTAAGTTTCTTATCCTCAATTTTATTTGGGTTTATATAAGTTAAGATTTGCAACTGAATATTTTCTTATCAAAAATAGATATTGGATCGTGAACCGTAAAGACATTTTCAAAAGTTTTTCTTTAGGGTTTACTTTTCTGGTGCTCTGTTTATATTCATTTGTGGTCAAAATGCCCTTCACTCCTTTCTCTTTGAAAGATACAGTATCATGGCTCCTGTAACTAGAGGTACCACAAAAAGGGATGCAGCAGAAGCAGTTAATGTGTATCTTTGTGAAGGAATCCAATCCTTAAGGCAGAAAAGGGAAAAATCTACAAATGATGAAAAAAGGTTCTTCCTCTAACTGTTTTTTGTCTATTTGTCAAGATGATAATAACTTTAGGGCTATGGTGAAGGATTTCATCAGCAAAAGAAATGATTTAAAATCTCAAATCATGTTCTCTTTGGAAAAGATAGCTCACTATGAACAAATGTTATCTCTGATAAGGAACACTCCGTGTGAACTGAAAAGAGAAGTTAGTAAGTTAACTGATATTTCTGAAGATCTTGATGAATTAAATGATCTCATAATCAATGGGTTCTTCAATAATGAGAAGGAATTCTTAGTAGATGCTCTGAGAAAGCTCTACAATGTCCAGGAAACTTCTTATGAGAATTTATTCTTGTGTTTTAAGAAGGATACCTAGAGTTTGGAATAGAAAATATTGTGATTACACATAGCTATTGCCAACGATTTTCATCTTGCAATGTTTTAGATTTATTTATTTAAATTCTAAGTTATTTGGAAGATGATTTTGCAGTATTAATCTTTATTGGTTTTATATATTGCAAAAAAAATTATGGGATAAGTGTGTTTACGTCCGTGAACTATGATTGTCCCATATATGTCAAAAGTTAAGTCTATTATGTCTTTATGCAAATATTGATAAAAGATAGAATGAACTTTTGTATATTCCGCAGTATTGATCTTTCCCTGATCCACTTCTATGTGAAAGTACTATATGGCTCCGTAAGTTTTCTTATGTTGAGCATTTCCGATTAAATTAATCTTTAAGGTTCTCTTGTGGTTAATTTAATTGAGTTTTCTGGATACAAATTCATGTTTCATGTGATTTGTTAATGTCCAAAGAAATACTTCTTTTTTTGTAAAAGTAAGGTCGCTCTTGTTGTTCTTTCGGGAATGACATTTTATGGGGGAGAGTTCCTAATTGAACTTGTGCTTAATTTCCAAATCTTTGTGGGGAGTGCGGATGTGGAATATTGTAGGAGTTATCTTGTATCTTTATAAACTCCTTGATGAATACACTAAGTTTCGACTATGTGAAATCATCGAAACAAAGTTGATATGTTCTGTTTTAGTCATGAATAATCGCTTTGAGGATTTCATTATGATCCCGCTAGTTTTCATACCTTTGGCAATTTATATTGACAAAAAGGGGGAGAATTATTTTGTAGTTCATACTACATACATATGGTTTACGGATCATTATGTAAAGGGGGGTGGTTTTAATTGTGAGATGAAGTATTGACTAAGGGGGAGTGATACATATCACCGTAGTATTATTTTCAAAGTTGTAATACAATTGAATTTTGATGTTGTGTAATAATACTATGACAATGTATAACAATTGAGAACATTTGTTTTCTTATTGTTATGGCTACGGATCTTCAATAACTATGATGCTGAGTTGAACATGTTCAGAATCACTGGAGTACTTGGAGTGACGAAGAATTCAAGGAACGTTGAAGAACCAAGGAAATCAAGCATGTTGGATGAGAAGCTACAAAGTTTATTTATTTTGTAATCCATATGTATTGATAGTTTTGTCACTAAAATTGACAAAGGGGGAGATTATTAGAGCACTTCTCGGTCCAACTCGCAAGCGTTGCTATCTCAAACTTGTTTGTCAAGTTTAGGTGTCAAAACTATATGTCTTGACTTCTAGTCTACTTATAGCTATGTCTCGGATTATGATAAAATGTGTTGTTGAGCTTTAGACTTCACGCCGTTCATCGGTTGAAGACGAAGATCCACTGAGAAGAACTTGGAGGAACTTCATGAACAAAAGGTATATGTAGACTTGAACTCATATATCACTCAGAAGTTTATTCTATTCTATCTCCTATTGAGACTAAGTCGTATAGCTATATAGACTTTTATATTATACACATTTGATATTTCGAGCTGAGTTTAACTCGCTTGTATCTTTCTCGAAATATATGTTGGAAAGCTTTTTGCTTTAACTATGTTCATCATTATTCTTGACGAAAGTCAAACGATGATCATGTGAAAATCGTCTTGTAACATCTTACGTGGTTTGTGTGAGACACTCATTTGATGTATACTCAGAATGTTTCGTATTGATCATTCGATCACTTGAAAATTGCTTATAAGCTAATAGTTTGTGTGAGACAACTATTGTCGTCTTCTAAGAATGTTTCAATGATTGAAATGGGAGTTTAGAATAATTAATCATTGTCTGGATATAGCACAGTATGCATACCAGTATGCAAACTGTTGTAAGAATGATTCAGGTCCGGTAACCAAGTATGCATACCCATATGCGAACGGTTTTAACTGTCAAAGTCCGGGAACTAAGTTTGCGTACCCGTTTGCAAAATGTTTCACCTGAATTCGGTCTGGAACGACAGTATACGTACCCGTTTGCAAATGGTTAAGTTCTAAAATCGGTTAAATATGATTTCATAATCATGAACAAAAACATTTATAAATTAAGGAATGCAATCTTTGCAAACCGTGGATAAAATGTTCATGAATTGTTTCTTTTGAATGAATCCGATTTTGCTTCCATTGTGTCTTGTATATTTCTATGAGAATATAAACAATTGAACAACTCTATGAGTAACACAATTAGATTCATTTGATTATCATTTGATCTAGAAGTGTTAAGATGAACATGGTTAATATAAAAGTGTTCATATGGCTAACTTCGGTTAACTGTTATTGAGCCAACTCAATATACACGTTTAGGTACGGTTACCCATATCTAAATGAAGGTATATTTCATTTGTGTGTAACAAGCTAAGACCATCTAACGGTGGAGATATATTGCATTGGTTTTAAGCAAACTTAGCTTGAATCTTAAATCAGGATTTCATTTAACGGTGAATATTGATTACTTTGTTTCAAAACTATCAAACCCTGATTTGAAGACTATATAAAGGAGAATTCTAGCAACTGGGAAACCTAATCCCCACACCTCATGTGTGATACTAGTTGCGACTAGAGTCGGTTCTCCTTTAACCTAGGTTTTTCCTAAAACCATTATAGGTTAACGATTTAACTTCATTGGGATTCTAAATCCAGACCCAACTATTTTCTCTGTAGTTGCGTGTTCTGATCTTGCTTGTTTTATTGTATTGAGTACTATCTTCGCTAAGATTTGCTCGAGATTTATCTCCGATAGGCAAGATAAAATGTAGTCACAAACATCTTCGTCTCATCGTTTGTCTTTCAACAATATCTTGTTTCGCTACCATACGATTAAGATTATTGTGAGGTGATTGATATTTCTAGGCTGTTCTTCGGGAATATAAGTTCGGTATATCAATTGGTTCCGGTTCACCTTGATTTATCAAAAGACGGAACAAAAACTTTTAGGTATTTCTGTGGGAGACAGATTTATCTATTCAATAGACTTTTCTGTGTAAGACAGATTGGTTTATCAAGTCTTCGACTTTGGGTCGTAGCAACTCTTAGTTGTGGGTGAGATCAGTTAAGGGATCAAGTGCATAGAGTCCTGATGGGATTTAGAGGCGTAAGGAACGCGACTGTACCTTGATCAGTGTGAGATTGGTTATGGATCAACTACATTCCAGTCTGAAGTTAACTCGTAGTAGGCTAGTGTCTGTAGCGGCTTAATACAGTATGGTGTTCAAATCTGGACTAGGTGCCGGGGTTTTTCTGCATTTGCGGTTTCCTCATTAACAAAATTTCTGGTGTCTCTGTTATTTATTTTCCGTAATATATTTTTATATAACTGAAATATCACATGTTGTGCGTAGTTCAATCAATTGGTAAATCTAACCTTTGGTTGTTGATTGAAATTGATTGACACTTAAACGTTGGTCTTTGGTACCGTTCAAGTTGTTCCTCATAATAATCAGGCTCACGGATTCTATCTGTTTGATTTGATGATTACTTTGAGAAACAGAGATATAACTCTTGGATATATTTTCCTTGATTGCGTCTGACTGTATAGTTGATTCTCTTGGAATTATATTGGAGTTAGTCCATACAAACTGTCTAACGAAATATTGGGTGTGGTTGTTAGACCCCCACTTTGTCAATTGTTATTTTCAGAATTGAAATGAGTACTATGAAAAACCAACGGAACTAAATAAGAAGATTTTACCAGTGACGAAAGACCAAAACCCTAGACACAATCCAAACAAATAGCAAAAGTTAGAAAAACACCCAAATTCATTGAAATTATTCTAGTTACGATGAAGCTATGGATCAAATACATCTTACCTTAACTGAACCTGGTCGATGAAAACATTAGAGTATATGTATTTTGTACCAAATGAACTAAGGTTTCAAGGAGATAAAGGGACATACAAGCTGCAGTTCTCGAGAGAGAGAAAATGCTTAGCTTAAATGACTATTTTTCTAATTTATATATGTACCTATCTAACTGCGACCCTTGTGCGACTATGTTTTTGGGATACATTAGGAATTCGCTAATTACATAGTACCCCGATTGGGAAATTATAAAAGCTTTATGCTAGTTTATGTAACTCCATTCAATCTGTGATATATGTATAAATATACGCCCTGATGTGCCTTGAAATATAATTTAAACTGAAACATAATTAGGTTTTCGACTTGAAGATTTCATTTATGGATTCGTGAAGCAAGGTACGATTATCTTTTACCTGATAGTTCATGTATCTTGATCTTGTTCTTATTGATCGTTCAGGCTCGAGATAGATAGAAGCCGCAAAGTTCTCTTCATCATAGACTTTGCGATTCTTCAAGATAGATATCTAAAACTTTTCTTCATTGATTTTTTTAGATAGTTCTTGAGAGGTGGTTAGTAATCTAGGCATCTCAGCTAACTGAGCGTAAGTGTTCAAGATTCGTAGGTTTTCCAGACTTTGTATATTGCAAATAGATTTCCAAACCTATATCAAAATATCAAAAGGAATTCAAATAGGCTTATCTGTTAGAGGAAGATTGGTATCAAAATTCCTCACTTAGGTTGAAGCAACTCTTAGGATATAAAGGACGTAAGCTAAGGGAATCAACTGCGTGGAGCTTTGTGAAGCTCAAGAGACGTAAAGAACACGACTGCAGTTGAATTGCTTGGGGGCCTAATTCGGTTTCAGCTACATTCCAGTCTGAAATCTGGTAGTAGGTTAGTATCTGTAGCGGCTTAATACAGTATGGTGTTCAAAGTTGGACGAGGATCCTTTTTTTTTTTTTTTTGCAGGTGCAGTTTTCCTAGTTAAAAAAATTCTTGTGTGTGTGTGTGTGCACGCTTTTTACTTTCCACATCTTTTGATTGTTTAAAAGTACCACACATGTTTATCCTCATATCAAATGAAAAAGTTGGTGGTGTACTTGGTACCCTCTCCTTTTCAAGTAGACCACCAACTTTTCCGTTCGGCAACTTGTATGAACAAAATCTAATACAAACACAACTAGACCAACTTAATGATCCTTGACAATGTGTATGTATAATTTATATCTCTATCGGAACGTATAGACTATGGAGTCCATGAACCTGATTTTTAAGAAGAGTACTTAGATGATCTCAAAAATCAATATCCTAGATCAATCTAGTCGTATCCAAATAATCAAATCGGAATTCTTCCAAGTAATACACTTGTTATCTATTTTTCAAGATGCGAATTCTACAAGAAACAAGTCTTGTAATCGATTATAATTATAAAGACGTATCTACTAAGATTGAGTACGTACTTTTGTAAATCCTATTATAAAGATAAACAATATAATGATTAAAGGGAAAATCACAAGACACTAGAAGTTTTGTTAACAATGAAACCACAATAGCAGAAAAACCCCGGGACCTCGTCCATATTTTAACACCAAACTGTATTAAACTGCTATAGCCACTAGCCTACTAACAGACTTCAGACTGGAATATATTTGAGACCGAATCCATCTTCTAAGCAATTCAGTTACAGTCGCGCTCCTATCGTCTCTTGAACCTCGCAATACGCAATTGATTCCCTTAGCTGGCGTCCTTTATAACCTAAGAGTTTCTTCAACCTAAGTGAAGACTTTTGATATCAATCTGCCTCTAACAGATAAGCCTATTTGATTTCCCTTTAGATCAAAGTTCAAGGCTTGGAAATCTATTTTCAATAGACAAAGATAACAAACCTCAAAAATATGGAACACTTACGCTTACTTAGATGAGAATCCTGGATTCTTTACCACCTCTTGCATTTTATCCTTGTCCAACTTCTTTTCTAAGATGAAGCCTCTTGAAAGAATTTCGTCATAGGGTTTGGAACAATCATCATTGCAAATCTTATTTTACATGATGTTTGGTCACCAGGTTTACCTTTTTCTTGAGAATATATATCCCTTGAGAAGAAACCTTAGAGTATTTCTTAGATTTTCCAACATCTCCTTTGATTCTAACCATGCTTACTAAAAATAGTAAACTGAAGAAGAAGAAGGATTGAACTTACTTGTAGGAGCTCTTTTATGAGAATAATCACCTTAATTGATACTCTATTTATGAAATGTAGACTTGAATTTCAACCAAAGGTATCAAGATTTGTGGAGAATTTAACACCAAATCCAATAGAATGGAAACCAGTTCCATAACCATATCATTCCCTTTCTCATTCGCAAATTATGGAGAAAGAAGAAAATAAAGAAGGCTCGAGAATCCACGGACCTTATAAGGACCTTAATGGGCTTGCTCGGTTTTTGAACGATTAGCCAAAATAGTTATCTAGCAAAATAAATTTGTTAGATTCTATCACTGAGATTCACTGAGAAGTCCTTATTGAGGGGAAAAAAATCAATCAATATTTGTGACAAGTTGATTAACTGATACATACTCCGATAGTTACATGTAATTTATCTAATGGGATGTGTTTACCAACTTCTAATAATTTAAACATGGATTATAGCACCAAATCAATCTAACTTTCACATAATCGGGTGTGAATAGGACAATGATGATAACAAATGTGGCTTTACGTCATAGAAATATTATAATATTATGGAGCGAAGCCTAACATGATATGATAAGTATTTTTATGTCTCTTTTATGAAGAAAGATATACTTTCTTCAATTATCCAATGTTGAAACAGAATGTACTCGAAACAACAGAAACCATCTGATAAGACACACAAATGGAAGAGTCACAATTAACAAAAACAACAACGTATCAGTTACTTGCCCCATCTCAATCTATATACATGATGGGGTGACTCAAATTTCTTTCTAACAAGAAGTTGGGTGAGCGGTAAAATGCTCACAAACCATCTCAGAATGATAGTCATCGTCTCTTAAATTCGGAGCACGATCAATAAGACGAATATTCTTGATCGGGCTTGTAATCCTCTGTTTTGTTTCCTTATTGTTACTGAAGTGATCAACCAAATGTGTTCCATAGCAAGTAGAAGATGTCAATATATTAACAGTTTTACTTTTAGGGATTATGCAAGATTTCCTGGCATGTCTAATTTCTCCACACTAAAAACACAATTTGTTAGAGTTGGAACAATGCAAGGAATTATCATTATTCATGATCACAACAAGTCGTTGCAAGAATTCAAGAGTATTCTTAATGACTATAAAGATATATTTGTATGTAGGTTTACTTCTATTGCATTCCTTAAACAAATTGATAGATAACTTTTTAAGACTGCGTAGCCTAATACTCTTGACGGACGTATTCTTGACTATTGTTCTTGTCAGGAAAATATTTGTTTTTCCTTTAGATTCTTTACCTTCAACTGAGACAATGGAGATCTCAGTAGGATTGAAAGTATCTAGAGAAATCAAACACTTCCTAAATAAAAATATCTGAAGAATTTTTAAGGAACACTGGTATACGTTACAGGTGAACGAAAGAAGCCTCCTGAAGCAATTTTCTATTAGAATATGCTTTAAGGATCAACTATAAACAAATCCTTGTTAGGTATAAGGGTGTTTTCCTTCTCTGACACCAATTGAAAATGAGTGAGTACCAAGTACACCGCCAACTTTTTCGTTTGGCAACCTGTATGCACAAAACCTAATACAATTGCAAGTAGACCAAATTAATAATCCTTGACAATATGTATATATAGTTTATATCTTTATGTCTTCTCAATCGGAAAGTTTATAAATGGAGTCCATGAACCTGATTGTTAAGAAGAGTACTTGGACGATCCCAAAAATCAATATCCAAGATCAATCTAGTCGTATCCAAATATTCAGATCCGAATTCTTCCAAGTATGAAACTAGTTGTACTTTCAAGACATGAATTCTACAAGAAACAAGTCTCATAATCGATCTTAATTATATGGAGGTATCTACTAGAATTGAGTATGTACTACTTGTGTAAATCCTATTATAAAGATAAACAATATAATGCGGAAAAGGAAAAAACAAAACACCAGAAGTTTTGTTAACGAGGAAACCACAATTACATAAAAACCCAGGGACCTTGTCCAGATTTGAACACCAAACTATATTAAGCCACTAGAAAGACTAGACTTTTATCATACTTCGGACTGGAATGTAGTTGAGACCGAATCCACCCTCCAAGCGATTCAGTTACAATCGTGCGCCTTATGTCTCTTGAACCTCGCAAGGCTCTACTCCATTGATTCCCTTAGTTGGCATCCTTTACAGCCTAAGAGTTGGTTCAGCCTAAGTGAAGACTTTTGATACCAATCTACCTCTAACATATAAGCCTATTTGATTTCCTTTTAGATCAAAGATCAAGGCTTGGAAATATGTTTTTAATAGACAAAGCTAGAAAACCTCACAAATTCGGAACACTTACACTCAGATAGCTGAGAAGCTTGGATTCTTAACTACCTCTCAAGAACAATCGTGAACTAACCAATTAAGAATAGTTTTCAGATATCTATGTTGAGGAATCACAAAATCTGAGACAGAAAGAACTTTATGATTTTTATTTATCTTGCTTCAAAGAGATTACGAGAACCTCGGTAACAAAAAAGCAAGATCAGGATACACGAACTATCAAGGTAAATATAGTCAGACCTGGCTTCACGAATCCCCAAGTGAAGTCTTTAAGTTGTAGACCTAATTATTTTTCTCAGAGGAAACCTAAGTCAATAAACGAAGACTATATCAATTAACTAGGAACACAAAGTGTTAGGGATCGAATTTACCGTTTGAAATAACATCTCTATTTATAGATGTTCAAGACTAAGGGTTGCTTAGAATTCAAGCTAAAATAACTTGAGATTCAAGCAAGAACTTTCTCTGTTTAACTGAAACTCTAGTTAGGATATCAAGTAAGCATGTGAGAAGTTAGTCTTGAAATCACATAGAAGAAATATACACAGTGGTCCGGGAACTGAACCATGTATATTGACCGTTCTTTGGAAAATATGCCTTATGACCTAAAGTAATATGATGTTCATTCAAACACTTAAGAATTAAATCATGATCAACATACACAAGGTGTTTTAGTGATCACTGATGTCTTAGAGGTGTTTATGAGAGTCATAGTAATGCTAAACATATTCAGAAAATAAGTCTTGGAGCATCTGCTTAACATTCACTGGGACTGTTGGTGAAACCGTTCGTGAACCATATAGATTGTTCATGAATCCCAAGTGCAACAGTTTGTGAACCGGGTTGGCCAACTATTCTGCGGCTCGTGCACTTAGATGACAATAGTTTGCGAACCGGGTTCGCCAACCATTATCCTAACACCAAACTCAGATCACCACGGTTCGTGAACCGGGTTGGTGAACTGTAAGGTTTGCGAATGGGTTTACCAATCTTCTTATATTCCAGAACTCAAATATCTAGGGTTTGCGAGATGGTTCGCCAATCTACCCTGAGCCAAAATAACATAAGTTCTGAATTTCTCTGTTTGATGTTTGAAAATTCCCAAATGATAAAATCATTTCTTGGGCAATTTTCAAATAATCCACAATAATAATTCTTGAACAATAAATTATTTTTAACTAATATTGTTAAGGACCTTTGAACATCCAACATATGCTTGAATCATATTTCGAGATGTTATACTGAAGTCATACGACATAGTCTCGAATAATTCAAATGGTAAAGCATGTGAGTAAATAGAATGGCTCAATCTTCACATATCTTGTTGACGAAGTTCTCCAATATTTTTCGTCGATCTTCTGTCTTGGAGGGTGATGTCTAATACTCAACTACCAACTTCTAAACCTAGTCCGAGATTTGACTTAATAGACTAGTATTGATGGTGGATTTTTGACGAAGGATAAAATTATAAAATTATAGTTTCGTATATTTCTGACCTAGCTTCGGACGAATATGTGAAATTCATATTTTATTGTTTATACATGAAAGTTCATGTTATGATGATCTTTGACTGATCATCCAGCCTTTTTATAGCATGAATACGTAATTATTGGAGTCTCTCAGTTTATCATTTATACTAAACAATTTCAGTACTGCACAATTGCAGTTTCCACATTTCATCATTTATACTTAGAAATTTAAGTATATACTGCGCAATTGCAGTATCCAAACTTTATCATTTATACTAAGCAATTTCAGTATATACTGTGCAATTGCAGTATCCAATTCTGTATAGAATCGAGAATGATTGGACGACTCCCAGATGGATTGACCACTAGTATAGAGCGATAACGTCTTCAGGATCTCGCAAATGTTCCTTGACTATACGAATAAATGTTCAGAACGAGTATAACGCTTCTACCATCTCATACCTCGATTCTAGTATAGAGCCATCAATTAATTAATTCTAGTGCAGTATTATTCATCAATTGAATTCCTAGAAAATATTCTATTTTCACCATAATATTTTATTACTTAAATTCACGGCTTTTCTCAGATGAATCCCATGGATTAGTAATAAATATTCACCTTTCGGGCATATGGGCCACCACCGAGTAAGCCCCGAGAAAATGGTGCGGGTGTACTTAGTAATATTGCTCAAACGAGCACTCAAAATATGGACGAATGAGGATATGGAAAGCTATGAAGAAAAAATAAAAGGAAACGGAAAAATAAAATAAAATAAAGAGGCGCGTGGTCTGCCCCCCACCTTTCCACTTATTTTATTTTATTAATATTATTATTTCATGGTTTCCTTAATTCATGACTCCCTCATTCGAGCAAACCCTCGATTCCGCATATTTTGTCAAATATTGCTCAATTCACCATAAGGCCTATAAATCGAATGGTCCCACAACCATAAGGTCTTTTTCCCAAATAAATATTAAAATATCATTATCTTAATATTCTAAAACATTGGACGTTTAAGCAAAAACCCTACTTGCTCATTCAAGCAATATTGAGAGTTTCAGTCAAGATCAAATTCTTTGGAAAATACAAAATAATGCTCAAATGTCCGGCCAAACATACCAAAATTTTCAAGAATGCACGGACGTCGACTTGGTGACCCGTGCACCCCCATGACCGGTCGGTCCACTTGGCCATCATGGACGGACGGTCCCATTATCCCTTAATCCATATTTTGACTAATCCTCCATATTTTGGTAAATCCTCTTTCCAGTTGGACAATCCTCCATACACTGCCCAGTCGGTCTCTCCACCACCAATGGCCGGTCCTCATACCTATTGGTTGGTTGGTGTCTCTAGTCTACCCATATTGGGCATTCCTCCACCTCTTGGATCCAGGGCTTTCTAAAATTAAGGTTTCAGACTTGATGATAATTCTAATTGAATCTGAGCATCAATAATTTTCATATCGATCCATCTATCAATATTTTAATTAATATTTAATGTTCGGTTCTGTTACCAACATTTTGTTGCTCGACTGTCCAAGAAGCAACATGTCATTGGTCGACCATCAACTTGGTCGATTACCCAATATTTCATTGAATGGCCATCCGCTTGGTTTATCATCCAATATTTACGAATATTCTAATTTATACTTTGTCATTCGACGACTCATGACATGGTGTATCGAGGATGAGTATTCAATAATAACTCAGTAATATCTGATTTTTTGTCGAATACTTGACATATATACATGTTGGTCCATCATCGATCCAGCAATCCATCAGACCAATGTTCATCAATCCTAAACAACCGAGTATCATTGTTGCCTCAACTGGCATAATGATATGCCATCATTCATCAGACTCACGTATAAGCGTTATTGTTGTCCCAACAGGCACCTTATGCTCAATCCATCATAATGATGAGTCATAGAGCATATCACATTCGACAGTTGAGCTCGACTCATCAAGGCTAATACTCACAGTCTAGCCAAGTCAACAATTGATCAACAAAATACACATCTGCATTGTAGACTTTGCAAGAGATGTCAATCATGTCACATGGGGGATACTCACCAGGCTTTTGATCTGGCGGCCTACAACACGTATGATATAACAGTTATCCACGATGAAAAAGTGAGAAATTTGTGATGGCAGTTGAAGGAGTAAGTGAAGTAGTGGATGGAAAATCAACCAAGTCTCCCACGCAATGTGGAACCGGTTCAACCACGATTTCCTACTTCCCCATTCTTCCACTTCTCTTCAACCGTCACCACTTACTGAAGATCAATGTGTTAACCACTTCTACAATAAATAGGTTCATCAACCTATGTTTTTTCAACTCAGTCGAACTTAACTGAACATTACTCAAACAATCTGATCATAACTTACCGTAATCTAATTTACGACAGTCTATCATTATCAAACACGCAAAACCCTCCAACACGGAGATTTCGACACATCCACAATCCATCAATTACCATTGATCTCACACATTCCCGTTCCCTCTTTGTGACCGAATTGACTCTGGAACGACCATTTTCTTGGTTTAGTCCGGAGTCTTACATATTGATCTGTCGAATTCAAAGTACTCCCGTGCAGCGCATCTTTTAAAGTTTTAGAAAATTTGCTTAATTCAGATCCACCTACCGCACAATTCTCCATTTTTACTCAAAACCATCAAATCTTTTTAATTCATCAACGGATTGGCGACTACAGTGGGAGATTAATATCTCAGTTGCAATCCCAATTCGTCAAAGATAATTGATCTTAGGTCGGGCTCAGTCACCAATCCAAACCCTAACCAAAATAATGCTGCCACTAGCAACAATAATGGTACTCCAGTCACTCCTCCTGTTTCCAACAATGGTGCTACTAATACCACCCCTCCAATCAATAATACCAGTGTCAATGCTGAAACAAATATCGGTACATGTAATAATTCTCTTTTCGGACGGACTCCTGAAGAAGTGAGGAATAATCCACCTACCATAACTGATCTTATGCAGACGCAAGAAACCCTTTCCAAGACTCAAGTAGATATGGCTACAACACATAAATAATTTCTCACCTATCTGAAGAACTTGATAGAGAAATTATCATCCGAATAATGTCAACATAAGAAAGGAAAACCTAAGGAAGTTCCTTAAGATGTTGATCCTAAAATCTCCCTAATCCATGTTCTGGGAGATGATGAAGTCCGCAACACTGCAGACAATCCACCAGCGGAGGATCAATCAAGATTCATCACTCGCGAAGACTTGGAGCGCTTTTTGGAGGATCGTTGAAAAGATAGGACATCATCGGTCCAACGTCACCAACCTCCATATCCTTCTGATTTACAGAGAGTTCCTCTTCCTAAATTAAGGTTACACTTCTCCAACATTCACATTCTATGATGAAATGGAAAACGCTCTGGAACATGTCTCACGATTCTTGGAGTCATTGGGCGAGCATGAGTACAATCACGTCGTCCGTATGAAGGGACTTTCAAAGTCTCTGACAAGTAGAGGGTACACATGGTACAATAACATCGCACCAGGGAGCATCGCCAGTTGGGTGAAATGGTTAATGCCTTCTATAGAAAAGTTTTTTTTTTCTGTTTTTTAGAACAAATCACCCTCTCCGGCCTGGAAAGGATGTTTCGGAGGAACAACAAACACCCCAATGATTATGTGAAAAGGTTCATAGTCCAAGCTTTGGATTGTCATGATATTCCATATGTCACTGAACAGTAACTCGTAGACTTTTGCACTAATAGAATGATCCCGGTCTATAGAGCCTTATTAAAAAATCTTCGTTTCCAGGCCTTCTCGGAACTTCATGAAGCATCTAGGCGATCAACAACCACTACACTTTCTTTACTAAAAAGGGAAAAATCTACAAAGAACGAGGAACCTCGTGATATTCGACGTTTCTTCAACAAACAATACAATCTTTAACAAACCATGAACGTCGCTGTTGAAGGAAGCAAGAGGGAAGTTATTCCTTAAATACAAAAATCTAAGCGTGCAGGTCCAGCACCAGCCCCAGCTCTAGCACCAAAAGCATGGATGCTGCGAACAAATAATCAAGCCTAAGTTTCACCTGTCCTGGCTCAGCGCCACCAACAACAAGCGAGGGATGATTCCACATACTCAAACTTCTCTCTTTCCATGGAAGATATACATGATTTATTAGAAGTATGGATTCAAGATGGTGCAACCTTGTTAGTTGGTTCATTATTTATATAGAGCAATTTAAGTATATACTGCACAATTGCAGTGCCCATACTTCATCATTTATACTGAGCAATTTCAGTATATACTGTGAAATTGCAGTATCCACTTCTGTATAGAATCGAAAATGATTGGACGACTCCTAGATTGATTGACCACTAGTATAGAGCGATAACGTCTTCAGGTTGTTGCAAATGTTCCCTGACTATACAAAATAAATGTTCAGAACGAGTATGATGCTTCTACCATCTCACACCTCGATTCTAGAATAAATATAATAATGCTCCTAGACAGATCGCATGCTAGTATAGAGCTATCAAGTAATTAATTCTAGTGCAGTATTCATCAATTGAATTCCTAGAAAACATTCTATTTTCACCATAATATTTTATTACTTCAATTCACGGCTTTTCTCAGCTGAATCCCATGGATTAGTAATAAATATTCAACTTTCGGGCATATGGGCCACCACCGAGTAAGCCCCGAGAAAATGGTGCGGGTGTACTTAGTAATATTGCTCAAACGAGCACTCAAAATATGGACGAATGAGGATATGGAAAGCTACGCAAAAAAAGGAAAAAGAAAAAGAAATAAAGAAAAGAAAAGAAAAGAAAAGAAAAGAAAGAGGCGCTGGCCGATCCCCCACCTTTCCACTTCTTTTATTTTATTAATATTATTATTTCATGGTTTCCTTAATTCATGACTCCCTCATTCGAGCAAACCCTCAGTTCTCCATATCATCAATTCACCATAAGGCCTACAAATCAAATGGTCCCACGGCCATTAGGTCTTTTCCCCAGATAAATATTAAGATATTATTATTTTAATATTCTCAAGTATTGGATGTTTAAGAAAAAACCCTACTTGCTCATTCAAGCAAGATTTAGAGTTTCATTCAAGATCAAATTCTTATGAAAACACAAAATAATGCTCAAATGTCCAACAAAAAATACAAAAATACTCAAGAATGGACGGACGTTGACACGGTGACCCGTGGACCCCCATGGTCGATTGGTCCACTTGGCTACCATGGACGGTCGGTCCCATCATCCCTTAATCCATATTTTAACTAATCCTCATACCTATTGGTTGGTTGGTGTCTCTAGTCTACCCATATTGGGCATTCCTCCACCTCTTGGATCCAGGGCTTTCTAAAATTAAGGTTTCAGACTTGATGATAATTCTAATTGAATCTGAGCATCAATAATTTTCATATTGATCCAACTATCAATATTTTAATTAATGTTTAATTTTCGGTTCTGTTACCAACAGTTTGTTGCTCGAATGTCCAAGAAGCAACATGTCATTGGTCGATCACCCAATATTTCATTGAATGACTATCCGCTTGGTCGATCATCCAATATTTACGAATATTTTAATTTCTACTTTGTCATTCGAAGACTCATGCCATGGTATATCGATGATGAGTATTCTATAATAACTCAACAATATCTAATTTCCTATCGAATACTTGACATATCAGGATACATGTTGGTCTGATGAGATTGCTGGTCAATGATCGATCCAGCAATCTCATCATACCAACGTTCGTCAATCCAAAATACTCGAGTATCATTGTTGCCTCAACTGGCACAATGATATGTCATAATTCATCAGACTCACGTCTAAGCATTATTGTTGTCCCAGCAAACACCTTATGCTCAATCCATCACAATGTTGAGTCACAGAGCATATCACATTTGAAAATTATGCTCGAATCATCAAAGTTAATACTCACAGTCTAGCCAAGTCAATAATTGATTAACTAAATACACGTTTGTCTTGCATACTTAACAAGAGAGACCAATCATGTCGGCTGGGGGATATTCACTAGGTTTTTAGTCTTGCGGCCTACATCATGTGCGATATAACAGTACATGTATGATAAAAAAAATGAGCGAGTAAGTGAAGTAGTGGATGGACAATCAACCAAGTCTCTCATACAATGTGGAACCTTTTCAACCACGATTTCCTACTTCCCCATTCTTCCACTCCTCTTCAGCAGTCACCACTTAATGAAGACCAATATGTTAATCACTTCTGCAATAAATAGGTTCATCAACCTATGTTTTGTCAACTCAGTCGAACTTAAATAAACAACACCCAAACGATCTGATCAGAACTTACCGTAATCTAATTTATGACAGTCCATCATTATCAAACACGCAGAAACTCTCCAACTCGGAGAACTCAACACATCCATAATCAGTCAATTACCATTGATCTCACACATTATCAGCTTCCCTCCTACAGATCGACCCTTATCCCTCTTTGTGACAGAGTTGACTCTGGAACGAAATTTATTATTGGTTTAGTTCAGAGTCTTGCAGATTGATCTCTCGAATTCAAAGTACTCCCATGCAGTACATTTGTTAAAGGTTTAGACAATTTTCTTCATTGAGGATCCGTCTATCGCACAATTCTCCACTTTTACTCAAAAACCAGCAAATCGTTTTTACCCATCAACAACTAGAAATCAAGATATAGTTTTGTTCATCTAACATTGAAAAAAAGCTTGAGAGTATAAAAACTTGTGGGTTCAACCGAGCATTGCTCCAACAACAAGTAATATTATTAGTCGGCTACCAAAGTGACTACAAAATAAAGTACCTATGTCAGGATAATTTTGTAAAAAGAACAAACTTCACTATTTATTGACCAAGATAGATTGGACACCATGGAATTTTCATAACCGAAAGTATATAAAGATATGCAATAAACACCAATTTTCGGTTTTGTCTAATTCCAACCAATATCCAACTAATATACCGATATCCCTCATGGATGACAACTCAATATTAGCTAGTATACAAGTGTACTTTACTAATACATGTCTTCCAGAGTTATGTTTTACTTGATGGAAAAATAGAACATATAAATTCGAAAATCCTAATAAAAAGATTCTCAAACATTTCGATTTGGGATCTCACCTTGAGTATCCAGGAATATCTTTGAATAATAAAAGATAAGATTTTAACATGGGTTCAAATTACTCATTATGTCGACATCTTGAACTTTCCTTTATAGAAACTCAAATTCAGATATTCATAAAACCCTAAAGTATATGTAAAACTGGACATACAAGATTGCTATCGGACCGATCCTGCAAGAGATCCCCAATAGGGATCGGTCCTGCTATAGATCTCCAAGGAAAGGATGGGTCCTGCTATATATCCCCCGTTAGGGATCGATCTTGTTATAGATCCTTAATATGAATCGGATCACCAATCCCATTGATCCTTTCTACTACGAAACAAGCTTCGCAAGTCTACTTCCTTGAACTCATGCCGTTAAACATAGTTTTCTAGGCATGGAATCAATCCTAAGTTCATTACACAGTCTAGTAACAAGTTACAAATTAAGATAATGTTTATGTCTCAATTACGAAGTTCAAAAGATAAACGTTATACTTCGTAATTCATTATACGCAAAGTTGTGATACAACTTGTATATTCTTCCTTGACACTTTGATCATAATAAAATGATCAAGTCTTTAATACTAGAGTTTCATGTATGTAACTTCGCATGTTATGTTTTCAATCCAAACGACTTGACACAAGTCAAGTCTTGTATTACTAACCTCGAAAAAAATGATGATGTGTTTGTTGATGTCGATACGTCTTCAGGTTCTTCAGAGTATACTTGCATGCCTCAACATTTTTAGAGTTCCTAGTCAAACCTAATGAAGTTGACTCTAGTAATCTAACCAAGCGACCTTGAGTTTTTGAACTAAAATATGACCACCAAACTTTACATGCCAACACTTGGAAGGTTTAACCGAGCAATGCTATAACACTACTTATAAACTAATACCAAAAATCCTGGCAAATAAAATAAAACCCTTACTATATAAAATTATTTATCCTTTTCAAGCTGCCTTCCTCTCTTATAGACAAATTTTCAATAACATCATAATAACACATGAAGTTATTCATTATTTTAAAAAGAAAAAAGTCCAGAACTGGAGGTCTAAGAATTATAATAAACATTTATAAAGCCTTTGATAGGGTTAACTGGCAATTTCTTTTTAATTTAAAACTTTTGGCTTTAATCAACAGGTTTGTAGTCTGGTGGAACAATGCATTCCGCTTCTTCTATTTTAGTTCTTTTAAATGGGATCCCAGGTGAAACTTTTAGAAACTAGTAGAGGCCTGGGACAAGGGGACCCTTTATCCCCTATCTCTTTATCATTTGTATGGAAATATTTTCTATACTTCTCCTCTTACAGGAAAAAAACAAAATCATTCATGGTGTTAAGATCTCCGAAAAAAATGGTCATATCTTCCATCGGCATTTTGCAGATGACTGCCTTCTTTTTGTTAAAGTTGATCATGCTGAATGTAAGAACATTCTCAACATTATTGATAAATTTAGTAAATCCTCGGTCCAACTAATAAATTTCGACAAATCGGGAATCTTTTTTTTTAGTAAGAAGGTACATCCTAAACATTAGAGAATGATGTCAAAACTAATAAAAATTTTAAAAAATAAAATAGATCTAAAAGATTCATAGCTAAGAGCTCCTCTCTTTAAAGATAAATCTTGTTAGAGCATTGCTCGGTCGAACTCACAAGTGTTGCTATACCAAGCTTGTTGTCAAACTTAGTTGTAAAAACTATATCTTGATTTCTAGTCTACAATTAGTTAAGTCTCGGTCTAGGATAGTGGAGTTGAGAAACGAGCCAGTCATCATTTTCGTTCTACCGTTTGAAGGCGAAGATCAACCGAAGCTTTTGGAGAACTTCATCGAAAAAAAGGTAAGTGAAAACTGAACCACCTATTTCTCAAGTTATATTCACCTTCCAATCTTTGAGATGATTGTCGCATAACTAATTAGGCTAGCTTGCATAGACAAGAATTTCGAGTCGAGAACTAATTATTTATGAAAAAGCGGGGGTACAACAACCTCACCCAATATTTCACTTAGAAATCTGTATGGACTAACTCCAATATACTTTCAAGAGAATCAACTAGACAGTCAGAATCAATCTTAAGAAAAGTATATCAAATAGTTATATCTCAATTTATCGATTCAATCCGCAATCAAACAAATAGGAATTTGCGAGCCTGATTGAATACAAGAGAAATAACTTTAACGGTACCAAAGACCAATGTTCAAGAATCAATCAATTTCAATCAACAACCAAAGGTTGGATTTACCAATTGATCGATTCAACGCACAACCTGTGATATTTCAATTATATAAAAAAATATAATGCGAAAAAGAAATAACACAGACACCAGAAGTTTTGTTAACGAGGAAACCGCAAATGCAAAAAAAACCGGGACCTAGTCCAGATTTGAACACCACACTGTATTAAGCCGCTACAGACACTAGCCTACTACCAAGCTAACTTCGGTCTGGAATGTAGTTGAGCCCTAATCAATCTCACACTGATCAAGGTACAGTCGCGTTCCTTACGCCTCAAGAACCACGCCGGATTCTGCGCACTTGATTCCCTTAGCTGATCTCACACACAACTAAGAGTTGCTAAGACCCAAAGTCGAAGACTTTATAAACAAATCTGTATCACACAGAAAAGTCTATTGAATAGATAAATCTGTCTCCCACAGATAAACCTACGAGTTTTGTTCGTATTTTGATAAATCAAGGTGAACAGGAACCAATTGATATACCAGACTTATATTCCCGTAGAACAACATAGAAATATCAATCACCTCACAATAATCTTAATCGATTAACGAAACAAGATATTGTGGAATCACAAACGATAAGACGAAGGTGTTTGTGACTACTTTTCTATCTTACCTATCGGAGATAAAATCTCGAGCAAATCTTAAACAAGATAGTACTCAATCACGATAGAAAATAGCAAGATCAGAACACGCAACTACAGAGAAATAGTTGGGTCTGGCTTCACAATCCCAATGAAGTCTTTAAGTCGTTAACCCACATGGTTTCGTGAAAAATCTAAGGTTAAAGGAGAATCGACTTTAGCTTATGAAACTAGTATCACACAGGAGGTGTGGGGATTAGGTTTCCCAGTTGCTAGAGTTCTCCTTTATATAGTCTTCAAATCAGGGTTTACAATCTAAGTTACCTTGGTAACAAAACATTCAATATTCACCGTTAGATTAAAACCTGATTAGATTCAAGCAAATATCTTTGAACCGTTAGATCGAACTTAGCTTGTTATACATAAATGAAATGTAACCTCATTTAGGTTTGGGTAACCGTACCTAAACGTGTACACTTAGTCGGTTCAAAAATAGTTAAACAATGGTTAGCCATATGAGCACTTTCATATTAACCTTATTCATCTTCACCATAACTAGTTCAAATGACTCAAATGAAACTAGTTAGAGAGTTGTTCAATTGCTTAGATCTCATAGAAGTATACAAGACACAATTGAAGAAAAATCGATTTTGATTCACTCGAAACAATTCATGAACATCATAGCCACGGTTTGCAAAAGATTACATTCCTTATTATATAAATGTTTTAGTTCATGAACTAACCGATTTTAGTAAGTAACCTACTTAAGTATGCAAACGGGTACGCATACCTAAGTAGCCGGACCGAGTTTGGTTATGCCAGTGCGCAAACGGGTACACATACGATTTCACATTCCAAACTCCAACAGAAATTCACGGAACCCAAACTTCTACCAGTACGCGTACGGGTACGCATACTTAAATTCCGGACTTCCAACAACCATCCAGTACGCGTACGGGTACGCATACTTAGGTTCCCGGTTTTGGATTTATACACAAATGTGAATACACACTATGCTTATATCCAAACATGGTTACTTTTTCTAAACTCTCATTTCAATCATTTAAACCTTCTTAGAGGATGGCAATAGTTGTTATCCACGAACTATTAGCATCAAATCGATTTTCAAGTTATTGAAATAAACAACATGACTTTCGTGGAGAGTAAAGATGAACTTGGTTAAAGCGAAAGCTTACCAACACATATTTCAAGAAATAGATAAGTGAGTTAAACTCAGCTCGAAATAGCAAATGTGTATAATTGAAGTCTATATAGCAATACGACTTTTGTCTCAAAATAAGAGATAAAATAGATAGACTTTTGAGTGATAGATAAGTTCAAGTATCCACATACCTTTTGTTGATGATGTTCCACAAGTTCCCTTGAGTAGTTCTTCATCTTCTTTCGATGAACGTCGTGGAGTCTAAAGCTAAACTACACTTACTATCCTAATCCGAGACTTAGCTATAAGTAGACTAGAAATCAAGACTTATAGTTTTGGCAACTAAACTTGACAAACAAGCTTGAGATAGCAACGCTTGCGAGTTTGACCGAGCAGTGCTGTAACAATCTCCCCCTTTGTCAATTTTAGTGACAAAACTATCAATACATATGGAATACAAAATAAATAAACTTTGTAGCTTCTCATCCAAACGCTTGATCTCCTTGGTTCTTCAACATTACTCGAAATCTTCGTCACTTCCAAGTACTCCAATGATTCCAAATGTGTTCAACTCCGCATCATTGTTGTTGAAGATCCATAGCTATAACAATGAGAAAACAGTAGCTCTCAATCATTGTTATACAGTGTCATAGTATTATTACACAGCATCAAAGTTCAATTGTATCACAACTTCGATAACAATACTATGGTGATATGTATCACTCCCCCTTAGTCAATACTTCATCTCACATGAAAACCACTCCCCCTTACATAATGATCCGTAAACCATATGTATTTGTAGTGTGAACTACACATTAATTCTCCCCCTTTTTGTTAACAAAATTGGCAAAGGTACGAAAATTAGTGGGATCCTAATGAAATTTCCATAGAGACACTTCATGACCAAAAGAGAAGCACATATCAACTTGTTTAGATGCAATCATATAGTCGAAACTAAATGCAGTCATCAAGGAGTTTATAAAGATACAAGATAACCTCTATAATATTCCAGAGCCGCACTCCCCACAAAGATTTGGCAATTAAGCACAAGTTCAATTAAGAACTCTTCCCCATAAAATGTCATTCCAAAAGGAACAACAAGAGCGACCTTACTTTTACAAGAAAATAAGGATTTCTTTGGACATTAACAAATCTCATGAAACATGAATTTTGTATCCAAAATACTCAATTAAATTAACCACAAGTGAACCCATGATTAATTTAATCGGAAATGCTCACATAAGAAAGCTTACGGAGCCGCACAGTATTTACACAAAGATGTGGATCAGGGAAAGACCAATACTGCGAAATATTCAAAGATTCATTCTATTTTTTTATCACTATTTGCATAGAGACATACAATAGACTTAATCTTTGTAAACAAAAGTTCATCCTATCTTCCATCAATATTTGCATAAAGACATAATAGGTTTAACTTTTATTTGTCAAAAGTTCATTCTATCTTTTATCAATACTTTCATACCGACATATAATAGAGTTAACTTTTGACCACGTATAGGACAATCATAGTTCCCGGATGCAAACACACATATCCCATAACAAGTTGCAATATATAAAACCATAAAGATTAATACTGCAAAATCATCTTCCAAATAAACTTTAGAATTTAAATAAATAAATCTAAAAAACATTGCAAGATGAAAATCGTTGGACATAGCTATGTGTACTCACAAAAATTGTTATTCCAAACCCTAGTTATCCTTCTTAAAACACAAGAATAAATTCTCATAAGAAGTTTCCTAGACATTAAGACCTTATAAAAATTCTTTATCATCCCCGAACTCCTTGTCGTCAACAGCCATTGGAACATAAGGTTCATGAAGATAGGAGTTAATATCAACAAACCTTCTTGACTGATGCCGAACCAGGGCCTTCTTAATTTCAAGAGTCCTAAACACAAAAGCCTTTATTTGCTGCACTTCCTTTCTTAATTCCTTCAATTCTTCAAGAACACTAGAAAAATTCTGAAGATTTGAAGGGACAACCCTTGGTTTTCTCACATTCCTCCTTTTCCTTTTCAGATTTGAGTGTAAAGGAGAATTATCTTTTTCCTTCATGATTGATGGCTTAACAATCATATTAACATCTTTTCCATCAGAAGTCATGATGCTTGGAGTCTCCATAACCATATGGATTTGTGAAGAGAATTCACAGAATAAGCTCAACAGACTTGTGATAAAAAAGTTTCTTAGAGAAGGAAAAAGAAATGTAGGGTTACGGAGCCTTTATATACTAAAAGGATTCACGTACGCACAACTCATACCCTAAAGAAGGCAGAATTGTCTAAAATACCCCTTTTTTTTATTGATATAACAAAGAAAAATCTTTTCAAAATCAATTAGATAAGAAAAGATGGAAGAATTCAAAAACAATTCAAAAGCAAAAGAAAAACACACATTTTTTTTTCTTTTTAAAGCCTGTGAAGTGCCAACTCTTGTCTCTTTTGAACCAGGCACATGAGACAAGACACTTAGCCAACATAATTACGTTGTGCTGGGGTGAACAATGATCTGTCCACCATACTTTTCTTGAATGGAAGTCATAGTTCTCTGTTTCCCAGACTGTTCAGACCGAAACCTTTTTTCTAATGGTCTAGAAACAACTTTGGTAATTAACTTCTTTTGAGAAGAGATAGGATTACATACCTCAGTCGATTTCTGAACAAGTTTCAGCTTGTTAGCTAATCGATTTGCTCTTCGTTGAAATTTGTTTACATATATTATCTTGTGTTTGTACTTGAAACATTTTGATAACTCATGACCTTTGAAAGTACAATAAGCACATGTCAAACTAGAGGAAGGTTCATACATAACAGCTATGCAGGGTGCTAGACACATGGTGGAACCTGCAAAAACAAAAGAAGAATTTCTAGTGGGCAAAGAGAAATCCATATTATCCTCCAAGATGGTTGAAGTTTCTTATGGAGGAATATCGAGATTGATGATCGTATTGCTACAATTATCAAAATCAGTATTTTCACAGAAGAGTGCAACATTTGATTTTTTGACTTCATTAGAATCATAATTGTTAGACATTTCATCAAGAGTTGCAGCAAGACCTTTGTTTCCAGTGTACTTTCTACGATTTGGACATTCATTTGCAAAATGACCAAAACCTTTACACTTGAAGCACTGTGGCATATCCTCGTCATCAATATCGTCAGTATCCCTGTTTCTGGGAGGAACACGATTGTGAGGTTTAACTGATGACTTAGGTTTATCTCTAGTGAACCGTTTACTTCTCTTCAAAAGAAGATCTCTAAACTGTCTCGTGATCAGTGTGACTGACTTGTCAAGGTCTTCATCTGAAGAATCAGTCTCAGAAAGATCATCTTCAGAGATGCCAACACTGTTACTTTTATCAAGTAATTTAGTGTTCTTTTGTGCTTTGAAAGCAATATCCTTTCCAGATTTGGATATATGCTCATGATCAAAGATCTTTAACTTCCCAACAAGAGTATTTCTGGAAAGCACATCAAGGTTATTTCCTTCAAAGATGGTGTGTTTCTTAGAATCGTATCTGGATGGCAGTGATCTGAGAATTTTCATCACAATGTCCTTTTTAGGGATAATCTTACCCAACACAAAAGATGCATTAACAATTTCAGACACTTTGTGATTAAACTCATCAAATGAATCTCATCTGCCATATGAAGGTTTTCCCAATCAGAATTTAGGTTTTGAAGCCTAGATTCCTTTCCCTTCAAATACGGTTTCTAAGATATCCCAAGCATCTTTAGACTGAGTGTACGTAGTTACATGGTGCTGAAGATCTGGGGTAATGGCATGGATGATTGCATTCAACCCGTCAGAATATTGCTTTGCATCAAGAATCTCGACAGCATCATAATCACCAATATCCTTTGGAACAGTTACAGTGCCTATTGTAACAACCGTAGGAATATAGCCATTAACAACGTAAACCCATGATTGAAAATCACGCGCTTGAAGAAAGGCACGCATCGCAATTTTCCACCATAAGTAATTCGAGCCATCGAAGACTGGTGGTACGTTTATTGAGATAGCATTTCTGTCCATAGAGTCAGATCGCTACAAACACAGACTTATGAGGTCTTAAACGTGTTTGCCTGCTCTGATACCAATTGAAAAAATGGGGGTACAACAACCTCACCCAATATTTCGCTTAGCAATCTTTATGGACTAACTCCAATATACTTTCAAGAGAATCAACTAGACAGTCAGACTCAATCTTAATAAAAAGTATATCAAAGAGTTATATCTCAATTTCTCGATTAAATCCGCAATCAAACAAATAGGAATTTGCGAGCCTGATTGAATACAAGAGAAATAACTTTAACGGTACCAAAGACCAATGTTCAAGAATCAATCAATTTCAATCAACAACCAAAGGTTGGATTTACCAATTGATCGATTCAACGCACAACCAGTGATATTTCAATTATATAACAAAATATAATGCGGAAAAGAAATAACAAAGATACCAGAAGTTTTGTTAACGAGGAAACCGCAAATGCAGAAAACCCCCAGGACCTAGTCCAGATTTGAACACCACACTGTATTAAGCCGCTACAGACACTAGCCTACTACCAAGCTAACTTCGGTCTGGAATGTAGTTGAGCCCTAATCAATCTCACACTGATCAAGGTACAGTCGCGTTCCTTACGCCTCAAGAACCACGCCGGATTCTGCGCACTTGATTCCCTTAGCTGATCTCACCCACAACTAAGAGTTGCTACGACCCAAAGTCGAAGACTTGATAAAAAAAATCTGTATCATACAGAAAGTCTATTGAATAGATAAATCTGTCTCCCACAGATAAACCTACGAGTTTTGTTCCGTCTTTTGATAAATCAAGGTGAACAGGAACTAATTGATATACCGGACTTATATTCTAGAAGAACAGCATAGAAATATCAATCACCTCACAATAATCTTAATCGATTAACGAAACAAGATATTTTGGAATCACAAACGATGAGACGAAGGTGTTTGTGACTACTTTTCTATCTTGCCTATCGGAGATAAAATCTCGACCAAATCTTAAAGAAGATAGTACTCAATCACAATAGAAAACAGCAAGATTAGAACACGCAACTACAGAGAAATAGTTGGGTCTGGCTTCACAATCCCAATGAAGTCTTTAAGTCGTTAACCTATAGGATTTCGTGAAAAACCTAAGGTTAAAGGAGAATCGACTCTAGCTTATGCAACTAGTATTACACAGGAGGTGTGGAGATTAGGTTTCCCAGTTGCTAGAGTTCTCCTTTGTATAGTCTTTAAATCATGGTTTGCAATCTAAGTTACCTTGGTAACAAAGCATTCAATATTCACCGTTAGATGAAAACCTGATTAGATTCAAGCTAATATCTTTGAACCGTTAGATCGAACTTAGCTTGTTATACACAAATGAAATGTAACCTCATTTAGGTTTGGTAACCGTACCTAAACGTGTACACTTAGTCGGTTCAAAAATAGTTAACCAATGGTTAGCCATATGAGCACTTTCATATTAACCTTATTCATCTTAACCATAACTAGTTCAAATGACTCAAATGAAACTAGTTAGAGAGTTGTTCAATTGCTTAGATCTCATAGAAGTATACAAGACACAATTGAAGCAAAATCGATTTTGATTCACTCGAATCAATTCATGAACATCATAGCCATGGTTCGCAAAAGATTGCATTCCTTATTATATAAATCAGGGCTGTCAATGGGTCCGGGTCCTCCCAGGTACCATGCTACCCGGAACCGGACCCTGTTATTATTTCCGGTTCCGGGTCCGGATCCTAAAGTAAGAGGCCCAGAATCGAACCCTATAACACAGCCGGGTACCTAACGGGTCCGGGTATTAAACGGGCATTTTCTGTTCATTCGAATACAAATTGATAAATTGATAGACAGTCACTTATAATTTGATAGACAGTCACAAAAATCTTCAATAGTCGTCTGCAAAAGAAATAATTTATATTGTAATTAATTAAATCCCTAGCATTTATCTTGCCAGTGCATAAACAGCCGTCGCCATCATCCATGGTCGTAAATTATAATCATCTCCATCCATCTTCAAGTCCCAAAAATAGAATTACTTTCGGCAACTGAGAATGGTACTTTCTGTTTAACCATCCAGTGATAGACAAGGTTTTACAGTAGATGTAATAGTAGTATAGCACCAAAAATTAAAAAATTGAAATAAAAGACACAAATTTGGGAATAACGAAAAGAAGAATTTCTAAGAAACAACGGAAGAAACCCATTTCCCATATATTTGATGTTTTCCTTGTCTTCTGCTCAAGTTGTATTATCCCTCTACACTTCTACTGACTAAGTGGGAACTTTTAGAAATATAAGAAACTAAAATAGATAGAGAACGTAAAGACAAAGAGAGAAAGGTTAAATTTATAAGAAACTCCATTTATGGAGTAATCAGGAACCTAATTGGACTAACGAAATTCCCCAATTTCCTTTCTCATCACCGCCTCCATCATCTTCATTTTCTTCGTCAGATAATAATACTAATAATAATCACAATCAAGCATAATACAATCCCCATCGACATCCAGATCTATCCATTAGTGGAGTTTGGAAGAGAAGATGAAAGTGGAAGAATTGGACTTGGATGCGGAAAGTATAGTTTAGGTTTAGGGTTCTCCATGTCTGGAGGTGTTAATGACTATATATATAAGGCTTCACTGGACGAAATTAACCTTGGGATAACTATAATTTACAATACCCGACTACCCGACGGGTAAGACCCGGTCGGAACCGTTTATTATCGGGTATATTCGGGTCTACCCAGTTCGGACCCGAAATTGCTAATGGGTCCAGTTTAGGGACCCAGAACCGGACCCTATTCACCTGGTTCCGGTCCGGGTATTTGGGTACCCATTGACAGTCCTAATATAAATGTTTTAGTTCATGAACAAACCGACTTTAGTAAGTAACCTACTTAAGTATGCAAACGGGTACGCATACCTAAGTAGCCGGACCGAGTTTGGTTACGCCAGTGCGCATACGGGTACGCATACCATTTCACATTCCAAACTCCAGCAAAAATTCACGGAACCCAAACTTCCACCAGTACGCGTACGGGTACACATACTTAGATTCCGGACTTCCAACAACCCACCCGTACGTGTACGGGTACGCATACTTAGGTTCCCGGTTTTGGATTTATACGCAAATGTGAATACACACTATGCTTATATCCAAACATGGTTACTTTTTCTAAACTCTCATTTCAATCACTGAAACTTTCTTAGAGGATGGCAATAGTTGTTATCCACGAACTATTAGCATCAAAGCGATTTTCAAGTTATTGAAATAAACAACGTGACTTTCGTCAAGAGTAAAGATGAATTTGGTTAAAGGAAAAGCTTACCAACACATATTTCGAGAAATAGATAAGTGAGTTAAACTCAGCTCGAAATAGCAAATGTGTATAATTGAAGTCTATATAGCAATACGACTTTTGTCTCAAAATAGGAGATATAATAGATAGACTTTTGAGTGATAGATAAGTTCAAGTCTCTACATACCTTTTGTTGATGAAGTTCCACAAGTTCCCTTGAGTAGTTCTTCGTCTTCTTTCGATGAACGCCATGGAGTTTAAATTTCAACTACACTTACTATCCTAATCCGAGACTTAGCTATAAGTAGACTAGAAATCAAGACTTATAGTTTTAGCAACTAAACTTGACAAACAATCTTGAGATAGCAACGGTTACGAGTTCGACCGAGCAGTGCTCTAACAATTTAGTTTACGAATTTCTCGAAATATAATGACTAAGCTTAATGAACATTTGTTCATACTTGATCAAATTCGGTGGAGAACAATTTATCGTTCGGAACCAAATCATGATTCAAGTTTATCATTAAAAAATGCCTGGAATAGTGATATGTGTCATTGATATTATTCAGGAATGTTTCGTATTGATTTAGAGAAATATAGAACTACTATATTCGGAATACAAGACAGTGTTATCAGTCTTACAAACTGAGAAAACTGTTATATGTCTTAAGCCGTATTACATATATTCATACACGTAGCGGAGTAGCTATATATCGACTTTAAGATTTGTATAATATGCATTTTCGTATGTGCATCATGGGAAAATCTGTTTATTTCGTGATCCGGATAGGTTTGTTTATTCGCATACAAACAATTGTGGAACTGTGGTAAGGGAACCGGGTTAAAATAATCAAACCGGTATGTAAGCCAAAACAGTTATATGTTTTAGATTCAGTTTAATACCCAAACCGGTACGCAAGATAAATATTCTGTGAACTCCGAAACCGGCAAAGGTCTTAAGTTTTCAAACCGGTACGTGAAATAAAAAGTTCTGTAGACTCCGGAACTTTGAGGTTGTTCAAAGTTTGCAAACCGGTACACGAACTGAAAAGTTATGTAGAGTCCGGAACTCGGTAATTGCATAAGTTTGCAAATTGGTTTATGAACTGAGAAGTTCTGTAGACTTCGGAACTCAGTAATTGCATATAAGTTTGCAAACCGGTCCGCATACTGTGACTCAGCCGATTCACGAACGAATCAATTAATTGTACTTTGTACATTTACAAACAATGTCGATCATGATTTAATTGCGATTAAATTATTTCTACGAAGTAATTTGCATTTGATCATGTCTCTAATTAACACTAGACTCATTTGACCACATGATTGTGACTCAATATTAATGTCTTAGTGAACATGAAAATGAGTATTAAGCTTTTAAGTTCAAATCGGCTAGTTTCGGCTAACCACAACTAAGAGTTGCTACGACCCAAAGTCGAAGACTTGATAAACAAATCTGTCTCACACAGAAAAGTCTATTTGAATAGATAAATCTGTCTCCCACAGAAATACCTACGAGTTTTGTTCCATCTTTTAATAAATCATGGTGAACAAGAACCAATTGATAACCCGGACTTATATTCCCGAAGAACAGCCTAGTCTTATCAATCACCTCACAATAATCTTAATCGTATGGTAGTGAAACAAGATATTTTGGAATCACAAACGATGAGACGAAGATGTCTGTGACTACTTTTAATCTTACCTATCGGAGATAAATCTCAAGCAAATCTTAGCAAAGATAATACTCAATCACGATAGTAAAAGTAAGATCAGAACACGCAACTACAGAGAAAATAGTTGGGTCTGGCTTCACAATCCCAATGAAGTCTTTAACCATAACTAGTTCAAATGACTCAAATGAAACTAGTTATAGAGTTGTTCAATTGCTTTATTCTCATAGAAGTATACAAGAACACAATTGAAGCAAAATCGGTTTGATTCACTCAAATCAATTCATGAACATTATAGCCACGGTTTGCAAAGAATGTATTCCTTATTATATAAATGTATTTGTTCATGTCACAACCGATTTTAGAACTTTAACCACTCAAGTATGCAAACGGGTACGCATACTTGAAGTAGCCGGACCAAGTTTGGTTTTCGCCAGTTTGCGAACGGGTACGCATACCTCCAAACCCAGCAGAAATTTCCGGTCACAAACCTTTCGCTAGTATGCGTACGGGTACGCGTACTTAGGTTCCCGGAATTCTCAAACCAACAGGTACGCATACGGGTATGCATACTATGGTTCCCGGACATGGATCACACATATGCAAGAGTGCACAACATGTTTATAATCCAATGTTGGTTAAGTGTTCTAAACTCTATTTCAATCATTGAAACTTTCTTAGAGGATGACAATAGCCGTTTTCACACACTATTAGCATCAAAGAAATTTTCAAGTTATTGAAATAATCATAACGAAACATTCCAAGTCTACACCAAATGATTGTATCACACAAACCATGTAAGATGTTACTCGGCGATTTTCACATGATCATCTTTTTACTCTCGTCAAGAATATAAGATGAACTTGGTTGAAGCGAAAGCTTACCAACACATATTTCGAGAAATATGTAAGCGAGTTAAACTTAGCTCGAAATCTCAAATGTGCATAATCGAAAACTATCGTAATACGACTTTTGTCTCAATATAGGAGATAGAGTAGAAATAGACTTTCCAAGTGATAAATGAGTTTCATTCTCCACATACCTTTTGTTGATGAAGTTCCACAAGCTCTCCTTAGTAGTACTTCGTCTTCAATTGATGAACGCCGTGAAGTCTAATGCTCAACTACACAATCTATCCTAGTCCGAGACATTACTATAAGTAGACTAGAAATCAAGACTTATACTTTTGATCACTAACATTGACAAACAAGCTTCAGATAGCAATGCTTGCGAGTTCGACCGAGCAGTGCTCGGGGCGGAGCCAAGGGTTGACTAACCCTGGCTCTAGCCCCCCCTAAAATCAATAAAATCATGATAAAACCCTTATCATCATCATATATTTCGCATTTAGTCCACATAAATTTTGCATTTAGTCAACTAGTGTTTTATAAAAAAGAAAATTAGTCCCCCTCATTTCTAATGGATGGCTCCGCCACTGGAAGAATCTCAAGAATAAACAAACTAGGTGCAGTCAAAGTTCAACAACCGTTAGTCAATCAAATCAATCGAAAACTAATAAACTGCAATTATCTATTTTCCCACCAACAGTACTCGTAGAGCTTCTTGATCCCACAAAAGTCTTTAAACGAGTTGTCGTAAGAGATTTCGCCTAATTAGGGTACTTTCCTCTTCGGATAGACGGCTCCACCAGAAACAACAAAAAGATGAAGTTTGCCTGGCTCTTAGGATGGTTTGCTAGAAATGCAAACTTAGGTATTTATAGACCAAGGATGTTTGGACACCAAGGAATTTCCAAAACCGAATAATCCTCAAGATATGCAATAAATGCCCAAAATTGGTTTTCATAATTCCTGGAAATGCTTTGTCCAATATTTTCCGAAATCTCTCAATAGAAAATCTCCAATTAGTAAATGCACATTACTAATTTTTATTCTCTAGAGATATGCATTCAATTGCTGGTAATTAAAGCATATAAAACTAACAACCTTAATTAAAAGATTCTTAATTTATTTCGGACTGGGATCTCCTTGAGTAATTAAGGAATATCTTTGAACAATAAAAGATAAGAGTTATTGTTCGTGTTCAAAGTATGTTGACATCTTTTCTTTGTAAATCCTCTTTCATATTTACAATCTTGGAATCGATTATACCACACTTCCAAACAGGTTTAGAATTGGTTCATCTGTATTCTAAGACAACTATGTGATTGATCAAGTATCAAATCACAATCATGGGTTCAATCGGTTCTACCAATCATTAGGATCTGTTCTACCTTAATATGGATTACTTGTGATCGAACACACAAGTTACCAGGACCAGTTAAATCAGTTACCAGGATCGGTTACGTCAATTACCAGGACCGGTTACCATATACTCATGGTATTGCTTGTGATCGGTCACACCAGTTACCAGAATCGGTTACACCAATTACCAGGACCGGTAACACCAATTACAAGGATCGATTACACAACTCTTTTGTGATCGGTCACACCAATTACAAATATCGATCATACCATCTCAGGTGATTACTTAGGATCGGTTGCACTAATTGATAAGCACGTAGGTGCTACATTTTGTACACATATTTATATTAGTTAGGACTCGATATTTTGACTAATAACACTATTTTAGTGCTTTTGTAGAAAATACAGGTAAATTCAATCATTCGAAGAATAAACGCCTAAATTACAGCTTAAATACGTTTGTTGCGAAAACCACCAAAGAGACATGGCATGATTAGTGGTGGTCATTATGTTGGTAGAAACACCAAAGCCACATCATAGCCAGACGTCAACAAGAAACAAAGAAAGTGGACTGGTGGAAAATAAGAAAGTGGACGTGTCCATTTTGCGGCACAATCCTCAGAAAAACATGTTCTGTTTATGCTCATTTCTTAATCGGCAGCAGTATCTCGAATGCTTACTAAAGAGGGTTTTGTTTCTTTGGTTTCATTTCCTCTGAGTCATTATGCAAGATTGAGATTTGGAATCAACAACGGTATTGATGGTTTCTTGCGAGCTCTTGGTCTCGATTGAGATTGAATTGGCAGCAGTAAATTTTGGTTCCAACAAGCTGGTGAAGGATTTCAGGTGGTGGCTTAGATGGACAGAAGAACGGGAAGTGCTTTGGTCCATTGGTTATTACTGTGAGTTTTCTCGGCATATACAGAAGTGACGGAAGTTGGTGGCTACTGGATTTGGCAGTTGAACTCGAGCCTGGAATGGAGAATATGAATATGGGTTTGATGTGGTCTAGAATTGTATCGAATGGATTTCAGGTCCGCTTTCACAACAGCAACGATGGTATTGGGGGTTTGCTGTGGATAAAGGATTTGTATGATAATGCATGGACTGAGATTCAGTTGAATGAGTAGTTGATGGACTGTTGGCTCGTCTCAAATGGGCATGATATGTTTGAGAATTTGTCGCAGTGAGAATCATGGGCGAGATGGCCTGTACGTTGGTTATTGAACAGCGAGTGGTGATGGAGTCTGGGATTTCAAGAAGCACACATAGAGCTTATATGCTACGGAAAGTGGAGATGGTGGCTGGTTATATACATGGGCTGTTTGATGTGAGAGTGACTTCAGATTGGAGGCTCTTGTATTTCGGTGGTGTCAGTAAGTATTGAGAGCTGAAGAATGACTGAACTGGCTTGAACTGGAGTTGGTGTTGTTGCCGGATTTGGTCGAGAAACAAGAAGGTGATTGACCGGAGTTGGGAGATGAGCTGTATTGAAATGGGCTTATGTTGATTTAGTGGCTGGTTCGAATTGTGCTGGGACTTAAGTTCAGGGGATGTGAATAGAGATGGTTGAAGTTTCGTATCAACTGGTGATAACAGTCGACTGGAGGTTTGTTTACGGATTGAACGGTGAAAGGATGGGTGGCCTGAGCTGTTGATCGTGGAGGCAGAGAGCAGTCGTACATAGAGATGGAGTAAACCTTCGTTTCAGCTGCGGGTTGAAAGGGTTTCGTCTGTGGAGCCTTGGAGGATAGTCAGTGAAGAGACGAAGTGGTGCTGGGTTTTTTTGGCCTGAGATGATCTCGATTGTGAATCAGTCAAGACGGGTTTTATATAAATGAATTCAAACGGGTTTTGGTGATAATTATGTTAGCTGACAGTGGGTGGTTATACTTCATGGCGATGACGCTGGTGTTCTGGGGTTTAGTTTGGCAGCATCGGTTCTGGAATGTTAGAAGGCACGAGAACAAGATAGGAATTGTGGTCGTGACAAGGAGCTAGGAAGAACTGAAATCAGGCTACAAGAAGTGACGCTGTGTGTTGGCTGAAGTGGTGACCAGATAGACAGAAGATGGGCTTAGGTGCTGGAGCTAGTAATGGACCGGTGGTGCACTGTGCCTTGCAGAATATCGCTAGGTCTGATTTCTTGCAATACCTATATGAACTGAGCAGAAACGGAATGAAGAGGAGGCCGACACCGGCTACTGGAGCCGCAACTTGGAGAAAAGAACAGAGATTACCGAGGAGGCCGGCTGCAGAGCCGTTTACACAGAGTAAAAAAGAGGAGATTCCTGTTCCGCTGTGGAGTTTTTTTGGCAACAAAGATCTGTGCATAACAAAGAGATGAGGAGACGACGAGTCCTTGGGTTTAATCTATCTATCTTGTCTTAATTATTTTGATGGCTTTTGAGAAAGCCATGTTTAGCTAAACTTTGTGATTAGGGTTTATGGTAGAAACCACTTTGAGGATAAGAACAATTTGATTTGAAATATTTATGTTTTTGAGGCTATTATGATTTGATTAGATTAATTCCATGATTTTATTTATTGATTAAATGATGAACTTCGTTGTTGCTTCACCGGTTCTGTAGAATACAGTAACCTTTGCGCTTAATTATAATGGTTTTAGAAAAACCTAGGTTAAAGGAGAATCGACTCTAGTCGCAACTAGTATCACACAGGAGGTGTGGGGATTAGGTTTCCCGGTTGCTAGAGTTCTCCCTTATATAGTCTTCAAATCAGGGTTTGCAATCAATGCTACCTTGGTAACAAAGCATTCAATATTCACCGTTAGATGAAAACCTGATTAGATTCAAGCTAATATCTTTCAACCGTTAGATCGAACTTAGCTTGTTACACATAAATGAAAAGTGATTTCATTTAGATATGGATAACCATACCTAAACGTGTACACCTTGTAGGCTAAACAATAGTTCACCGAAGTTAGTCATATGAACACTTTCATATCAACCTTGTTCATCTCAATCACAACTAGTTCAAATGACTCAAATGAAACTAGTTCTAGAGTTGTTCAATTGTTTATATTCTTATAGAAGTATGCAAGAAACAATTGAAGCAAAATCGATTTTGATTCACTCGAATCAATTCATGAACATTATAGCCACGGTTTGCAAAAGATTGCATTCCTTATTATATAAATGTATTAGTTCATGAACAAAATGATTTTAGAACATAACCTACTCAAGTATGCAAACAAGTATGCATACCTAAGTAGCCGGACTTGGTCTGGGTTCGCCAATATGCGAACGGGTACGCATACTGTCGTACAACCAAACTCGGTTGAATTCCCGGACTTGAACTGTTACGCCAGTACGGGTATGCATACTAAATTCCCGGACTTCAACTATCAAACTAGTACGCATACGGGTATGCATATTATAGTTCCTGGACTTGGAATAACTTGCAACATTTAGCATACAAGTACGCATACTGTGTTATATCCAATCAATGGTTAATTGTTCTAAACTCCATTTTAATCATTGAAACATTCTTAGAAGACGGGAATAGCTGTCTCACACAAACTATTTGCTTCAAAGCAATTTTCAAGTGATCAATAGATCAATACGAAACAGAGTCTACATCAAATGACTGTCTCACACAAATCATTTTAGATGTTACCAGGCGATTTTCACACGATCATCTTTTGACTTTCGTCAAGAATATAAGATGAACTTGGTTAAAGCGAAAGCTTACCAACACATATTTCGAGAAATATGTAAGCGAGTTAAACTCAGCTCGAAATATCAAATGTGTATAATATAAAGTCTATATAGCTATACAACTTTTGTCTCAATAGGAGATGGAATAGAAATAGACTTCTGAGTGATATATGAGTTCAAGTCTCCACACACCTTTTATTGATGAAGTTCCACAAGATCCCCTTAGTAGTTCTTCGTCTTCAATCGATGAACGTCGTGAAGTCTAAAGCTCAACTACACATTGTATCCTAATCCGAGACATAGCTATAAGTAGACTAGAAATCAAGACTTATAGTTTTGGCAACTAAACTTGACAAACAAGCTTGAGATAGCAACGCTTGCGAGTTCAACCGAGCATTACTCTAACAATTTCCCCCTTTGTCAATTTTAGTGACAATACTATCAATACATATGGATTACAAAATAAATAAACTTTGTAGCTTCTCATCCAAATGCTTGATTTCCTTGGTTCTTCAATATTACTCGAAATCTTCGTCACTTCCAAGTACTCTAGTGATTTCGAACGTGTTCAACTCAGCATCATAGTTGTTGAAGATCCGTAGCCATAACAATAAGAAAACCATTTTTCTCAATTATTGTTATACAATGTCATAGTATTATTACACAACATCAAAGTTCAATTGTATCACAACTTTGACAATAATACAACGGTGATATGTATCACTCCCCCTTAGTCAATACTTCATCTCACATGAAAACCACTCCACCTTACATAATGATCCGTAAACCATATGTATTGTAGTGTGAACTACACAATAATTCTATCCCTTTTTGTCAATATAAATTGGCAAAGGTACGAAAACTAGTGGGATCATAGAATGTTAGGTATTAACGAAGATATTTCCTGTAATTGTGTTTTTGGTTGTTATGAACCTGAAACAAAAAAAAAACTTTTCTTTCACTGTTCTTTTGCAAAATCTGTTTGGTTTGTACCTCCTTATCCAGTCTAGTTTAATCTTAATCCTTCGAATAACTTGAAAAAAGCGGAGGTCAAACAACCACACCCAATATTTCGCTTAACAATCTGTATGGACTAACTCCAATATACTTTTAAGAGAATCAACTAGACAGTCAAACTCAATCTTAAGAAAAGCATATCCAAGAGTTATATCTCTATTTCTAAATTCAATCTGCAATCAAGCAAATAGGAATTTAGGAGCCCGATTGAATATAAGAAATAACTTGGCGGTATCAAAAACCAATATCCAAGTGTCAATCAATTTAATCAACAACCCAAATGTCGGATTCACAATTGATTGAACTTACGCACAACCTGTGATATTTCAATTATATAAAAATATAATGCGGAAAAGAAATAACACAGACACCAGAAATTTTGTTAACGAGGAAACCGCAAATGCAGAAAAACCCCGGGACCTTGTCCAGATTTGAACACCACACTGTATTAAACCGCTACAGACACTAGCCTACTACGAGTTAACTTCGGACTGGAATGTAGTTGAGCCCTAACCAATCTCACACTGATCAAGGTACAGTCGCGTTCCTTACGCCTCTAAATCCCATCAGGACTCTACGCACTTGATTCCCTTAACTGATCTCACCCACAACTAAGAGTTGCTACGACCCAAAGTCGAAGACTTGATAAACCAATCTGTCTCACACAGAAAAGTCTATTGAATAGATAAATCTGTCTCCCACAGAAATACCTAAAAAAAAATGTTCCGTCTTTTGATAAATCAAGGTGAACAGGAACCAATTGATATACCGAACTTATATTCCCGAAGAACGGCCTAGAAATATCAATCACCTCACAATAATCTTAATCGTATGGTAGCGAAACAAGATATTGTTGAAAGACAAACGATGAGACGAAGATGTTTGTGACTACTTTTTATCTTGCCTATCGGAGAATAAATCTCGAGCAAATCTTAGAGAAGATAATACTCAATACGATAGAAAACAGCAAGATCAGGACACGTAATTACACAGAAAATAGTTGGGTCTGGCTTCACAATCCCAATGAAGTCTTCAAGTCGTTAACCTACAGGGTTTCGTGAAAAACCTAAGGTTAAAGGAGAATCGACTCTAGTCGCAACTAGTATCACACAGGAGGAGTGGGGATTAGATTTCCCAGTTGCTAGAGTTCTCCTTTGTATAGTCTTCAAATCAGGGTTTTTAATCAATGTAACCTTGGTAACAAAGCATTCAATATTCACCGTTTGATGAAAACCTGATCAGATTCAAGCTAATATCTTTCAACCGTTAGATCAAACTTAGCTTGTTACTCACAAATGAAAAGTGACTTCATTTAGATATGGGTAACCGTACCTATACGTGTACACCTTGTTGGCTCAACAATAGTTAACCGAAGTTAGCCATATGACACTTTCATATCAACCATATTCATCTTAACCATAACTATAGTTCAAATGACTCAAATGAAACTAGTTCTAGAGTTTTTCAATTGTTTATATTCTCATAGAAGTAAACAAGACACAATTGAAGAAAAATCGATTTTGATTCACTCGAATCAATTCATGAACATTATAGCCACGGTTTGCAAAAGATTGCATTCCTTATTATATAAATGTACTAGGCCTTGACCCGTGCCGTAACGACACGGGCCTTGATATTGGTTAATTTTTAATATCGTACTAATTGTCTCCCGAAAACTTATCAACTCCTGTTGCAGCGGTTTTTGTCTTTTAACAATAATATAGCGCCATGTCGAAACGACATGGGGATAATTTTTATCTGGATATTAAATGAGGGAGGATCCCTTCACACTCTTAGATTCACACTATCTCACACTTTAGAAGATATTTTTCTTAATAAAACTTAAATGGGAGAGTATTTGAAGTTAATATTCTGGGAATATGCCATCTCGCAAACCTCTACATATCCACAAAAAATGAGCATATTCCGAAATACTAAACTGCACCATCTACCGATCTTAATTTTAACGGTTGAAAAGTCGTTGGTTTTCGACGGTTGATTTTCAAAGTAGTAGATTACGGATTTATACATTTCAGAATTTGCTCATTTTTCGTGGGTATGTATAGCTTGGTAAGACGAACATATCCCCAAATATTAGCTTCAAATACGCTACCTTTTGGTTTTTGTAGAAAAGATAGTGCCCAAAGTGTGAGATACTGTAAAAATCAAAGTGTGAGGGGATCCTCCCTCATATTAAATTTAATATTTATTAATTATCAAGTTTACCCTCCTCATCATTACAAAAGTAAAGGAAAAACCAATAGATATTTCTACTCTGCAGTCCACAACTCGATAATTAGTAATTTTATATATTCTGATTTTGATTCATGTCGTTTGTCTGCAATTATTAAAGAACGTGACAATTGATTCAAGTTTTTTTTCTTCAATTGTCATGTGTTTTATCCGAGTTTACGTTAACATTAAAACGGTCAACCACGTTTTACACTTTATAATGTTACATGTCTTGTGGCGTCACGGAAATATCATAATCTATTATTACTCGCCAATACACGCCACCACCACAAAACCACATGATACCATTTCTTTCACCACAAAATTACCCAGTAAATCTTTAATTTCATTTTATAAATAGTACTTATCACAACTATATTTAAGGTGTAGTCCACCAAAGTTTACATGTTTCTTTAAAAATAAAAATAAAAAATAGCCCTCTCAGTGTTAGTTTCTGACTCCGCCACTGCTACCACCATTGCCTCCTACCCCAAGTAGGTTGTTGGGAGTAATTCTAATTTTCAATCACAAACAACATATATGAGGTTTAGATAGAACAAAATTAAGTCGTTAATTAATTTGTCCCATTATTTTTTTTCCGTCTTCTTTTGTATTGCAATCAATTTTATTTTAACATTAAAAACCATGATTTATACGATATGGTACCAAAGATAGCATGGGTGCCATTTGGTTGATCCAGTTGTCATAAACAATTTGTCATAGATGATTTGATAGCATCCCTGAAATATATGGTACATGCCTTTTTCAATCTTGCTAAAAAAAACCAACCGCATATTTCACAAAACAATGTTATCCGACTATCCGTGTTATAATGACACAATACTAATATTGTCCACCACCACTAACCAACACCCACCGCCACTACTTCTTCCAGCACCACCACCAGGGGCAGAGCCAGGATTTTGAGAAAGGGGGACAAAAAATTCTTGAAATTGGATGCGGGTGCAAAATACACTTAATAGCCCATTTTATGATAAAAAAAATAAATCAAAAACAATTAAAATTGGGCTTGGCTGCGCCCCTGACCACCACTAATGTTTTCCCTTCCATCACTTTTCAAGAACGCCACTGCTTCCACCACCTATTACCGCCACCAGTGTCTATTGATATCATTTTTATTTTTACTAAAATTATTTATTAATGGAAATATATATTTATTAAATTAATTAAGGGAGCATTTATAGTGAAAAAAATAATAATAGATCATTTATTATGAGCAATTAGTGAAAATCTAATTAATAGAACACTTTGTAATGGAAAAAATTAATAGATCATTGATTATGAGCAATTAGTGAAACAATAATGAATGGATCATTTGGCATGGGTGTTATACAAATCCCGTATAATTATATTAGATTATTCAGTGAAAATTGTTTCTAATCAAATTCTTCTGGACTTTTGAACAGAAACCCGAAAAACGGGGAATTCTATATACATATATTGTAAATGCCAGTCGATAGTCAAATTATAATGTGTAATCTGAGTAATTTTAGTAGTTTTTCGCTAAGTGTATCTATCAAGATGAATCCAAAATGCTATTTCCACTAAAGTCTAAAGAAAATAAATAAATAATTGGTATTTCAGAAAATCTCACCTTTCTGGACCAAAAATTTGTGAATAGATTAAAAACTCGGCGACCTATGATAGCCAAATTTTCATAATCTGGCTAATAGCAAAATATAGACACCCAAATTCAACCATGACATTATTGTAATTAAGTAGGCTATCATTGAAAATGTATACTTCAGTTAAATATACAATAAATGAAATTCAAGAAAATGATAGAAACCCAAAAAATTCATACATGAAGCGATGTCAAAAGAAATGGTTTTCTCAAATATTATTACCTCGGAGTAATTTGATTGGTCAGAGATGTACGTTTTGGTGGATGAAGATTGAGAGAACATGGAAAGAAGATTGACCAGAAGTATATTTTTGGATTTAAGTCTTTTTTTCTTTTTCTTTCTGCAATCTATCTCCACTTGCTAATTTTATTTCTGATTTTTGTTTGCTCCAATGTGAGGAATTAAAGGTTTCAAAATCCACTCATCCTAACGGATGTGAGTGAGAGAATGAATTGTTCTTTTTATGGGAAGATAGGTTTGTTATTTTTAGTTGATCAAATTTCTCTATTTTGATTTTGATTTTTGAGATGGGATGAAGAGAATATGTAATGAATTTCTCTCAATTAAAGTGTGTATTCATAGGATCGACCGCAGTCGTGAATTTATCAATTAGGAGGAAAAACCAAGACCGGTCTTTATCTTTCCTAACTTAGCGAAGCTTCGTTTTATAATATAGTACAAACAAATAGACTGAAAAGTATACCTAACTAGGGTACAACCCTTACCGTAACGACAAATCTCGACAATAAGTAATTTTTTGTGTATGAATTTTGACGTGTGTCATTTGCCTTTAGTAATTATATATTACGTGACAATCAGTTTTTTTTTTAAATCTTTCATGTACTTTAGCCGAGACTATGTTATCCTTAGTTTATGGTGGACGATCAACCACATCTTTTAGTTTATATGTTACCTATTTTGTGGTGACACAAAATTAACATAGTCTATTAATACTCACCAACCGCAAAACCATATCTTTCTCCACCATAACCGCCGCCACCACCATAAAACCATATAATACTATTTCTTTCTCCACTATAACCGCCGCCCACCTCCCGTTAGCTGTTGTTCGTACTTCTAATTTGAATTACAAACACCATGTATAAAGTTTTAATTGAACAAACCTAGTTCGTTAATTAATTTATTTCATTATATATTTTTATTGTTATATTCTCTTTTATGTTGCGATCAATTTTCTTTTAACATTTAGAACCATGATTTATACAATTAGGTACTAAAGGTAGCGGGGGTACAGTTTAGGTGATCTGACAGTTATGATTATTTTTTCCTAAATAACATGGTATCATCCTCAAAGTATGGTATCTGTTTATATCAATCTTGTTAAAAACAACCAACTACATGTTTTACAATACAATGTTACCCGTGTTTTAAATATACATAACTAATATTGTCCACTACTAGTCACCAACACACACCACCCATCGCCACTATTTCTTCAACCACCACCACTCACTAACACCCGCTACCGCTGCTATCAGCCATTACTTCTTACACTACCGCCACTAATTTTTATTAATATAATTTTTATGAAAATTATTTATTAGATTAATTAAGAGGACATTTATAATGAAAATTTAATGAATTATTTATTATGATCAATTAATGAGACACTAATTAATAAAACATTCATAATGTTTTTAAGTTGAACAAACTACGGCCATTGATTTATCTCCTCCCTAGACAAATCTGGACCTCTCTTTATCTTGCCTAACTTGTCCAAATTGTGCTTTGTATTCTTGATTAGTTCATGAACAAACCGATTTTAGAACATAACCTACTCAAGTATGCAAACGGGTACGCATACCTAAGTGGCCGGACCAAGTTTGGGTTCGCCAGTATGCGAACGGGTATGCATACCTTCCAAAACTCAGTTGAATTTCCGAAACTTGAAATTCACGCAAGTTTGCATACCGGTATGCATACTAAGTTCCCGGACTTCCATAACCAACCAGTACGCATACGGGTATGCATACTATGATTCCCGGACTTGGACAACACATATGCAAGTACGCATACTATGCTATATCCAATCATGGTTTGTTCTATACTCCCATTTAAATCATTGAAACATTCTCGGAAGAAGACAACAACTGTCTCACACAAACTATTAGCTTCAAAGCAATTTTCAAGTGATCGAATGATCAACACGAAACATTCCGAGTCTACATCAAATGATTGTCTCACACAAATCATGTAAGATGGTACCATGCGATTTTCACATGATCATCTTTTGACTTTCGTCAAGAATATAAGATGAACTTGGTTAAAGCGAAAGCTTACCAACACATATTTCGAGAAATATGTAAGCGAGTTAAACTCAGCTCGAAATATCAAATGTGTATAATCAAAGTCTATATAGCTATACGATTTTTGTCTCAAATAGGAGTTAGATTAGATAGACTTTTGAGTGATAGATGAGTTCAAGTCTCCACATACATTTTGTTGATGAAGCTCCACAAGCTCCCCTTAGTAGTTCTTCGTCTTCAATCGATAAACGCCGTGAAGTCTAATGCTCAACTACACTTACTATCCTAATTCGAGACTTAGCTATAAGTAGATTATAAGTTTAATCAAGACTTATAGTTTTGGCAACTAAACTTGACAACAAGCTTGAGATAGCAACGCTTGCAAGTTTGACCGAGCAGTACTCTAACAATTTCCCCTTTTTTTCAATTTTAGTGACAAAACTATCAATACACATGGATTACAAAATAAATAAACTTTGTAGCTTCTCATCCAAATGCTTGATTTCCTTGGTTCTTCAACATTACTCGAAATCTTCATCACTTCCAAGTACTTCAGTGATTCTGAACGTGTTCAACTCAGCATAATTGTTGTTGAAGATCCGTAGCTATAACAATGAGAAAACAGTAGCTCTCAATCATTGTTATACAGTGTCATAGTATCATTACACAGCAACAAAGTCCAATTGTATCACAACTTTGACAACAATACTATGGTGATATGTATCACTCCCCCTTAGTCAATACTTCATCTCACATGAAAACCACTCCCCCTTACATAATGATCCGTAAACCATATATATTTGTAGTATGAACTACACAATAATTCTCCCCCTTTTTGTCAATATAAATTGGCAAAGGTACGAAAACTAGTGGGATCATAATGAAATTCTCATAGAGATTCTTCATGACTAAAAGAAAACATATCAACTTTGTTTAGATGTAATCATATAGTCGAAACTAAATGCATTCATCAAGGAGTTTATAAAGATACAAGAAAACTCCTATAATATTCCACAGCCAATAGACTGCCATAAGTGTTGAAACGTAGCAGTATCTTATGGTTTGGTGAGAATATCAGCCAGTTGTTGTTCGGAAGGCACAAATTCCATATTGATGATACCATTTTCATAGAGATCTCGAATAAAATGATACCTTATATCAATGTGCTTGGTTCTTGAGTGCTCAACAGGATTCTCAGTGATGCGAATCGCGCTTGAGTTATCACAAAAGATCTTCATTATTCCAGTTTCAATTCCATAATCGGCAAGCATTTGTTTCATCCATAGGAGTTGAGTACAACATGATCCTGCAGCAATATATTCTGCTTCACATGTAGAAAGGGATTGTGAATTTTGTTTCTCGCTATGCCAAGCTACAAGATTCAATCCTACATAGTAGAAACCCCCTGATGTACCCTTTCCGTCTTTCACGCATCCTGCCCAATCAACATCTGAATAAGGAGTAAGATCAATGTTGATATTAAAAGTATAAGATAGACCATACCCGATAGTGTGTTTAATGTATCGAAGATCCTTTTTGCAGTTGCAAGATGAGAATCCTTTGGATTGGCCTGAAACTTAGCACAACAACCAACACTAAAAGCAATATCTGGTCTAGTAGCTGTGAGATATAAAAGGCTTCCAATGATAAATCAATAGAGTTTTTGATCTACATTTACACCTTTCTCATCTCGATGTGGTTTACCAGTGGTGGGCATAGGAGTCAGTTTTGGAGTTGACTTATCAAAACCGAACCTTGTAACAAGATTCCTTGCATATTTTTCTTGAGATAAGTAAATTCCATCCTTGTGTTGTTGAATTTGTAAACCCAAAAAGAATTTTAATTCACCAACATTGCTCATTTCAAACTCCTTTCCAAGAGAGACTTGAAAATCTTTTGTAAGTTTCTCAAATGTTGATCCATAGATGATATCATCTACATAAACTTGAGCAATAACAACATCTTTCCCACTCCATTTGGTGAACAAATTTTTATCAGCACCACCTCTCGAAAAACTTTTCCTAAGAAGAGAAGTAGTTAGTTTTTCAAACCAGGCACGAGGTGCTTGTTTTAACCCATATAATGCCTTATTGAGTTTAAGGACATAATCTGGGAAATCAAGATTTTCAAATTCCTTAGGTTGAGCAACATAGACCTATTCCTTTAAATTTCCATTTAGGAAGGCGGATTTTATGTCCATTTGAAACAGCTTAACCTTAAGAAAACAAGCATGAGCTAATAACAAACGAATGGACTCAAGGCGTTCCACAGGAGCAAAGGTTTCGTCAAAGTCAATACCTTCAATCTGTGAATATCCTTGAGCGACAAGTCTGGCTTTGTTTCTGAAAATGGTGCCAAATTCATCAGACTTGTTCTTGAATATCCATTTGGTACCAACAATATTGATATTGGGGGGACAAGGTACGAGCTCCCATACATCTTGTCTTTTGAATTGATTTAACTCTTCATGCATTGTATTCACCCAAAAGGGATCACTAAGAGCTTCATCAATATTTCTTGGTTCTACTTGCGATAGATAACAACCAAAATTTCAAATAATTTGAAGTTGTCCTCTCGTCTTAGCAGTAGAATCTTTCCCCCCAATAATATTGTTAGTATCATGATTCCTTTGAACCCATAGGTGCCGCGGAGGAGCACGTTCTTTTTCAACAAGAATAGCCTGACTAGGGATTTTCTCCTCATCACTAGAAACTTCAGGATCTGTAACCGTTGGAACAACTTCTACTGATTCTTTGACTTTCTCAATTGTCTCAGTTGGAGGCAATTTAGCAGGAGAGTCATCATGACGAAAATTACTTAGATCATCAATTATAACATTTGCCGATTCCATCATGACTTGTGTTCTGAGATTAAATACTCGAAAACCACGACTGTCAGATGCATAGCCAAGAAAAATACCTTCATCGCTTTTTGAGTCAAATTTCCCTTTCTGTTCTCGATCCTTTAGAATGTAATAATTACTGCCAAACACTCTGGATTCACTGAGGGTTTCATTCTTATGAGTTAAAAACGCTACCCAAGTGAATCTGGTGTAATCATCTACCATAACCAAAGCATACTTCTTCCCAGCCACAGTGGGGTTTTGAATTGGGCCGAAGAGATCCATATGAATTAAATCAAGTGGAGCTTTAGTGAGGATATCTCGAGATGATTTATGTGGAACTTTTGTTTGTTTACCTTTTTGATAGGCACCACAGACACCTTCAATCTTAGCAATGATTTCGGGAACACCTCTAACAAGTTCTTTGTTAATGATCTTAGTTAAAAGGCGATAATTGATGTGACCAAAACGCTCATGCCAAAGATGTGTAGATTCCAACTTAGTCAAATTGCAACAATTATCAAACTGAGTATCCAAAAGATAGCAGTTATTTTTGCCACGAGATCCTTGAAAAATTACTTTTCCAGACTTGTCTACAATGTCACATCCATTTGTATTGAAGACGATCTTATGGCCTTTGTCACAAATTTGACTAACAAAAAGAAGATTAGCGGTCATACCTTTAACGTATACAACATCATGGATTTCAGGAACGCCAGGTAATTCGATCGTCCCCTTCTTGCTTATGTAACAGCAGCTCCCATCTCCGAATGTTACTGGACCACCATCAAAGTCGCTTGTTCTGACAAACCACGAAAGATCTCCAGTCATATGCCGTCTACATCCATTATCAAGGAACCATTGAAAGGGTGATGTTGATTTTAGAGCAAAAGCTCCCATGCTAACACTACTATCCTGTTTGGGATTTCTTGTTAGATTTGTACAACTTCTTAGAAAAGTAAAAAGTAGTTCAGCTTTCTTATGAAGATTACTAGCAACCTTTAAACTTTTCTTAAAAGATGTACACGTATGTTGAAAATGATTACGAGAATCGCAGAACATACATGGACCAACATCTTTAAACTCATCTGAGTAGTTCTGAGTCATATCAGGTTTCACAAAGCCTTAACCTCGCTTATCTCCTGACTTGCGACAATTCTTCAGGGAAGAATTAGAGGAGTTATTCAAATCCATTGAAGATACTTTGAAAGACTTCAAATCCTTATACCTTGCGGTTTCTGCAATAAGATCAGAATTGATCTGGATTTGTTCATCCAACTTCTTCAAGAGATTAACTAACTCTTCAGAACTTTCTCTAAGATCAAAGTCAAATCTTGGTGAAGCGTTTATAGAGATAACACTTCTGTCCATATAGTCAGATCGCTACAAATACAGACTTATGAGGTCTTAAACGTGTTTGCCTGCTCTGATACCAATTGAAAAAGCGGGGGTCAAACAACCACACCCAATATTTCGCTTAGAAATCTGTATGGACTAACTCTAATATACTTTTAAGAGAATCAACTAGACAGTCAGACTCAATCTTAAGAAAAGCATATCCAATACTTATATCTTTATTTCTCAATTCAATCTGCAATCAAACAAATAGGAATTTGCGAGCCCGATTGAATATAAGAAATAACTTGGACGGTATCAAAAACGAATATCCAAGTGTCAATCAATTCAATAAAAAACCCAAAGGTCGGATTCACAATTGATTGAACTTATACATAACCTGTGATATTTCAATTATATAAAAATATAATGCGGAAAAGAAATAACACAGACACCGGAAATTTTGTTAACAAGGAAACCGCAAATGAAGAAAACCCCCGGGACCTAGTCTAGATTGGAACACCACACTGTATTAAGCCGATAAAGATACTAGCCTACTACAAGTTAACTTCGGACTGGAATGCAGTTGAGCCCTAACCAATCTCACACTGATCAAGGTACAGTCGCGTTCCTTACGCCTCTGAATCCCAGCAGGACTCTACGCACTAGATTCCCTTAGCTGATCTCACCCACAACTAAGAGTTGCTGCGACCCAAAGTAGAAGACTTGATAAACCAATCTGTCTCACACAGAAAAGTCTATTGAATAGATAAATCTGTCACCCACAGAAATACCTAGAAGTTTTTGTTTCGTCTTTTGATAAATCAAGGTGAACAAGAACCAATTGATACACCGAACTTATATTCCCAAAGAACAGCCTAGAAATATCAATCACCTCACAATAATCTTAATCGTATGATAGCGAAACAAGATATTGTGGAATCACAAACGATGAGACGAAGATGTTTGTGACTACTCTTTATCTTGCCTATCAGAGAATAAATCTCGAGCAAATCTTAGAGAAGATAGTACTCAATACGATAGAAACAACAAGATCAGGACACACAATTACAGAGAAAATAGTTGGGTCTGGCTTCACAATCCCAATGAAGTTTTCAAGTCGTTAACCTACAGGGTTTCATGAAAAACCTAAGGTTAAAGGAGAATCAACTCTAGTCGCAACTAGTATCACACAGGAGGTGTGGGGATTAGATTTCCCAGTTGCTAGAGTTCTCCTTTATATAGTCTTCAAATCAGGGTTTGCAATCAATGTTACCTTGGTAACAAAGCATTCAATATTCACCGTTAGATGAAAACCTGATTAGACTCAAGCTAATATCTTTCAACCGTTAGATCGATCTTAGCTTGTTACACACAAATGAAAAGTGACTTCATTTAGATATGGGTAACCGTACCTAAACGTGTACACCTTGTTGGCTCAACAATAGTTAACCGAAGTTAGCCATATGAACACTTTCATATCAACCATATTCATCTTGACCATAACTAGTTCAAACGACTCAAATGAAACTAGTTCTAGAGTTGTTCAATTGTTTATATTCTCATAGAAGTATACAAGACACAATTGAAGCAAAATCAATTTTGATTAACTCGAATCAATTCCTGAACATTATAGCCATGGTGTGTAGAAGATTGCATTCCTTATTATATATAAATGTATTAGTTCATGAACAAACCGATTTTAGAACATAACCTACTCAAGTATGCAAACGGGTACGCATACCTAAGTGGCCAGACCAAGTTTGGGTTCGCCAGTATGCGAACGGGTACGCATACCTTCCAAAACTCAGTTGAACTTCCGGAACTTGAAACTCACGCCAGTACGCATACCGGTATGCATACTAAGTTCCCGGACTTCCATAACCAACCAGTACGCATACGGGTATGCATACTATGGTTCTCGGACTTGGACAACACATATGCAAGTACGCATACTATGCTATATTCAATCATGGTTATTTGTTCTAAACTCCCATTTCAATCATTGAAACATTCTCGGAAGACGACAATAGCTGTCTCACACAAACTATTAGCTTCACAATAATTTTCAAGTGATCGAATGATCAATACGAAACATTTCGAGTCTACATCAAATGACTGTCTCACACAAATCATGTAAGATGTTACAAGGAGATTTTCACATGATCATCTTTTGACTTTCGTCAAGAATATAAGATGAACTTTGTTAAAGCGAAAGCTTACCAACACATATTTCGAGAAATATGTAAGCGAGTTAAACTCAGCTCGAAATATCAAATGTGTATAATCAAAGTCTATATAGCTATACGACTTTTGTCTCAAATAGGAGATAGAGTAGATAGACTTTTGAGTGATAGATGAGTTCAAGTCTCCACATACATTTTGTTGATGAAGTTCCACAAGCTCCCCTTAGTAGTTCTTCGTCTTCAATCGATGAATGTCGTGAAGTCTAATGCTCAACTACACTTATTATCCTAATCCGAGACTTAGCTATAAGTAGACTAGAAATCAAGACTTATAGTTTTGGCAACTAAACTTGACAACAAGCTTGAAAGAGCAACGCTTGCGAGTTCGACCGAGCAGTGCTCTAACATAACTTTCTAATATTTGTAAAACTTGGATGAAGAAACTTAGAGATTCATTGCCTATTGAAGTTGCACTGACTAAAATGTGGTTCATTTGGAAAGAAATATGCAACAAAATCTTTCAAGGGAAACATGAAACATCTATGCAATTAACCTTAGCTATATAGAGACATGTTCAGTACTAGACTAAAAATAAAAGCTGTACACAAAAGATTTAGTTGCTTCTTGGAAAGAACCAGAAGTTTGAGGTCCAGCTTGATCTATGCAACCACAAGATAAGTATTGATCTACTTGAATATCTAAGTCAGTACCTTATGGCTTTGCTCTAATCTTGAGAGATAATGCAGGTAAGGCTGAAGCAGGAAAAGCAGGACCAACATCAGCACCAAATCCAGAAAAAGATGAAGCTCTAGGAATTCTCCATGCTTCACAGTGGACTAAAGAAAGCAACATCAACAACTTTACAATTAAAGGGGATTGTAAACTTTTGTTTGCTCACCTTAATGGAGTCAATTCTCAAATCACATGGAGGCGCAAGACCATTCTTGAAGAGGCAAAGAAGATTTCCGAGTCTTGTCAAAATTTTCATGATTTCCATTTTGTTCACATAATAACAAGTGCAGTTGCTAATAAGCTAGCTAGTCAAAATTTTCATGATTTCCATTTTGTTCAGGGAATAACAAGTGCAGTTGCTAATAAGCTAGCTAGAGAAGTAAAATCCTTTACTTGTGTTTTAAATTGGGACACGATCCCTCCCCTTTCGATTTCTTCCTTTTTGTTAGTAGATAAATATAAAATCAGAACTCATTTTATATTAGGCGGCTCTACTCACCTTGTTTGGCCGGTGACTAACACCCAAAGTTAGCTTTCCGTTTAGGCAAGAAAAGAAAAACTACTAGAGTTCAGTTTTTAGGAGGAGTAAAGACAAACGAATCTCCTAACAATAAGTGCTGTCAAATTATCCATGTTCATGAAATGTACAATGTAATCTCGAAAAGTAGGGCATCATCACATCGTGCAGAAAGCTAAAGATTTTTTTTGGTTCTAAATTACAATTAAGAAGTGGACAAAGTTGGGAGAATTTAGCATTTTAGGTTCCCAAGTCTTTTCATTCACGCTTCTAAGAAACATAGTTATCTTCCCGTTCACTCCTTCATGCTTTCTGCTTTGTGGAATTATTATTAATTCATTCATGGTTTAGATATTCTTTAATAATACTGTACAGGACTAAATTCCTCTCCTTTACATTACGTTCGAACACCTCTCCTTCAGAATTAAGATTTGATTATTATGCTAATAGACCAAATTTTTGGCTATATAGATAATGGAGTCAGGTGTCATGTGTATATATATGACATTCTTAATGGCAAGTATGTGCCACATTGAGATGACTGACAGACTTGCCTGTACATTATCCTCACTCCTAAGGCAACAAAAAACAATTGTAAGTTGAACTAACTCCGGCAAGATGCTCAAATCATGAGTGTTGTTTTATTACTGTTACCGGATTTATCCCCATTTCCAGGTGCTAAGCAACTTCCGGGTGCAAACTTTTTAAGATTCTCAATGTCAATGTTAATAATCAGTTCAATCACCACCCCAAACCACTGTCGTGAGTTAATTTTGTTGACACCTATCAGAGAAGAATAGAATATGTTCTTGATTAGTTGCATAAATTAGTGGATTTAATGTGGGGAATGAGAATAACTGAATATAAGAACATAAAAAAGAAAAGGTTTTCAACTTTGTTCGACATGTAAACGGTTCTAAAATCATCCTGAATTTTATATGGTTGAATATTAAGAGACCAAATTCCATTCACTTTAATTAAGAAAGTCACTTTTTCGTTATTAACTAATTATTGAGAGTATCATTACTAATTAACAAATCATTGATACTCCCTAGTTATGTCAACTCTATCCCCTGCCGTACAAAGTTGGGATGCATGTTCATGAGTAACGATCACAAAAAAAATAGTTCCGAGCGATGATACCACGGATTTGAAGCTGAAATTCGCCGGTAGTCATAAACGGTGATATGTGGATCTGAGTTCAGAATTTGACGGCACCAAATTCTTAACTATTCAAAGAAAAAGAATTTAAGGGCACCAAATTCTTAGCTAGCTCGATGACCACTCAGAAGTGAAAGGGTTCTACAAATGATTGAATTAAGAACTTAACCACAAAAATACAAAAGGAGGAAGACTTTTTTCCTCCATCAAGTTCATAGTCAGAGAAAAGAGTTGATGATGAGAAGACGAAGAAGAAGAGGAGAAAAGACGAAACAAGCTTTTGTCAAAAAGCTAGGGACTGTCCTCAAAGGCTCAAACAAACCCTACAGTTATCCATTAACTCACTGAACCCTACAGCAACGAGGGAGACAGAGAGAGAGATTAAAAAACAACTGCACGTTGCATCCCATCGATATGAGGCAACAGATGAAAGCCTTCAGCTACCATGAAAATGTAGAGAACATATTAGATATTCAGCAGTTATGATGCAAACACGAGATATCCGGTCAATGACTTCAATTTTATTGGGTCCATCAAAATATAAGCTAGATTACAAAACAGATCAGCGACACAGTACAGATGACAACAGATCCCCCCACCTCCCCGATCAGCGACACTGTACAGATGACAACAGCCCACCCCCCACCCCACCAGCTACTACTACAAGGCACAAGCATGTAAATTTCAGGAGTAGCCCCACAATATAATCATAGTCTGTCTTCGTATGTCAATCAGACAAAACCTCCTTGTCAGAGTCATTAAGCCGTCAAAAACTCATAAATCGTGGGTAGACTCTCAGGCTACCTACTTAATTGCTGGTCCTTGGTACAGAAGACCTGTCAGTCCGATTTATATGGATTTCAATCAATAAAGATAAATCTTTGCTAGGAAAGTTGGTTCAAATCTTTACGCCCCTCGCCTACGTATTACCCCTACAAGAAACCTAACTCCGACATACTGTACATCATACCGCAGCTTAATATCCGGATGGACGCATAACGCTAAGTTAAATGAACTTGTGTGCCATGATGAATAAAATTTACACAAATACAAAAATGTATATATTTCAATGAAATTTAATTTAGTTTGATGCATCTGTATTAATAACAATTTTACTTCTTCTCAAAATAAAATAAAATATAAAAACTCATGCCCTTCCTTTGATACGGTTTTCCTCGTACATAAATTTGCCGGGATTTTTAAGGCCAAGCACTATGGTGCAGAGCATCCCTTCCTTATCTCTCATTTGTAGGAAAGGGAAATCACACGGAAAGCAGCCTCACTATGGTGCCCTTTTATACCTTCCTACATGATACTGAAACTCAGTTTCCATGTGAATAGTGCCAAACGGATACTCAGTTTCCGTTTTTTTTCCCCAAATTTTATTTCTACGTGTTTAGATAAATATTTACTATGGGTAAAAAAATTTGAAGAGAAAAAAAATGGAGATATAATTGGAAATAAAGAGTTTTAGTTGAAATAAAAGTGTTAAAAGTGAAAACTAAGAGTAAAAATAAAGTTTCTCAAACGGATACTCAGTATCCGTGTAAAATCACACGGTTTCCGTAAAGTAGTTTTTTTACACTGAAACTCACTTTTCGTGTGATTTCCCTTCCCTGCTACCCGGATCAGATGTGATCCACCTTATAGGGAAAGGGAGGGATATCCCTACACAAGTAGGAATATGGGAGACTATAGTGGTTGGCAATTCGGATTTTTCCATATATTTGAGGAATAGGGAAGGGAAAAAAGGCACCATAGTGCTTGGCCTAAAGGTGGATATAAAATCCCTGTGAGAGGATATCAAAGGATATCAATCTAGAAGATAGTAATCCAGCAAACCCAACGACCATGATTGTTTTAATACCTCTGAAGAGATTTGATATTATCCCCTTTATCAACCATGAAATCTTCAATAACTCATTAGATTTTTCTTTTCCATATAAACAAGGCTACTACAACGATTATCAAAGTCAGTGGGAATTATCATATAAGTAAGTACAACATGGGGTTACCATATTAAGACTGGGTCTTGTGGAGGTTCCCAGCCTCTTCTCAAATGCCTTTACACATCAGCATGGGAAGAGCCTAGCTTCAGTGGTAATTCCCGGTAAAATCAAGGGACGGCAAATGATTACCCGTTCTCATAAAAAAAAACGGATAACTATCAACCGTTTTCTAAAAAACGGATAATCATTGTCTGTTTATTCATCTTGACTGGTTAACAAACAAGACCCATGGCTGCAACCCACTTTAGCTCGATGTTTGTTTCTCGATCCTCTTAGAATCCATCGTATACCACCTCCGACCCTTGGCTAGCCTGGTAAAGTTAAGAGGGTGGTTCAGGCGTTTCATCAAGCATCTTGTGTGCGTGAAACAGGTAACTCAGACATACCTATATCTGATGTTGTGTGAGCTCTCTTTTTACCTACAATTTTGAATCAGAGAGAAACCCATTCTTAATAAACCTTCTCAAACAAACAAACACAACAACCTAATCTAGCATCATTCATTATCAAAAACATCACTTGTTCATCAGTTTGCAAGTGATTTATAGGCTTCAAAAGTCTTTCAATCTTCGACTAAAACCAAAACAAATCTTTCCACAAGCTTTATTTCCTTATCAACTTTGAAATCCTTATATTTCTCCACCACTCACTCACTAAGTTATACAGTAGCAGATTGAGTTTCTTTTACTGGTTTCTCGGCTACAAACTTTGCCCACAAATTAAATCCAACTTGTATTACTTGTTCCATTCTTCTTATATTGCGAAGCTATTTTGATTCTTCTTATATTCAGAAGTTATTTGATTTCAAGGAATTAGCTAGGAATTGAATAAGATTTATAGAAAGGACAAGGAACAGTTAATCATAATCCGTTTCCCATTATTTGAAATGGCTAATCGTTATCTGTTTACAGGAATGGTCAATGATAATCCGTTTTTTAAGCTTAAAACGGCCATCCATTACTCGTTTTGCACTTTTTGTGAACGGCTAACCATTGTCCGTCTCGAGAGTCTTACTGATGGGATTACCACAGACCAGGGAAGGGGAAAAGGAAAAGGGGCTTTAGACCACGGTTTTAAGCTGTGAAGAGCTTGGGAAGCTCCATAAAACCCAGTCTAAGCGAGAATAACCTTTACGGATAAGAATTTGGTAACCTATCGCATACTTACACATAAAATTTAGTCGATATTATGATTAGAATTGCACACCTTTTTTGGTTAAAATTCGGTGTAATGCATATATTAGTAAGGTTAATGGTGACTAAATGACTTTACATCCGAGTCTGATTCCATCATAATGGTACAAAATTATAAGTTTATATGCTAGTATAATTATTTACCTCGGAGAGAGAAATATGTTTAACTCTGTTTTTTTAGAAAAAGAAAGCGGTTTAGGCTTCCAGAATGAAACCTCACTATTATTATTTTTCTTCTAGTTTTAATTCTAAGGCAATGGCTTCTTCTTCTATTTTCCTTGGGATTTTCCTAATCATGTTATTCCAGCAAATAACCAATAGGGTTTACAAAGGGAAACCCCTAAATCACCTAAAGTTAATAAAGCTAAGCCTAATATGCGTCAATACTTATGAACTCGCAACTGATTTTTGTGTTTCACGGCTTCCCAAAACCTTATTTGAGGGGGAACTGCATCTCAGTCGGATATTAGAACACTAATACCAGTGAGGTGCGGATGATTGTAAGAATTGCTTGATCGGAACAGTTACTCTTCCAAAGGGTCCTGACCCTTTAAACCAATTGAATTATACAATAAGCTGAAGCTTATATGGCCTATAGAAATTCATCAGTGGAGCTTATCGCCTCTTGGCAGAGGTTTCATCTTCTTTGAGTTTAAAAATGACGCTGATGTTACTCACATTTACTCACCTAAAGCAGTATACTTAAAACCAGGCTTGGGTAAGAATGCACGATTTAAGACTTGGGTACTAGAGAAACAAAACATTATTCGAGATTTTCAATGCTATTCGTGCTCCCATGGGAGCGGCTAACATCATTTGGATGAAGCAACTTGGTTATTTTGCAAGATTGATCCAGCCGAGGATCTGCACGACGAAAACTTAGTTGATCGGAGTGATATTTTTTTCCTCTTTACCCCGATAATGTATGAACATTAATTTTCTTTTCCAAGCATTGCCGTATTATGGAATACGTTTTGGTCGAACGTAAAAGAAGAGCTAAGAAAATGCTACTAATACTGCCAGAACAGTTGATCCAAGAAATCAAAAATATGCTCCAAGTCTTTGAGAGAAAAATCCGATAGAAATGGTCAATCAAGAAATACCAGAAACATATTTTATCGTGAAATTATTATGTATGCTAATGTTGAAAATAAGAATATAATAAACAAGGATACTTCGACTGATAACATTCATGAAGTGATCGGCGTTGTGAAGAAACTGGCCAATATTGGTACGTAATTATTGTCAAAAAATTCATACAATATATCTTAGCTCATTGGTTCCTTGTGAAATGGTAAATAATTTGTTATTTATAAAAACTAATAAAGAAATTTTATATCTCAGAGGACTATCATCCGGTAAGAAATTAGTTGGAAGCCTAACAACAAGATGGGCTCCAACACCTTTTTGAATGACCACTCCTAACCTATGAAAGAGAAATTCTCCAACCCGCATATTGACATCATAGCTAGCAATATAATTACGCAAGCGCTTCAGAAAGTCTGTGGTATAATCGCCGAGCTCTCCTAAGGCGGTGAAGGCAAGTGTCCCAAAACCATATCCTTGTGTCGTGCACTTCTCCAAATATTTGGCATTCTTCTGAGTAACGGCATTCTTGATGGCAAGGCCCGGAGTAAAGGTACGCATCCCACCTCCAGTAAAGGGTAAAATACCGGTCACATCAAAGCACATGTCCCGTCCATTGTCCCAGTTATACACAAGTATATCAGCTGGTCTCAAGGCAGTGCCATTACTGGAAAGAAACCCCAAGTCAACCTCCTTCCTAGCTGTCACGTCCGCTTGTTGATACATGAAAATAACTAACCCTAAAATAGATAGCCCCTTAACCGATTAAGGGTCCCTTTTAGGATAGAGAGACTAGGGGACTAGGCCTAACCTACAAAGATGGGATAGTTCTAGTCCATGAAAGAGTATATCAAACTAGTTGGGCTTTGGTCCAAGAAGAAAAGCCTCTTATGGTTTGATAATAACTGAGAGGGAAATGGTAGTTTAGTAATATATTAATCTTATGGGCATTTATCCATACATAATAGGGAAAAGAAGATCATTATAAAAGGGGGAAAGAAGGCATACTTATGGGACATCATGAATCCACCATTACTTCGCATATACCTTGGGAGTACTTTATGTAATTAGGGCTAGTTCCTCCTTCCCACGTTTTACCCTATCAACATTGCGACCACAGTGGGAGGTTCTTAGCCTCTTTTCCAGCATGATACTCCCAAGTGAGAGTCAGGAAGTACCAGCGGGCGGAGCACCCCCAAACTTGGATAATGTTTCTATCGAAGACGTACACGGAGAGAGCAATGAGGAGATACGGTTCCGAGCAGTGGTTACCACACCTATTGTGCAAGGAGCAGGAACATCTCAGGGCGCAGGAACGTTCCAGAAGAAAGGAGAGACTCTTAAAGGAAAGACCACAGCTAAGACAAGCGGGCAAGAGATGTCCGAGATGCAAGAGGAGTTATACGCGTCTATCAAGAGGAAACATGAACTACGTGGGCTCCTGAAGCGATCAAGGGAGAAAAACATGACAACTTCCAGAGCGGTCAGCGCAAAGAACACTATTCAGGGAATGACGGAAGACGCGGTCGCAAAATATCTGGAGACTAATTACCGATTGAAAAAGCATGACGCCTATGATTCGCTAGAGCTACCATACTCCATGGAGGTTGCCGACTACTTATATCCTGAGGATTATACATAGCCAAAATTCAAAACATACGGAGGAAAGGGGAATGCACGATAGCATGTGAGCCGTTTTATATCAGCAATGAATGTCCTATGCTCAGGATGAAAGCCTTTGTATGAGATAATTCCCAAAGTCACTAATGGACAATGCCTTTACTTGGTATGACAACTTAAAACCCATAAGTATCAGCTCATAGTCCTCCATGGTGCAACTTTTCCTGAAGAAATTCTATTCTGCTCAAAGAACGGTTACAACAATAGATTTGAGAATATGTACCCAAAGAGTAGGAGAAGAGATCGGAAAATACATTACTCGTTTCCAAGATTTCATATTAGAATGCCATGAGGATATCCTGGAGGAGCGCCTAGTAGAGATCTGCATTAGAGGAATGAATGTTGTTTTCCGACTAAATCTGATAAATTTCAAATTTCAAACCTTTGTGGAAGTTAAAGAGGCCGCAGCCCGGATATCAGATTGTGTGGACGCTATGTACTCAGGAGTAGGCGGACATACATGGCAACAACACTCTGTAATGCTGCATCCGCACCTGCTTTTAGTGATCAAACGAATGAAAGAGGAAAAGGTGGAGCTGCTTTTGGTTCTTACCGCGGGCAGTCCGAAAGAAGAAGAGGAAGAACGGATGTAGGAAGGTCCAATCCGCTTCCTCCTTTACCATGCAGTAAAGAAGATATAATACGACTCCTGGAACAATGGGTATCGAACAAGGAAGAGACTTTACCGCCGGTATCCGCAGAACCCACTGCAGCGGATAAGATGCATGAACGATATTGTCATTACTATAGAAGAGTACATCACCCGACCGTGGAGTGTTATTCCCTTTGGTATATTGTGCAAAGAAAGCGAGCCAGGGGCGAGATGGAGATAGGGGACCAAAGCATTAAGAACGATCCGCTTCTCCAGCATCAAGTCATGATGATTTCACATGACCCTACCGATGGAGAAACTTGGAGGCCTTGGGAATATACAGGAGAAGAAGAAGCATGTGAAGCTTCTGAGGAAACAACTTTCCCGGATACGAATGGAGTTACTAGTAAGTTTGCTCAAACTATTTTGGCTCAACAGTTCTCCGACTCTCTGGGTTTTAGTGAAAATCAAGTCGGCGAAACATCCAAAGCTATAACTGCAATTGCATCTGGGAAGGCGTACGATCCGATACCTAAGGAAGCCATTACTTTTACGGACGAAGATATATGTTATCCGGGAGAGCACCTTCGCCCCTTATACCTAACAGCACTTATCAACAAACAACCTCTCAAGCGACTTTTATTGATGGCGGAGCTTCACTTAACCTAATTTCATTACACACGTTGGAGTCTATGGGAGTTTCGCGGACAGAAATTAAGATGCGCGCAACAACTGTAAGAGGATTTGGAGGACAGACTCAGAATGCAATTGGGATAGTACATTTGATGATGAAGATCGGACCTATCAGAGCGCTCACTCCTTTCTATGTTCTTGAGGACGACACCATATTCCACGTGCTGCTCGGAAGAGGATGGCTCCTGAACCACAAAGTAGTAGCACCAACATATCATCAGTGTGTCAAAACTAATATTGGAGGAAAGTAGTTCCGAATCCCATCCACGAGCAACCTATTCGGACCAGAAGAGGCCTACATGGCTGATGCTGTCTTCTACACGCAGCCTATCCTAAACCAAGAAGAACAGCCGGAGCATCTAATACCACTCCCAAAATGGGAAAAATTCCATCCAGAAGAGCAAGCGAAGGGAAAAGCTAAGTCAGTGTTCAGCCCGTCACGGATAGGACCTGCCACGGGAAGTAAGAGAGCAATAACCAAAATTAAGAATATTCAGTTCAAAAGCTTCTCGCGACCGAAAGGTGGACACGTCTACCGCTTATAGCAATCAGCCGGGGAAGTCTCTCAGCGCCAACACCATTGTGCTATGTCATCAGTAGATGAAGAAATGGAGGAGACGACCCCAATAGCAGAGGAATCATAAGAAGAAGCGGAAGTTCCGATTTCAGAAGAAGAAGTGATGGAAAAATTACCTGAGGAGAAGATAAAAGTCGACCCAACACTTTACGCGTTATAAGAAAAAAACCTTGGCTCGGAGGACATCCCCCGTTGCGTGCGCATTAGTAAACACCTGCAAAAAGAAGAAAAGGGGTGGATGATTAAGCTGCTCCGTGAATACCAGGATGTGTTCGCGTTTACGTATGATGAAATGCCTGGCTTGGATAGTAGTTTAATCGCGCATAACCTCAGTGTCTCACCCGAGTACAAGCCAGTTAAACAGCGAAGCCGAAATTTCTCGGAAAAGATAGAACTCGCCATCAAGGAAGAGGTGGAGAAGCTACTTAAGGCAAAATTTATCAAGCCAATCCAACACCCCGTGTGGTTAGCTAATATCGTACCAGTGGCCAAGAAGAATGGAAAAGTCCGATGCTGCGTTGATTATCGAGCTTTGAATCGAGCATGTCCTAAAGATGATTTCCCGGTACCAAACATAGATGTAATGGTAAATAACACATATGGGCATGATATGTTTTCTTTTATAGATGGGTTCAACGGATATAACCAAGTGAGAATGGCAGTGGAGGATGCTCATAAGACAGCCGTCCAGACGCCATATGGAAACTTCTACTGCGTTGTGATGCCTTTCGGACTTACAAACGCAGGCGCGACCTATCAGCGGGCGATGGTATCTATTTTTCATGATATGATGCATCAAATAATGGAGGTATACATAGATGATATTTTGGTAAAATCTAGGGCACGAAAAGATTATCTAGACCACCTGAAGCAGGTTTTTGACAGATGAAGGAAGTATCACCTAAAAATGAACCCTCTCAAATGCACTTTCGGTGTTACTTCCGAAAAGTTTTTGGGATTCGTAGTCACAAACATAGGAATACAGATTGATCCGAGCAAAGTGGAAGCAATAACCACTATGAAACTGCCCGCAAATGTGAAAGAATTGTAAACTTTTATAGAGAGAATATCTTATGTCCGGAGAATATCTTATGTCCGGAGATTTATCCCAAGATTGGCACAGTTGTTATCCACATTCTCACCATTACTGAAAAAGAATAAGCCGTATGAATGGGGAGATAATCAAGAGCGATCCTTGCAGAAACTTAAAGAATGTCCAATCAGCGCACGAGTCTTACGATCACCAATCAAAGGCGAACCCATCTATCTGTACACAGCTTTTACCAGCATGGCAGTCGGAGCATTGCTAGCCCAGGATCTTGGTAACGATCAACTGTGTCCGATTCATTACATCAGTAGTGGCTTCAGAGACGCGGAATTTAGATACTAAAAGGCGGAACAAGCATGCTTAGCACTTATTTATGCCACATAAAAATTGCAATTGTATTTTCTTGCCCATGAGACCATAGTGGTAGCAACTGCTAATCCAATCGCTTATTTAGCCACAAAGCCAGTTTTATCCGGCAGGACATCCCGATGGTTACTACAGTTATCCGAGTTCGAACTGAAATACCAACGATCTAAAGGAGTTCGCGAGCAGGCATTGGCGGATCTACTAGCTGCATTCCCAGGAATGGATATGATGGAGACCAGTGAAGAAATACCCAGAGAAGTTGCAGAAATGGAAGAAGAAGGGCGATGGGAAATGTTTTTCGACGGATCATCATACGGTTCTCACGGAGGAGCCGGTATAGTCTTTGAAACACCCAAGCATAATTTGTTGTCATTCGCATTCAAGTTGGAATTCGAGTGCAGCAGAGTATGAAGCATTAATCCTGGGGCTGCGTATGGCGGAGGAACTTAATTTGGGAGCAATAGACATAAAGGGAGACTAAATACTGGTTACGAGTCAAATGTCATGGGACTTCCATGTAAAAGAAGCGCACTTAGATCCTTATCGAGCGGAAGTCCAAGAATTGATAGCAAAAAGAGGGAGTACAGTCATCGAGCATACATGAAGAACCACTAATCGCCATGCCGACGCATTAGCCACTCTAGCAGCGAAAATGCGATTGAATGAAGCGGATGAAGGGACAGTGGTAGTTAAGAAAATGACGTTACCGAGTACATGGAAAGAAGACGCAGCGTTCGAGTAAAAGGACGAATGGAGAACTACTTATATTGAGGATTTAACTAGAGAGGCGGATGAACAGTTGTTACCCACTAAGGTATTAAAGCAATTCGTCATTGTACGAGGAGCGCTGTATCACTGAACACCCAGCGGAGCTCTATCACGCTGTGTAGGAAAGATAAAGACGCAAGAAATATTAAGTCGTGTTCACACAGAATCTTGCAGACAGACAGGAGGAATTCCGCTATACCGCCGTTTACAGAGGATGGGTGTATACTGGTCGAATATGGAAGTTCAAGAATCAGTAGTACAAGATAAGTGCACAGATTTCCAAGCGCCCTCACAGCAAACGGAAGTATGTAGCGCGGAGATAGAAGACTGGAGGCAACCATATATAGACTTCATCCAATATGAGTGCCTACTACAAAATAGACAGGACGCGCTCAAGATTCAATGAAAGGCCGGGCGATTCTTTATGAATGAAGGAATTATTTACAGGAAGAGCTACGGAGATACGATATTGCGTTGTTTATCACAAGAAGAAGCGGAGACAACAATGGCTACATCTCATAATGCGGAGCATCAGGGTATGAGGAAGCTTTTCTTACAACTATACGAGGGGGGATTATACTGACCCACAATGGAATTCGACACAGCCGAGCATGTGAAGAAATGCCAATAGTGCCAAAGCCACGGACCATTAATCTGGGCCCCGCATACGTTGCTACACAGCGTTGTCACCCCTTGGCCCTTCCATAGCTGGGGACTTGACATCATTGGGAAGATAAGTCCGACTTCGTCCGGACGACATAAGTATATTATCACCGCGACCGAGTATTCTTCAAAATGGGTAGAAGCCATCCCTCTTCGCGATTATTCCGGAGCCACCATTGCGGCATTCCTCAAAGAGTATATCATATGTCGGTTTGGTGCACCAATGATTATTCGCTCGGATAATGGAACCTCCTTTGTTAACCAAACTGTCAAGGAATTGTTAGATCAGTATGGTACTAAATTTCATACTTCGACTGTCTATTACCCTCAAGGGAATGGACATGCGAAAGCTACCAACAAAACATTGTTGGAAATATTAAGCCGACTGGTACATGATCATCACAGAAGCTGGCATGAGCAGTTACCGCTTGCACTCTGGGCATACCGCATTTCCAAAAGAAGTTCAACTGGGGCCTCACCTTACTCCTTGGTATATGGGAAGGACGTAATACTACCAGCAGAAATCGTTATTCCCTCAGCACGAGTAGCCATGGCTAGTTTCAACACTCCGGACGAGGTTAGTCGATTTGCCCATCTTGATACTTTGGAGGAGCGAAGAGCTAAGGCTGAACGATTTGCGGACAAGTATAGGCAGGGGACAGCGAGATACTATAACCAGAAGGTAAAGTAAAGAACTTTCTCCGTAAACGACATAATCATGAAAATTTCCCCCCACGTTCAACGAAATGAAAAAGCAGGAAAGTTTACAGCACACTGGGAAGGCCCTTATATGCTTAGCGAAGCAGTGGAGAGTGGATATTACTATCTCAAGTGGATGAATGGATCCCGGATCAACACTCCTATTAATGGTAAATGGCTAAAAGCCTATTATGCATAATAACTAAATATACGCCGGATAACTGATTATCAATAACATAAGTACTCTTATCTTAATTATGTGTCACAATAAATATCCTCGTGTCTGTCTAGGTTCCGTGCATGACCAATGAAGTGCACTAATAGTCCCGAGTCTGGCTAGGTTCCGTGCATGACCAATGAAGTGCACCAATAGCCTCGAGTCTGGCTAGGTTCCGTGCATGACCAATGAAGTGCACCAATAACCCCGAGTCTGGCTAGGTTCCGTGCATGACCAATGAAGTGCACCAATAGCCCCGAGTCTGGCTAGGTTCCGTGCATGACCAAATGAAGTGCACTAATAGCCCCGAGTCTGGCTAGGTTCCGTGCATGACCAATGAAATGCACTAATAGCTTCGAGTACGGCTGGGCTAAGAGCACAACCCATGAGATGCGCGTTCGTCATGACTATGATTAAATTTTGTGCAGTGAAATGCATGATGGCCCAAAGCATGGACAGAACAAAAAAGCATCAAGCACGAGTATAGATAGAGTAAAACCCTGAGTGTAAAATACCGGGCAATGATATTGTGCAGTAAAGTGCTAAGAGTCAATCCGGGGCAATAAGATTGATATATTCATTATCAAATGGGTGAATACACTTTGGATAATACATGAGCAGATAAAACAAAGTATTACATCGGATACTTAAAGCTTTAAGAAATGAAGCCAATACTGAACGCGCGCGTCTTAACCGTCCCCGAGCAACAACTAACTCATTTTCTTGATACTCCATCTGGACACGAGCATTAGAAAATATTTCAGATGCCCTGACAGAGGCCATAGCTTTCTCTACTGAAGAATAGACCCGATAAGCACTCAGCCGGTCCACATATAAATCCATTACGTGAAAATACTGTGTCTGACTCGCCTCAAACATATCCTCACAATTATGTACCAGTCGAGCATTCCCAGCAACAGTGGCTTGCAACAACTCCATTTTTTTTGATTTCTAAGGAACAAAGATAATGCATCAACTGATTCTTCCATGATTTCGAATTATTTCCCCTGATAAAATTACAAAGCAGCATCTATATACAAAAAAAAGAAAAAAGAATCAGGGTAGCACGCGGAGCGCCCTGTGAACTTTAGCAAGAGTCGCTTCAACAGATCTCACAGAATGATCCGCTTTAATACACTTGAAATGAGTAGTCAAACGTTGTTCGCGACAATAGCCACGATATTCAAGCAGCATCATATCAAGCAGTCCGCCTTCACTCTGAATTTTCATCACGTGATGATCCGCAGCCATTAACCGTTCATGCCAGCAAGAGTTCTCGATATTAAACATATTGCGCGCAATACACATTACTTCCAAAAGATGATTTAGATACCTGACTTCCAAAATTAATCTCACACGATTAGCCATGAAACAAGAGGCAAACGCCTAAGAACTGTCTCCTTTGATAACCCAAAGTGATTAATATGTAGCCAAATAACACAATACCCGAGAAGTTTTACGAATTTAAAAAAAAGAAAGATCATCATGATGATGATGATGGCAATTTGCTTAAGAACGCTCAGCTACAAACGAGTGGCAATGAGCGATTTCTTGATCCAAATCCCGCATCATTAAAAGTACTTCACTATACTGAGTAGTAGAGGTGGTATAAGCACTGCGCACCTCCCCAAGCACCTGATGAACCTTGCGCATAACATCATCAGAAGCACGGGCTTCCCGCGCCATACCAAGCGTTTCCTTATGTTCCTCAAAAGCTTTGCGCGCCCTATCCAGAGCGATCAATCGATGAGTTTGTAACATCCCCACTTTATCTTTCAACACCAATAAACGAGCCAATTACGCCTTCTTGTCGGTAGGATGAACAAGGGCAGATACATCATATAAAGTCAAAACACAGCCGTGTAAATTAGGGCCTGCTTGTTGAGTGATAAATGCACGACAGTCATTAATTGCTCGATCAATATCAGTCATCATATTTATCGAATCTTGGAATAATCGCTCAGCCTTATTCCGAGCGGAAATAGTTTCATCCATCGCGCGCTGCACTTCTAGAATCACTCGTCCGGACGCTCGCATATTCTGAGCCATTGAGTATGTCTCATGCTGTTCATCAAATTGTGCGTGGGTGGCTGCCCTATTTTCCATCCTGACTTCCCTAAGCATCTCCACTTCAGCCTTTACCAGTAGCAAACGAGTCAATTCGAAATCCTTCTCAAAAGGAATGGCCAACATTGGCACAGGAGCCAATGCCAAAACATAACCATGTAATTGGCGAGCCATCCGCAACAATCACAACTCACGATAGAAGATATTAAAGAAAATATGAAAGATACTAACTACCCCTATTTATAAGAATAGAATGATAGTACCACATTAACCACTGCTCAACCATAATAATAAATACAAATAACTATATGATAGAATATCTCATAAAACCGAATAAAACAAAACCAAACCATCAAAGTTTCCTGTCCAAACCAAACCGAAACAAAAGAAAGAAGAAACCATCGTTCAAATACCACTCATAAAGCAACCAAATCTAATTAATATCCAAAGAAGCTAGCTCCGGTCTTTTCTTTATAAGGAGCGCATTGAACTCCTCAGCAGCAGTCCGGGCAATCCTTAGTTCCGCAGTAGCCCGTCCAACATCCGCCATCAGCCGATCATATGCTTCCTTCTTGATGTTGGCAACATTGAGCAGACGTCTGTATTCCTGATCTAGCTCTTCGATCTCACGAGGCAGCACATGGCGCGCGTTGTGACTCGTCCTCGCCACGTCCAGCAATTTTTTTAGCCACTTGATCGGAAATTGTAGAAGCAGATACGTTTGAATAAGGCTGTCCCACCTCCTCAGCATATCCGGATCGATAGGAGTCTCCTCCGCATGAGCCAGTCTATCCGCCATATCCAACAAATCCTCATTGGCTACAACCAAAGCACTAGCAAGCATCCCTTCATGAACACACATGTGACCAAATCTCTCCACTATGCGCCGGTAATTAGCGAATTTGGCAGAAGAAACCCAGAATCCGTGCACTAACTCAAAACGACCATCGACACCAGCATCCTCCGCCGTGATAGCACGAGGGTATCAGAACTGAGGATCTTCCAGGGTAGCCATTAGTTCAGCATCAGTATCTACACCACACGAGACTTTAGGAATTATCTTAGAAGGCTTTTGCCGCTTTTCACTAGCACTTCCGGACTCGCTGCCCTTGGCCTACAAGTTTGAGCCGCTCCCTTTACCATGAACATTTTCTCGCTTTCCCATGTTCTAAAAAAAAGAAAAAGAAGGAAGAATGAATAAACAAACATTCTAAAAGTAATAATGAAATAATGATAAACGACGCGCACACATACCGGATCAGAAGTAGAAGGAAGGTTAGCAGGAGAATGCACCGATCGATGTGAAGAAGAAGAAGAGCTCGATGCAGTTGGCTCCGGATGATCTATAAAAAACAAGAGGAAGAGAGAAAGGAGGAAATAAGATAATATATCAGAAAGCATAAGGAATGGGGGTGTATATATAGATCACAAGGCGCATTTAATAAATACAACAGAATATTTTGACCGGCACGTGTCAATGCCAAATCCAAAAAAGGGCAGTATGGAATACTCACGAGATTTGGAAGAAGAAGAGCTCTGATTCTCGACGCCACCTTTAGCCTCACTGCCATCCTGAGAATAGTCATGAACAGAACGGTTCGATCCGAACCCGCTCGCCGCGCATAACATATCGGAAGGTGTGTGAAGAGGATGATTGGGATCCGGAACCGTCTTCACAATTAGAGGATGGGTGGAGTGCAAAGTCATGCGGGGAGAAATCACTTCAGGACCACTTTGACTAACTGATCGGCCTAGCTGACGTTCAACACGTTCAATAAACGAACTAGAGGAAGGAGACCCCATTTTTGGAGCCTGCGGAGAAAACGTAGGAGAAATGTTAGCAGAATGAGTGGAAGGTAACCGCGGAGTAGGTAGTACACCGGCGTCTCACTTCATCTTTTTAGCTAACCGATCGGCCCTCAACTCGTGATGGGGTAGATTAATATATTCTTCGATAAAAAGGCCCCTAGGCTTCCAGCCAATAGGAGGGGAGCTCTAAAAGAACATGACACAAACCAATATAAAATAGACTAAGGCAAAAAAAACAATTAAAGAAGAAAAGGGGAGAAGGAAGAAAGAATACCTTGGCATGCGGAGACTTGACAGGAGGGACCTCCAATGGTTTTATCGCCGGAGGACGCCTTCTCTTCTTAGAGCCGGACAAAGGAGGTAAAAAGCCGCATTTCTTATCCTTGTGAGGGGACTCATCGCCCGGAAGAGGATCCCAGCTGGTGACAAGCGGTTGGAGAGGGAGACCCTTATTACTAGAGGAAAGTTTATATTGCTTGGCGACCTCGTCGCTCAACATCACACGACCCGATGCATGCAACTCCTTTAAATATTCCCTAGTCAGAGCCGGAGGAGCATATGGATCCTTGATGAGAAAGTTTAACACATTCCTATTGACGCCGTCACGATACACGAGCCATTCACTGGTACCACCCACCTTTCGCTGAGATAAAGGTTGGACGAAATCAAAGTGATATTTTTGATCACTCATCTGAAGACCCTCTTTAAAGAAGAAACGATTAAAGCTCTTTCCGGCCTCTATCTCATCAGATGAAGAAGGAGCGGGAGGGTTATAAGGAACCCCTTGATCAAAACCGAGCTGTCGAGCAACGCGGATGGTGTTATACGCCTCATATGAAAATTTCCCACCGTGCAACCCAGGAAGACGACCTGGCAAGGTGGACACAATAATGTCGAAATCTTCAGATGAAGGCACATCTGCAGAGGACATCCTTCGCTGAGTCTTGATAACAAAGCTGTAATGTAGAGAGCCAGTACGACCATCTTGGTAGGAAACGGGTTAAACTCGCCGCCCTTATCCATGAAATCCTTGAGTTTGGATTTAGTCGGAAAACCCTTTTTGTGATAAAGAGCCATCCGAGGATGAGACTGGGGTACCTTCACTAGCCGCTTTGAACAATCTTCCTGAATGACTTCTTCTTGCCGCGAAAGCGCGAGGGGATTCAGCTGAGAAGGCTTGTATAAAGGAAAGCGTTCCCAAGTCCATGTCTGGATAAAGTTGGCGGGCAAGAAAGTCTTTATTTCATGAGACCCATCCACACGACGAATGTCACGCGATAATAAATCCAAATGATGATACAACCCGCCCAGAAACATGGGAGCAAGCGGAAATGATACGCCACGAGACATCAATACTTCCATAGGGATGAGTTCGTTCTTGATAGTGTCCCGGGGACTGTATTCAAATACATCATGGCATAACCAAAAGTGAAGAAAGACCACTAGTTCCGCTCGATTCGATTCTCCTTCGTGAGGGGGTACACCAGCCCGTTCGCTGGAAAGTAAAGGGGTCAAATACTTAATCCAACAGGAGAAAGAAGCGCGGTGTTGCCCGGACTTGGTTCTCTGGCTACCCTTTGTTGCTTCCACTTCTTTCACCTCGTCGGATTTCTCGACAACATCTGATTTTGGATAAGCCTTAATAGCGGATGCCATAAGCTTTGGAGAAGATGAAACATTGACTGAAGCTATGCACGGTGGACGCAACAACTTTACCTTTCCATCTTCCCCCTAAGTCTTCTTCTTCATCCGGAACCTCAGTTTTGATTCCCTCCGGTAGATGGAATGTTATAGAATTCTTCTTGGCCGCAATCAAATGATCACGAAGAACCTTGTCACTCGGATTTAAAGCTTTAAAGATGCAACAATCGTCGAAGCATGTATCACCATGGACGGGTAGGCCGGTAAGCGCCACCACGTCTTCCAAGATTGGAGTCGCCTCACCCCAAGAGAATAAAAATGTGTGAGGATCAATTCCCCAGCACGCGCACAGGCGGACCAAGCTATCATGATCCCGCCGGACACACCTAAACCTTGAAGCATCTATAGCAGCTTCTATGCCTAAAGATTGAATAGTCCTCTTATGATCAGGATTGGAATAAATGTAATTCACCCATGGATCCCAGGCGGTAAGATTTTCAGCGGATGAACATAGAATGATTGAAGAAAAAGTGTAGTCTCCCATATGAACTGCCAGACGAGGCATCTCTTCTGAAGCGGCTATTGGAGGCATATCCGCTTGAAGGCGGATAAGCCAACTCTCGGACGAAGACAGAGGAAACGGGTGAGGATTTAACATGCGCGAAATCCAATTGTCATCAGTAGGAAATAAAGTTGAACCATCATCCGCAACAGGCGGACGTAAGAGATCTTTGAGTCTAGGACTCTTCTTATCTCCTCGAGTGTGTAAGGTTCCGATCGGAGGGGTACATCACGATTGGGCGATTCATCAGACATAATGAACAAGGGGAATGGAGAGGACAGAGAAAGGACGTAGTAAGAAAGGTGAAGGATGAAAGGCGAGGTCCTCTCTATTTATAGAAGGGTAAAAAGAAGAGCAGAAACTGGATAAGTTAGTAACTGCATCATCTCAAGAGTCGTGGGTCTAAACCGTTCAAACCCACTAGCCACAACCATCAAGTTGTTATATCAACGTTTGACTGTTGACATGGTCTTTGACCAGTCAAACAGTCAGGGGACTAATGTTGATACATGAAAATAACTAACCCTAAAATAGATAGCCCTTAACCAATTAAGGGTCCCTTTTAGGATAGAGAGACTAGGGAACTAGGCCTAACCCACAAAGATGGGATAGTTCTAGTCCATGAAAGAGTATATCAAACTAGTTGGGCTTTGGTCCAAGAAGAAAAGCCTCTAAGGGTTTGATAATAACTTGAAGGAGAGGGAAATGGTAGTTTAGTAATATATTAATCATATGAGCATTTATCCATAAGAGGGAAAAGAAGATCATTATAAAAGGGGGAAAGAAGGCATACTTATGGGACATCATGAATCCACCATTACTTCTCATAAACCTCTCTACACCTTGGGAGTACTTTCTGTGATTAGGGCTAGTTCCTCCTTTCCACGTTTTACCCTATCAACACCGCTCGATAACATATTTCAGCAATAGTATCCTGCACCAAATCATGCCTAAACTTAAGACCCACCTCATTTGCACAATGCCAGGCATGATCACCGAAGACATCCATGTCCCTTTTGCAGAAAGGGCAATAATTTGTTATTCGTAGATGCGAAGTTACTAATATTAAGAGGATATAAGCCACCTTAATACTGTTGAATGTAAATTTGTTGAGCAGATAGTTATTTTTGCTGTTAACCAAGTTATAGGACAAACTAGGAAATGCTTTGTCCTATATGAGATTTTGTACCTTCCCCAATGGACTAGAAGTGCATACTACCAATCATGCTCAGTTTTAGACTGAGCGCCCTTGAAACCCCTTGTAAGAAAAGGTTTAATATTATAACTTAACTTGATATTCAGCTTGCCTTTAATTTAATTCAATTTTTTTTTTTTAAAGAGAACAAAAAGCCTTCAGATTCCTTATGAGAATAATTGGTTTTTCAACAAACCGTGGAATTTTAACATATAAATAATAATTGTATAATTTAGTTTTTACTATACACTTGTAGCAGATTTGGTTTTAGCATATAAAAGAAACCGCGAGTTAAAACTCAGAAAATAAATAAAAAATCGAGAATATGAAAACCGATAACTACTTCATAAAAAAGAGTTCGCAATGATTTAGTACTAGAGGGAAATTCCGGAGCCAAACTTTCGGCGCATACATATCTGTGCGTTAGAAATGTTTTGACTCTTATAGATTTTGGTATCCTCCTTAGTCATCCGATACCGCCTGTTAACAACGTTGATTTTTTCGGAACTTTGGATTCACGAGTTGGTTACCTTGATTCGAGGAACTACAAGGTAGACTTTAATCCACCCTTTTGGCTCTTGTGAAGACCATAAGAATTAGTCTTGCAGCACTCTTGCTGATTTATTGGCCTTCTGCCCTCAATTCTTTGGATTACGAAATCGCTTTTACCAGATATAGTAGTATATTTTTTAAAACCAAACTTTTCATATTAACTATAAAATTTCAATTTTTATAAAATAATTTGTCAAGTCACCGTTAGGATTTACAGTAGCAAAACAGTACGGCCACACCACTGCCCCCAGTCACATTGAGTTGCATCAGACCGCGAGGGTCTAGAGACTAGAGAGAAGAAGATTGAAAGGTACGCATGCACATCCCCTTCTAATACTCCTACTGCTAGTCTCTCAACTCAACCCCCTCTCTCTTTCTCTCAATGAAACAAATTTCTCATTTTTCTAATCAAATATTTGATTCTTATTCCAGTGTCCTTGATTATAAACACACTCCCACTCTTCTTCTTCTACGTACATTCTTCTTCGTCACAGTTCACAACACCTAAAAATGAGAGGAATAATATCAATATCTCTCCCATATCTTCTTCTTCTATACTTCTCCATTACTACTCTCTGTTTCTCTTCAGCTTCAGAAATGGAAGTTCTTCTCAATCTAAAAAAGACCTTAATTGGTCCTGATGGTTCTGGTCTTTCAGACTGGAACTCATCATCAACTCATTGTTCATTTTCTGGCATTACATGTGATTCAAACTCACGAGTAACTTCACTTTACCTCGAACTGATTCCTCTGTACGGCACTATTTCATCAGAAATCGGTTTATTAACCAACCTAGTGAACTTAACTCTTACTGGTATTAATATAACAGGGTTACTTCCTGAAGAAATCTCAAACCTGAAATCTCTCAAAGTTCTCAACATGTCTAATAACATGTTAGCAGGCAAATTTCCAGAAAAAGTTGCAGGGGAATTACCAGAATTAGAGATTCTTGATTTTTACAACAACAATTTCAGTGGGTCTTTGCCTAATGAACTTATTAAGCTTAAGAAACTCAAACATGTTCATATGGGTGGGAATTACTTTACTGGTGAAATTCCATCTATTTATTCAGAAATTCAGAGTTTAGAGTATTTGGGTCTGAATGGAAATAGTCATTCTGGTAAAATTCCTACTAGTCTAACTGAACTACCAAATCTTCAAGAACTGTATCTGGGTTATTACAATAATTATGTTGGTGGGATTCCAGAGGAATTTGGATCATTTAAGAAATTGAAAAGATTGGATTTATCTGGTTGTGGTCTTGATGGTGAAATACCAAAGAGTCTAGGCAATTTGAAGGATTTGGATTCATTGTTCTTACAGTTCAACAGATTATCAGGTGAGATTCCTGTGGAAATTTCTAATTTGATTCACATGCAATCTCTTGATTTGTCTAATAACGATTTAACTGGTGAAATTCCTCAAGATTTTATCAAGCTTCAAGAACTTACTCTGTTACATTTATTTCGTAATCATCTTCATGGTCAAATTCCATCCTTTATTGGTGATTTACCAAATCTTGAAGTACTTCAACTATGGGAAAACAATTTTACTCTTGGGCTTCCTGAGAATTTAGGGAGGAATGGGAAACTGAAATCATTGGATTTGACTGCTAATCATTTTACTGGTTTAATTCCTCAAGATCTCTGTTTTGGTGGGAAATTAGAGACTTTGATTCTAATGACGAATTTCTTCATTGGACCGATTCCTGAGAAACTCGGTGAGTGTAAATCATTAACTCGTGTTCGTCTTTCCAAGAATTTCTTAAACGGAACGATTCCACCTGGTTTGTTTAATCTCCCATCTGTTAATTTACTTGAACTCAACGATAATTTCTTTTCCGGTGGTCTTCCTTCCGAAATGAGTAGTCCGAAATTAGAATCTCTGCTTTTATCAAACAATGAAATTTCTGGTAAAATTCCTTCTGAAGTCGGTAACTTGAATAATTTACAGAGTTTGTTTCTTCAAGTAAATCATTTTTCTGGTGAAATTCCTTCTGAGATTGGAAAACTGAAGAATTTATCTAAGATTAATATCAGTAGTAATAACGTTACAGGAGAAATTCCTGTAACGTTTGTGGCAAACTCTTCTTTAGTTTCCATTGATTTTAGTAGTAATAGTCTTACTGGTGAAATTCCTAAAGAAATTACAAGTTTGTCAATTCTAAGTACTCTGAATTTATCAAGAAATCAACTATCTGGTTCAATTCCTAAAGAAATGAGAGCAATGGTCAGTTTAACAAAGTTAGATCTTTCGTTTAATCAGCTTTCGGGTTTGATTCCGGTAGGCGGGCAGTTTCTAGCGTTTAATGAGAGTGCTTTTGCCGGTAATCCTGATCTTTGTGGTCCTTTGAAACATGCTTCTTGTAACTCAAATGTTAATTCCAAACAAGGTATGGGCAAAGTACGTTCTTTGAGTCCGGTGCAAATCTCCAGTGTTGTAGCAGTTATATTGTTCATGTTGGTGTGCCTCGGTGGGTATTTGATTGTTAGGTACTTGAGGAAGAAACAGAACTCGAAGAAGTGGAAACTTACTTTGTTTCAGAAACTCGATTTTACGGTGGAGGAGGTTCTTGAATGCTTGAAAGATGAGAATATTATTGGCAAAGGAGGTGCAGGTATTGTTTATCATGGATCAATGTCGTCGGGTAATGTTGATGTTGCTATTAAGAGACTAGTTGGAAGGTGTAATGGGGGATATGATTTAGGATTCTCAGCTGAAATTCAAACACTTGGTAGTATTCGGCATAGATATATTGTGAAATTATTGGGTTACGTTTCGAACCAGGATACAAATCTGTTGTTATATGAGTACATGCCAAATGGGAGCTTAGGTGAGTTATTGCATGGTTCAAAAGGTTCACATTTTCAATGGGAAACGAGATATAGAGTTGCTGTTGAAGCTGCTAAGGGACTTTGTTATCTTCATCATGATTGTTCGCCTTTGATTATTCATAGAGATGTTAAGTCGAATAACATCTTACTAGATTCTGATTATGAAGCTCATGTTGCTGATTTTGGTCTTGCCAAGTTCTTGACTGATGCTGGTGCTTCTGAATGCATGTCTTCAATTGCTGGTTCTTATGGTTACATTGCACCAGGTTAGTTAAATCTCTATCTTATCACAGCTTTATCTCCTGATGACATAATTGACAAATGCATTGTTTTAAAAATTAAGCACGAATTTATTTCGAGTAATTGTGCCTTTTTTTAACAATTATGCGACCTTTTATGCTTCAAAAAATAATAATTATGCGACCTTTATCTAACCAAAGGTTCTTTGGCAGCAGATGCCCACCAAAAGTATTATCTTGTCAAATTGAATAGAGGATAAATTTTTTGGTTCTTTAAGTTCAAATTTTATTTTATTTGCGTTTCTTTTTTCTTTTGATCGATTTAAACACATTTGTATTAGATAAATGGAAGCTATTGAAGAATGATGATGAACGGAATGACTTAACCCCACTTGTGTCGTTGTCGACAGAGTATGCATACACTTTGAGGGTGGATGAAAAGAGTGATGTCTACAGCTTCGGAGTGGTGCTACTGGAACTGGTAACTGGTAAAAAACCAGTTGGTGAATTTGGAGAAGGTGTTGACATTGTTCGGTGGGTCAGAAAGATAGCATCTGAGCTGTCCAAACCATCCGATGAGGAAGTTGTATTAGCAGTGGTGGATCGCAGACTTGCGGAATACCCATTAATTGGTGTGGTGAACTTGTTTAAGGTGGCAATGCTATGTGTAGAAGAATCAAGTTGTGAAAGACCTACAATGAGGGAGGTTGTTCATATGCTTACAAATCCTCCGTCTCCTCGTAATCTCCTAGCTCAATCAACTGCCTGATATGAGCTTACCTAAATCAAACTAATATAAAAAATATATAAGTAATTAACTTATGCTGCTGCTTTACATATATGTTGTATCTTTTTGATGGTGTGTTTCTAAGAGGTGTGAAATTGTAGACTTGAATTTTGCTATTACGACCTGTGAAAGGTGTCATGGCAATCGTCTCTTCTATTGTATATACTGAAAGACTTGTTGAGTTTCAAGCTGCAGCCTCCGATTATTATGGAGGCTTGTTTTTTTTTTTTTTTTGATCGGTACAGAAATTGATGTTGGCGAGTTTCGAATTCAAGTCACTGGTATCATCACCTAGTGACTTTACCACTGGCTTTATGCTGGTTTGTTAAATAACATATATATGTTGACAGTGTTATTGTAGTTGCAGGAAATCCTACAAGCTACGCCCAAGTGATAATATGAAATAAATCCAAGACATGATAAAAAAACTCCAAGTATTATTATTACTAAGAACATGAATTATCACAAATACAATGTAGAGAAACCCTAACTTGGAAAACAAATAACTTTTCTCTCTAAATTTCTTCACCCGTGCACTCAAAAAGATCTCTCTGATACAATGACTTCTAGTCCCTTTTATAGAGGTTACATAGTGGAGGACAGCTAATAAAACCCCTTATTTAGGATCTGGAAGGGAGATTCTATCGCATCATCGTAGTCATCGCGCTTGCCTTCACATGTCTTGTGTGACTCTTGTGACGTCATCGCGTTCGTCAGTAGTGACGAAATGAACTTATATTCTTCGCCTTAGGAATCATGTTGCTAAATGATTTGCTCGCATTCTTATTGGTTGAGCGATATTTTGTATCCACAGTTATGATGCACTTTCAAGTTCTAGGAGCATATTGGAAAATTTAAGTTCTGCACGAGTTTTTTAGTCGTCTCTCCTTTCTGAGATTTGTTCATCATTTGACTTTTGTGATTGATCGATCTCTATTGCCACTACATACAAAGAGGCATTGTTGGATCAGAGACTTGCAATTTATTCACAATAGGTTAATCAGATGAATCAATAATCACCCATTCACAGATCAACAACAAAAATAAGCGACTTAAATGTTCATTTCAAGAGAAGATTAAAAAAACAAAAACAAATTAAAACTCAAAAGGGAATCATTTTATTCTTTCTTAAACATGATATTCTTTCAACCAAATCTTTAGCTTCTTTCGATCCCAAATCATTAAACTTCTAGCTTCTTTAATAAAATTAATCTTGCAGCATCAAGAGCTATCTTTTCAATAGGTATGTTGTTGGTAATCCATTGGATGCATTAAGACCTGAGATTGCTAGCCCATACTTGTTTAACCTTGATTTTTTCAAAATTAAAATTCCATAATCATGTTTCTCCAACTTATTCAAATTAAAAAAAAAAAAAAAAGGTTTAAAACGCACAGTGTGAACTTGACTTTGGTCGGGCGATTTTGACCAAAAGTCAAGGTGATCAGGGTTTCAAGTTTTCGGGGATTTTGTCTCTCTGGTTTTATCACCATGTCTGTTAGTGGTGGATCTCTTCGTCTTGAAGGGGTCTTCTCTCTATCTTCATCCTCCCAGAGGGTAGAGGGATCTGATATGGGTGGATCTAATTCTTCGTTGAAGAATTATCAAGGTTTTAAAAATAAGGGTTCGTTTGATTTTTCTGGTCTGATATGTTTGTCAAGAAGATAGAGTTATTACCTGATGCTTTTATGGATTTCCCTACTCTTGGTTTTATTGATAATGAAGAGGTTGTTGATGTGTTTCAAGAAGCTGTGATTCATAAATTGAAATTCTGTAAGGATCTGTTAATTGAGGTTTTTATGGGGAAAAAACTTCCTTACATGATGTTTAGGAATGTAGTTGAACGTGCCTGGAAATCAAAATGAGCTATGCTAGTGACGATTCACGATGAGTTCAATCATGTGTTTGAATTTGATGATGAAGTGAATCATGTTACTGCTATTGAGTATGGTCATGTGTGCATAGCTAGTCAATTGTTCTTGGTGCGTCTATGCCATCCACTGATTGAACATGAAATTGCTGAGATGAAATATGTACCTATCTGGGTGAATTTGCGCAAGGTTCCTTTGCATATGTGGAATGCAATTGCTCTTGCAAAGATGGCTAGTCTCATTAGGAAGCCGATTATGATGGATAAACTCACCTTGAGTCGAGCTAGAATGAGTTTTGCTCGTATTTTAGTTGAGATCGATGTTGAGTGTAAGTACCCCTTGGTAATTCATGTTTATTAAAAGGGACAACATGTGGTGGATGTCGATGTTGAATACTCATGGAAACCACATGTCTGCTCGAGTATTTATTTTTTGGCAATTCTTTGGCTAAGTGTCCTAAAACAGTTCCTAAGAATTCTATTGAAGTAAGAATGAAGAGTATTGATGGTGTAATGAAGTAGGTTTGGATCACTAAGGGATTTAGGCGTATAAATGGCAAAAAAGTGCAAGAGGAGAAGGATATGGAACAAGATCCTGTTAAATGTGTTACTTCTTCGACTGGTAACAAGGAGAATATTTCTATGGTGGAGGTGGAGAATAGAGATGAAGTTCCTCTTAAGAACATGTTTGAGGTAAACAATTACTTTAACGCACAAGTGTATTTACTTTATTATAATAAACAATTATAATGTAGAAGTAAAGTAAATAACACAACACAAGATTTTGTTAACGAGGAAACCGCAAATACAGTAAAACCCCGTGTTGATGGTGGATTTTTGACAAAGGCTAAAATCGTAAAATCATAGTATTGCATATTCCTGATCCAGCAATTAGACGAGTATTGACATCTATGTATCTCGTTTAAGCATGAAAGCTCATGCCACGATGATCTCTGACTGAGTGTATTTCCTCTCAGAACATCCATAAAAACCTCTGACTGAGTGTATTGCCTCTCAGAGCATCATTAAAACCTCTGACTGAGTGTATTGCCTCTCAGAGCATGCATGAATATGCAGTCTCTCAATTGAGACCACGACATATTTCATCAACTGAGCAATTTCAGTATTCACTTCTATATAGAATCGAAAACGATTGGACGGCTCCTAGACAGCTTGCCTGCGAGTATAGAGCGATAACGTTTTCAGGATATAACAATGTTTTCCCTGACTATATAGAATACATATGTATAGTATCTTAATGATTGGACGGCTCCTAGACAGCTTGCCTGCTAGTATAGAGCGATAACGTCTTCAGGATGTAACAATGTTTTCCCTGACTATACAGAATTAATATTCAGAATAAATAGGACGCTTCAACTAGCTCCTATCGCTCAATTCTCGAATAATCATAATGCTCCTAGACAACTTGCCTGCTAGTACAGAGCCATCAATTAATCAATTAATTATTTCTATTCACAAGATTCATCAATTGAACTCCTAGAAAATATTCTAAGTTCATCATAATATTTCGTTACTTCAATTCATGGCTTTTCCCAGCAGAATTCCATGGGTTAGTAATAAATATTAAATGCATGGGCATCTGGGCTACCACCGAGTAAGCCCCGAGACAATGGTGCGAGTGTACTTAATAATAATGCACGAACGAGCACCCAAATGCACGAACGAGCATTCAAAAATATGGACGAATGAGGAAACCTATGCAAAATAGGGAAGAAAAATAATAAAATAATAATAATAGAGAAGCGCCTAGAGGACCGGGCCCACCGGCCGGCCGGTCATGCCGTCGTGGCCGGTCCCACGCCTCTCCCATTTATTTTATCTTATTTTATTATTTTTCCTAATCTCGTGAAAACTCCTTCATTCGAGCAAACTCCCTCGTTCGAGCGAAACTCATAATTTCTCCATATTTCCTCACACGATGAAAAATAATATAATATATAAAATAAGAAAAAGTGTCACGGGACCGAGCCTACTAGCCAGCCGGCCATGCCTAGGGCATGGCCGGTCCCATACTTCTATAATTCCTTATTTTGTTATTATTTCTTCCTTCATCCCATGAAACTCCTTCGTTTGAGCAAAAACCTATTTTTTTTCAATATTTCACCAATATTGCTCAAACTAGCAAAAAGCCAAAAAGTCAAATGGTCACATGACCGACTAAGCTTCTCACGTAAATATTAAAATATTATTGTTTTAATATATCATTAAAATATCGATCGCACGAGCAATGCCCTACTTGCTCATTCAAGAAAAATTGAGAGTTTCAGTCAAGATCAAACTCTTCTGAAAATCCAAGATATTGCTCGAACGCACGTCAGAAAATATCAAAATTCTCAGAATTAAGACACGAGCAACATGGTGACACGGGAATGCCACCTTGATCGACCAAGGTCGGCCCTTTGGCTTGCAAGGAGCCGGTCCCACACATCTTCATAATTTGACCTAATTTGTTCATATTGGGTTCAAACTCTTTCTAAATAATTTGGAATTTCATCAAACAACCGTCAGTCGGTCCTACGACCACCAAGGGACGGTTCCAAGCCCTCTTGGACGGTCTATCATATCTCCATAATTAAGTTTTATTACCCAATGCTCAGACGAGCACTATTTTAATAAATGATTAAACCAGCATTTAATCATTCTTTCACCAACTAGTCCGCAAAGGACTTTGGTGCTTGCTCATTCAAGCATCTAGGCGCTACATGGTCGGCCAGTCATCCCATGTATCCAGTCCGTCTCTCACTCATTGGTTGATTTTCAGTAAATCATCAATGGATCAGCAATCGATCAAAATTAGGGTTTGAAATCGAAAGCTCTGCAAAACATAATTTTGAACAGGTTCAAACACCATTATTTTCATGTTGATCAAGCAGTCAAAATTTTATGATATAATGTTCGGTCCAGCTACCAATATTTTAAATTAATATTTTATTTGGTCGTGTTACCAATAATCATCAAACGAGCAATATTTGCTCAGTTTATCAATATTGATTCAACTATCAATATTTAATAATTCCTCAAACGAGCAATATTTTCTCAAACTAATAATATTGATTCAACTATCAATATTCAACAATTCATCATACGAGCAATATTTGCTCAGCCTGTCCATATTCATCATGTTGATTCAACTATTAACATTCATTCTAGAACTATAAATCTGTCCCAGCAGACATGTTCAATTTATGAGTCTTAGAGCATTCGTCCATCATGCTCGAATTAAAAATACTAAGACTCATCGTCTAGTCAAGTCCACAACTGACTAAATACACGTCTGCTTTGCAGACTCCACATTCAGAGATATCAATCATGTCACATGGGGGGATATTAACTATGGTTTTGGTTTGGCGGCCTACGACATGTGTGTTCATCCACGATGAGATATGTGAGTAATTCGTGCAAGCAATTGAGCAAGTTGGCAAAGTAGTGGGTGGACGATCAACCCAGTCTCCGCACGACATGAAACTGGTCAAACCACGATCTCCCACTTTCCCACTCTTTCACTCAAACAACCGTCACACTTACTGTAGATCAATGTGTCCACGTTCCAGCAATATAAATAAGTTTTCTGAATTCATGATTGACAAGGACAACAGAGATACGGGAATTATCACAACAATTCTCATCTGAACAATCACTCTCAATAGAGCAAAATTCAAACTTATTTGAACCCAGCAGTTCATCAATTTGCAGAAACCCAAAACACATTTACAATCCCTTTGATCATCATTGATCTCACACATACTTCTCAGCTTCCCTCCTACAGACCGACCCATCCTCTCTTGTGACCGAATTGACTCTTGAACGGCCATTTTCTTGGTTTAGGCCGGAGTCCTACAGATTGATCTCTCGAACTCAAAGCACTCCCGTGCAGTGCATTTGTTTGCAAAAAGGTTAAAGCAATTTGTTCGGTCGAGGAGTCTCCGTCCGCACGGCCGTCTCTTCACTTTCCTAAAAAACCAATAAATCATTTTCTCCCATCAACACCCCGGGACCTAGTCCAGTTTGAATACTCTCAGAATTAAGTCGTTATACAAAGAACATAAGCCAACTTCGTATAGTTGAGACTAAGTAAACTCCTAGTTACTTAGTTTCCTCAGTATCCCTGCGTCTTCGACCTTTTGGTCACGCACGTGAATCTCAAGACAGAAATCACTATCTCAAGTTGCTTTACTCCTTTTGATCGTATTTCAAACTACAAAGGAATGAAACTGTTTGGTAACCACTCTATTCAATCTTTGGTAAAAGATATAATGAGTTGTCAACAAAGGCTCTTACGTCTAATCTAATAAACTCCTTTGTCTGGTTAGATCAATCTGAAACTTAATTACCTAAATAATCAATTCTCGTATTTGCAATCAAACAATATAGAACTCAAAGAGTAACTATAAATTGATGCCGATATTAACAACTAGATAATCACAATTCTATCAAAGATAAACAATATCTATTTGGATCCCAGCCGATCAAGATGTGTGCACAAATTCATAAGATACAAAAATTAATAAGAAAATCTTATTCGTCTCCAAATCTTCAATTGCCCTTCTTAATAACCTGCACAACACAAACTTGAATCCTCTTGTGATCAATCACACACAGAACGGAATCTGTTAATAATAGATTATAACAAGATGTATTTAGATCAACAAATAGCTCTAAAGATCCGGTCGATACTTTGATCCAGTTTGAGTGACCCTTAGTCAGAAGAAAAGGCTCTTAAGAATAGTCAAACTAGGTGCAATCAAAGTTTCAACAACCGTTAGTCAATCAAATCAATAATCGAAAACTAAAATAACAATGCATTTATTTTGTATCCCACCAACGGTACTCATAGAGATTATTGATCTCACAAAAGTCTTTAAACGAGCGGTCGTAAGAGATTTCTCCTAATTAGGGTACTTTCCTCTCCGGAAAGACGGCTCCACCAGAAACAAAACGAACGAAGTTTGCCTGGCTCTTAGGATAGTTTGCAAGAAATGCAAACTCAAGTATTTATAGACCAAGGTTATTTGGACAACAAGGAAATTCCAAAACCTAAAATATTCTCAAGATACGCATGAAAGTACCTAATTTCGGTTTTCCTATATCCAATTAATGTCAAACAATATTTCCGAAATCTCTCTTAAAAATTTTCTATTCTTATATATTAGTTTACCACATTAACTAATAATCCTTTTCCAGGGGTTATGCTTTAATTGCTAGTAATTGAAAAATATAAATTGAAAATCATAATTAAATGTTTTTCAATATTTTGGTTTGGGATCACCTTGAGAATCAAGGAATATCTTTGAACAATTAATAATAAGAGTTATGCACATGTTCAAATAATGTTTAGAAGTTTCCTATCTTAGAAAACCTTAATTCCATGACTCCCAAACTAGGTTAGGATCAGTTGTACTATGCTTCCCAAAATAGGTTATGACCGGTTATACAATGCTTCCCAAAACTAGTTAGGATCAGTTATTTCATGTCACACAATATTGGCTATGACCGGTTATACCATGTTTCCCAATACGAGTTAGGGTCGGTTATACCTTGTCACACAACATAGGCTATGACCGGTTCTACAATGATTCTCAACATAAGTTAAGATTGGTTTTACCTTGTTATCTTGCATTGGCCATTCAAATAATATTCAGTGAAGAACCATACCAACACACTTATGATTCCCCTTTGGATTATGAAACAAGTTCATACGTCTACTTCCTTAAACCAATGTAATAATACAGAGTTTTCTAGGATGAAATCACATCTATGAAAAAACGGGGGTATAACAACTGAAAAAGCGGGGGTACAACAACCACACCCAATATTTCGTTTAGGCAATCTGTATGGACTAACTCCAATATAATTCCAAGAGAATCAACTAGACAGTCAGACTCAATCAAGGAAAATATATCCAAGAGTTATATCTGTGTTTCTCAATGTAATCAGCAAATCAAACAGAGAGAATCCATGAGCCTGATTATTATGAGAAATAACTTGAACGGTACCAAAGACCAATGTTCAAGTATCAATCAATTTCAATCAACAACCAAAGGTTGGATTTACCAATCGATTGAACTACGCACAATTTGTGATATTTAAATTATATAAACAAATATAATGCGGAATAGAAATAACACAGACACCATAAGTTTTGTTAACGAGGAAACCGCAAATGCAGAAAAACCCCGGGACCTAGTCCAGATTTGAACACCACACTGTATTAAGCCGATACAAACTCTAGCCTACTACAAGTTAACTTCAGACTGGAATGTAGTTGAGCCCTAACCAATCTCACACTGATCAAGGTATAGTCGCATTCCTTACGACTCTGAATCCCAGCAGGACTCTACGCACTTGATTCCCTTAGATGATCTCACCCACAACTAAGAGTTGCTACAACCCAAAATCGAAGACTTTATAAACAAATTTGTCTCCCACAGAAAAGTCTATTTTGATAGATAAATCTGTCTCCCATAGGAATACTTACGAAGTTTTTGTTTCGTCTTTTGATAAATCAAGGTAAACAGGAACCAATTGATAACCCGGTCTTATATTCCCGAAGAATAGCCTAGAAATATTAATCACCTCACAATAACTTAACTATATGGTAGTAGAACAAGTTATTGTGGAATCACAAGGAATGAGACGAAGAGCTTTGTGATTACTTTTTATATCTTACCTATCGGAGATAAATCTCGAGCAAATCTTAGATAAGATAGTACTCAATACGATAGAACAAGTAAGATCAGAACACGCAACTACAGAGAAAATAGTTGGGTCTGGCTTCAGAATCCCAATAAAGTCTTTAAGTCGTTAACCTATAATGGATTTAGGAAAAACCTAGGTTAAAGGAGAATCGACTCTAGTCGCAACTAGTATCACACAGAAAGTGTGGGGATTAGGTTTCCCAGTTGCTAGAGTTCTCCCTTATATAGTCTTCAAATCAGGGTTTGATAACTTTGTGACAAAGGAATCAATATTCACCGTTGGATGAAAACCTGATTTAAGATTCAAGCTAATATCTTTCCACCGTTAGATGGTCTTAGCCTGTTACATACAAATGAAATATACATTCATTTAGATATGGGTAACCGTACCTAAACGTGTATATTGAGTTGGCTCAATAACAGTTAACCGAAGTTAGCCATATGAACACTTTTGTATTAACATTATTCATATTAACACTTCTAGATCAAATGATACTCAAATGAATCTAATAATGTTACTCATATAGTTGTTCAATTGTCTATATTCTCATAGAAGTATACAAGACACAATTGAAGAAAAATCGGATTTGATTCAAAGAATCAATTCATGAACGTTTAACCACGGTTTGCAAAGATTGCATTACTTAATATATAAATGTATTTGTTCATGAGTATTAAATCATACTTAACTGATTTTAGAACTTAACCACATAAGTTTGCAAACGGGTACACAAACTTTAGTTCCGGACTTTAGTCACGTTCGACAGTTCGCAAATGGGTACGCATACTGTTGTTCCAGACCGAACTCAAGTGAATAAGTTTGCAAACGGGTACGCAAACTTAGTTTCCGGAGTTTAGCAGTTAAAACCGTTCGCATACGGGTATGCATACTTGGTTCCCGGACATGAATCATTCTTACAACAGTTTGCATACTGGTACGCATACTGTGTTATATCCAGACAATGGTTAATTGTTCTAAACTCCCATTTCAATCATTGAAACATTCTTAGAAGACGACAATAGATGTCTCACACAAACTATTAGCTTATAAGCAATTTTCAAGTGATCGAATGATCAATACGAAACATTCTGAGTCTACATCAAATGACTGTCTCACACAAATCATGTAAGATGTTACCAGGTGATTGTCACATGATCATCTTTTGACTTTCGTCAAAAATAATGATGAACGTAGTTAAAGCAAAAAGCTTTCCAACACATATTCCGAGAAACATATAAGCAAGTTAAACTCATCTCGAAATATCAAATGTGTATAATGTAAATCTATATAGTTATACGACTTAGTCTCAATAGGAGATAAAATAGAATTGACTTCTGAGGGATAGATGAGTTCAAGTCTCCACATACCTTTTGTTGATGAAGTTCCTCCAAGCTCCCCTTAGTAGATCTTCGTCTTCAATCGATGAACGCCGTGAAGTCTAAAGCTTAACTACACATTCTATCCTAATCCGAGACATAACTATAAGTAGACTAGAAATCAAGACTTATAGTTTTGACAACTAAACTTGACAAACAAGCTTTAGATAGCAACGCTTGAGAGTTCTACCGAGCAGTGCTCTAACAACAACCACACCTAATAATTCATTCGGCAATCTGTGTGGACTAAACTCCAATATATTTGCGAGAGAACCAACTTAACAACGAGCTCTATCAAGAGATATATCAAAGAGCTTTATCTCTATTTCTCAATCCAATCAGTAAATCGAACAGATAGAAATCCATGAGCCTGATTGATATGAGAAATAACTTGGACGATACCAACGACCAATGCCAAAGTGTCAATAAATTTATATCCAACAAACAAAGGTCGGATTTACCATTTGATTGAACTATGCACAACCTGTGATATTTCAATTATATAAACAAATATAATGCGGAAAATAAATAACACATACACCAGAAATTTTGTTAACAAGGAAACCGCAAATGCAGAAAAACCCCGGGACCTAGTCCATCTTTGAAAAACATACTGTATTAAGCCTCTACAGACACTAGCCTACTACAAGTTAACTTCGGACTGGAATGTAGTTGAGCCCTAACCAAGTCTCACACCGATTAAGGTACAGTCGCGTTCCTTATGCCTCTAGAACCACGCTAGATTCTGCGCACTTGATTCCCTTAGCTGATCTCACCCACAACTAAGAGTTGCTACGAACCAAAGTCGAAGACTTATAAACAAATCCGTCTCCCACAGATAAGTCTATTCTGATAGATAAATCTGTCTCCCACAGAAGTACCTATGAGCTTTGGTTCCGTCTTACGATAAATCAAGGTGAACAGGAACCAATTGATAATCCGCTCTTATACTCCCGAAGATCATCCTAGAAATATAAATCACCTCACAATAACTTAACTATATGGTGATAGAAGAAGTTACCGTGGAACCACAAAGTCTGAGACGAAGAACTTTGTGATTACTTTTTATATCTTATATATCGGAGATAAATCTCGAGCAAATCTTAGAGAAGATAGTACTCAATACGATAGAATAAGTAAGATCAGAATACGCAACTACAGAGAAAATAGTTGGATCTGGCTTCACGAATCCCAAATGAAGTCTTCAACTCGTTAACCTAATATGGTTTTGGAAAAACCTAGGTTAAAGGAGAATCGACTCTAGTACGCAACTAGGACACAGAAAAGTTCCGAGATTAGGTTTTCCAGTTGCTAGAGTTCTCCCTTATATAGTCTTTCAAATCAGGGTTGCTTACAATCAGAGCTAAGATAGCTTAGTAACAAAGCATTCAATATTCACCGTTAGATGAAATCCTGATTTAAGATTCAAGCTAAGTCTGCTTAAAAATAAAGCAATTAATCTCCATTGTTAGATGGTCTTAGCTTGTTACACACAAATGAAATATACCTTCATTTAGATATGGGTAACCGTACCTAAACGTGTATATTGAGTTGGCTCAATAACAGTTAACTGAAGTTAGCCATATGAACACTCTTGTCTTAACCACATTCATCTAACACTTTTAGATCAAATATGATGATCAATCAAACATGAAAGATAATCAAATAAATCTAATTGTGTTTCACATAGAGTTGTTCAATTGTTCACTATCTCATAAAAATATATATGAACAAGTTGAAACAAAATCGGATTGATTCGTAATCGTACAAAGTACTTATACAAGAATCAATTCATGAACATTAAGCCACGGTTTGCAAAGATTGCATTCCTTAATTCATAAATGTTTTAGTTCATGAGTATGAGAATCATACTTAGCCGATTTTAGAATTTAAACCATTGTGTTCGCAAACCAGGTACGCGAATAGCAACTCCGTACCTTGGCCTGTCCATCCGTTCGCAAACCAGGTACGCGAACAGCAGTCCCCGGCCCTTACTCAGGTAGAACCGTTCGCATACTAGGTACGCAAACAAGGTTCCCGGACATTTACAGATAAAAACGTTCGTATACTAGATACGCAAACAAGGTTCCCGGACCTGAATCATTACAAAAAAGTTCGCATACTAGGTATGCATACCGTGTTGTATCCAGATATGGTTAATTGTTCTAAACTCACATTTCAATCATTAAAACATCCTTAGAAGACAACAATAGTTGTCTCACACAAACCATCAGCTTCAAGTAATTTTCAAGTGATTGAATGATCAATACGAAACTTTCCAAGTCGACATCAAATGATTGTCTCACACAAATCATGTAAGACGTTTCAAACAAATTTCCACAAGATTATCTTTTGACTAAATATTTAGTTTCCAACAAATAAATTGTTTCCAACTAAACTCGTCAAGAATAATGATGAACATAGTTAAAGCAAAATGCTTCCAACACATATTTCGAGAAATAGATAAGCAAGATAAACTCAGCTCGAAATATCAAATGTGTATAATGTAAAAGTCTATATAGCTATACGACTTAGTCTCATTAGGAGATAAAATAGAATAGACTTCTGAGTGATAGATAAGTTTTAGCCTCCACATACCTTTTGTTGATGAAGTTCCTCCAAGCTCCCCTCGGTGGATCTTCATCTTCAATTAGTGAACGCCGTGAATTCTAAAGCTCAACTACACATTCTATCATAATCCGAGACATAGACATAAGTAGACTAGAAATCAAGACTATAATTTTGATCAACTAAACTTGACAGACAAGCTTGAGATAGCAACGCTTGCGAGTTCGACCGAGAAATGCTCTAACAACCTATATCCCACACATAATCAAATAACTAAATACATAGAATATGTTGATGTCATATTTACGAAGTTCAAACGATAAGCGATATACTTCGTAATTCAGTATAATTCCTTGACACTTTGATCATAATGATATGACCAAGTCTAATCATTAGAGTATTTAAATATAGCTTCGCATGTTATGTTTTCAATATAAAGCGACTTGAAAGATACGATAGGAATGGAAACAAGTCAAGTCAGTATTACTAACCTCAAGTGGAAAGATAATGTTTTCGTTGTAGTCGTTACTTCTTCACATTCTTCAGGTCTTCAGAGTAATACTTGTAAGTCTCAACATTCCTAGACTTTCTAGTATAACCTAAACTAAGTTGACTCTAGTAATTAATCAAGCGACTCTTGATGAGTTTTGATACTAAAATATGACAACCAAACTTGACATACCAATGCTTGGTGGGTTCAACCGAGCTATTGATAAGCACGTAAGTGTGACGCATTTTCACCCATAACTACATTATCTAGGACTCATTTTATTTCTAATAACGTTGTTTTAAGTCTTTTCTAGGGAATAAGCTCTTGCGGCAAAATTGGCTCTAAAAGTGGTGTTTTACACCCCAGAAATGCACCGGAGGAACCCCGAAAAAAGTGTTGAAAACACCACAGAAAAATTACTAAAGGCACCCCAAGGGGCAAGTGTTATTCGGACTCCAGCATCGGATAAGGGGCAACCATGGATAAGGGGTGACTTTCTTCCCAAATTCAAAAAATATTTTTGGCGGGAAAATATTCCCTTTCACTGGCAGATTTTCAGTCGGATTTTTGGAGTAATTTTGGGTAGACTAAAGGGCTGGAATTGGTTGGGATTATTCCTAGAGGATATAAGAAGCTAGTATGGGTGTTGTTTCCGATATAAATTGGCTTAATAACGTGTTTCAATCCAAAACAGTGGACACAAGTTTTCACGGGTTCAAGTGAATTTGACACGAGTTTGAGGCGTGTAATGCATGAGTTTCGAGTGTGTTGCACTACAGAGATGCTAGAAGAAGATAAATGAGGAAGGTTGACAGCTGAGAACGTGTGGAAGATCAAAAAATGGAAATTTTGGTCGTAGAGAATAATAGTGATAAATGAAGATTATTTGGGAGATATGGCGTGATTAAATGAGGCTTAGGAGTATAAATAGATTTCTAGAGGTACAAGGAAGCGGTGTCGAGAGTTTGGGGAGATGAGGAGAACCAGAGAAGAAGAAATCCGAGTTTTACAAAACTCGGTTTCTGCTGCTGCTGCTGATGATGAACATCAAGAACACGAAGAACAAAAGCCTGTAAAGGAAAGTCGTTGCAAACTGTCGCTTAATTGCGACAGTTCCCAACTCCTTTCCAGCGACTGCGGAACAGTGTTTACAGCACTTATCTTTTATCGTTCATTTTGTGACGAGTTTTGTGCGTCACAAAATCCTGTTTTTCACTATTTTTCTCCATTTTCACCATTGTAAACACTTTTTGAGCAAATAAAAAATATTTTGAGAGTGTCTATAATATGAGGAGCTAAACCCCAACACTGGGACGACGGAGGAGGCCGAACTTCATACATGGGTAAATTTATTTTATTCCTTTTTATGACTTTTGCACTAATATTAATTTAAGTATGATTTGATTTAATTAGTTGTCATTTGATTAGATGGGTCATGCTTAGCTTAGGTGATTTGATGTCCCATGCTTAACATTTACATCTAATGTTTTGAGAATCTACCTTGGCAAAAATAGAGTCCATGTTTATATTTCTTGAGCTAAAATTGTAGAGAATAAATAAGTGAACCTTATGTTATGAGGATTGGCTAAATCCTTAGTCCCAGTACCTCTCGCCCATTGTTTCATATTTTTGTATATATTTTTATTAAATTTAGAAACTCGAATCTTCACAAGTCTTAGAGTTCAAATCATTTTTACTACAACTTCAAAATTACATCAGCTATGCTCTAACACCTTGGTATATCAAGTATGTTGTCAAGTTTAGATGCCAAAACTATTTCTTGATTTAGCCTATTAATTAAAGTCAACTTAGGTATGGAATAGAATAACTAATAGAGTCTTAAGATTTTCCAAGTTACTCAAGGAGAATAAAAAATTGAAGATCACATGAGGATATAAATTTGAAGAAACTTCATCGAGGTGAGAAACGAACACTGGTCTTTCCTTTATGATTCTTTTCATTATGTTTATCTATATATTTATCGTAGAAAAAGTTGAGGACTTTAGTAAATGATCATATTCAAAGAAGGTAATATCACGGATTAGCTTATGATGTTTCAACTTCCCAAGCTCTTTCTCGTCGAGAACTCGAAACTAAGCTTGAGAGAAAGCAAAAGTGTTTTAATATAAATTTCAAGACTTTAAAATCCATTCTTGAGTTTGTAAAGTTTTGTTTTTGGTAGTCTACTACTAATGATTTTCACTCATTTGAGTCCACGAACTCAAAAGTTTGAGTTTATGAATCTATTGCTTGTAGAACTCAAAAACTAAAGTCAACAAGTCTCACAAACCTAAATAGGTAATTTCACAAACCTATTGTAGAAATTTCTTTTGAGACTTTGTGGACATTTGAGTTTGCGAACCTAAAAAGGTAAGTTCGCGAACCTAGTTAATAAAACTTATCCTGAGACTTAACGCGATTTGAGTTTGTGAACCTAGTATAAGAAAGATTCTCCTGCAACTCTTTGAGCATATGAGTTCGTGAACCTAAAGGCTGAATCCTTGATTTTCATTTTTGTTCTCGAACCTATAGATATTTTGATTTTATTTTCTCTCTTATGAGTACGAATTCATCACCTGAGTTCATGGAATACTAAGATTAATGAGTCAACCTAATACACTATTGGTTTTGGACTAATTCATTCTTATTTAATTTTCAAAAAAATAAAAATTCACACATTTAGGAATTGTTTTTTCTTAACTATTTTTTTTGTTTGGAAAGTTTTAAGTTCTTTGTAAGAATTCATCTTGCATGATATTCAAGATTTCTGATCTTCTTCCCGACAATTGCCTTTTTTTACATATCGTATATTCTTAGTTCTTTGAAGTTATTTTTGGTAGAAATAATTAGTGAATAAGATAGTCAGTCTTCATGTACCTTTGTTGATGAAGTTCTCGCACATATCTTCGTTTTTCTTCATATTTCAATCTTCGAGGGTATTCAGTGATTTCTGTTACTCAACTACCATGCTCTAATCCTAGGTCGAGACCGACTTTAGTATATTATTCCCTTCGTCCAAGTTGTATAGGCGAAAAACTCAAATATCTTAGATTAAGAAAAATATATGGATTTCATAAATATCTATCTTCTTTCCTATATTACCTCTTACTCTTTGATGAAAACTAAATATATAAATTAATGTTGGTGCGATACTACTATCATAAATAAGGGTATCTATGGAAAAAAATTATATATGAAACAAAACTATGTCTATATATATGGACAACCAAAAATTATGTCTATACAACTTGGACGGAGAGAGTATAAATCAAGATATAGTTTTGTTCAACTAACATTGATAACAAATTTGACATATCAATAGTTATGGGTTCAACCGAGCGATGCGCTAACATGGATCTTAATTTAAAAGAGTTGATACTTGATGTTTTGGTCTTTTCCAATTTGATGATTTTTGCTGTAATATACTTTTTCCATTAATTGTAACATCAAACTTATAGTGAGATTTTTATGTTAAAATTCCCCAACTACCCGATTGTAGCAATGGCACAACCTCTAGAAATAACCACGATTTTAGTGGCAGAAATATGGGCCATGCTTATGGTGGTCAAAATAACTTCCAACAGACAATGGTCAAAAGTTTGCTTAGAGTTTAATTCACAAAACCTCATTCATTTCACCCCACAATCCCGATCGAGACACCATCGTACTTTCGAAATATGATCAACAACATCAGAGACCTACTGCGGTCCATTCTGCATCATGTAATCCACTACATTTATATAGAGGCCAACCAGACGACTGATGCACTACAAAACCAGGCGGCAAACATAAGTCAGCAGAGATCTTTTGAAACTAACTTTTGAAACTAACTTTTGGGAATACGTAGGCCCTGCTTTTTAAGATTATATATAATCGATGACTTCATGTTGTAAGAGCAGTTCCTATGGAATGAACAAACTAAAAGTTTGTTCATTTTTCTCCCACTATCGACTCCACAAACATGAAAAATGGATGTTCAAACCAACAAATTTGTTGGTTTGTTCATTGAGTTTGAACATGTAGCGCGCGCTTGATGAAAGGCCGGGCAATCATGTTACAAACGGGCGAGCATTGTACAAACGCGGGCGGTCAAAGAACCATCGCAGGCGAGCATTATACAAACGCCAAGTACAATTCTCGATTTTTTAATACTTTTTAAACCTATTTTATCTCACTTTTTCCTATTATATCTCACTTCATCCTATTTTATCTCACCTAAATATTATATTTTATATTTTATCTTTATCCTACAAAACATTTTATATCAAAAGAAATACTAGTGGGGCCCTGGAAACCAAATCTGTTCATTTTGCTCTAGTTTTCCATAGTGGAAAACACAGTTTGTTCATCCACGTGGCTCAACAAAAAAAAATATTGTTCATTGCCATAGGAACTGCCCAAACGTACCCACGCATAATCTCTTTCTAGTTTAAATCAATATAATATGCTTCAGAAAAGAAAAGAAAAGAAAAAAAAAAAAAAAAAAAAAAAAGGAATTTGATCAAAGTTTGATCTTTTTCTAATGGCATATTGATATTAATCAAATTTTATATGAATTTACTAGGAAAGAAGACATTTAAATTACTTTGAAGAATGCTTAATACATAAATTCTAATGTTCTTGTATAAAAATGTACAAAAGTAGATAACTAGATGGAACTGGAAAACAATATTTACAAAACAGAGGTCATTCTTATGCTTCTAAAAAATAATTAAAATAAAGCACTAAAAAAATCAAGCTATAAGAATATTTTAAACTATGTGAGGCTCTAGGCAATAGCCTAGCTGGCCTGGTCTATAAGACGGCTCTGGAGGGACTGGCATCTCAGAACCGAATCAAGAATGTGCGAATTTCCATTGGACCTAGCTCGACAATTTGGGTTGATGCATTGACCGGACCACCTCTTTTGCTAGCAGGTTGCTGGCCGTCTCTCCTGGGGGTAGATGGTTGAGTACTCTCGCCTTCCACCGTCTACTTTACCGTGTTCATTTCTGACTTTTGTTGGTTTGTTGATAAGCTTGTCTCAATCACTTCCTTAATCTGTAACAACAAAATTTTAGCCAGGAAAACAATAAGATGTATGTATATAGTTATTAGGCCGACCGAGCGAAGCGAGAGAGGACTCTATATATGATGACTTTGTGTCAATATGGGACATAATTTTTTTTCCTTCCAATTTGACACAAAACGATTGGATTTCTCTTTGGTGGTCACTTCTTTTTGGTAGTATGCACCTGAAATGACATAACTAACCTTCACTTAAAAACTCGATTCCTCCCACGAATTTTTTTCTTTTTCAGTCGACGTTTTTTTCTTCTTCCGTCGATTCTCTTTTCTTTTGATATCGAAATTTTCTGTATCTCCCTCTCCGACGACAGCCACCGCTACCACTACCACCTCCGCCGCTGCAAACAGATTCAGTAACACCTCCTCCGCCATCACCTCCGCCACTGCAAATAGATTCATGATTCAATCGATAACCCTAGAACTCAGATGTATCTGTTGATTTATATTCATATCCTAGATTCGATCTCTGATTTTAATTCTCAGGTTCGATTTTGATTTATTTATTTTTTCCTTTAGATTTTCGTTTGTGAATTTTGTTATGATATTTCAAAAAATGTTTTCTAAAATACGATTGATTGAAATCAGAGATGTATGGAGTGATAATCCAGAATATGAATTTGAAATATATTTGCAAAATAGTTAATGATTTTCACTATCAATAATATTTGGATAATCAATTAGGTATGCAAATGTTTGATGGTGGTTATGTTCATCATGGTTTGTTAAAATCTGCTATTTGGTTATTAAATCAAGAGTCTGATACTTTGAAGTGTTAATGGCTTGATAATGGATCTAGGGATAACTCAATTTGGGGTGAATTGTTCAGGTATTGGTCCAAGTTTACTTAATTTTGGCTAGCCATACAATTAAAGTTCAGGTATTGGTCCAGGTTTACTTAATTCTTTGGATTTCTACAAAATTTTACAAATGTGTTTCAGCTTTGTTAGGTTTTTGGTGGAACTTGATTTTGCTGGTGAATTTTGTTTTAGTTTTTCTCTCTTCTTACATAAGTTTTGATATTGATAAATGTACCTTAGAATTAGGTGAATAATATATTTGTTACAACAAGCTGAAACTTGTGACTGCAGTAGCTCAACTGTATGTGAATGTTATTTTAGATTATAGGTCTATCATTTTCTGATAGTTTGTCCGCTTGGAATCTGAGGATGCTCACTGGTCAGTAGGTTTTAGGGATTGCATAATGGATGTACTCAATATGACCTAGAATTGACTCTTGTATTTTCATGCTTGTTTTATTTTTGTTGGAGCTTCAATTTGCTGATGAATCTTGTATAAAATGTCTCTTAGGGTTGTTGATTTTGTTTTAGTTTTAGTTTTTGCCTGTTCTTACATTAGGATGATGTTGATAAATGTACATTGTACAATTGGAATCATGTGAATAGCTGTTAGAAAAACCTAAAAGATGGGAGGGTAGGGGATGAACTTTAATGTGGAAGTCTATTTAACTTTGTAATATGTTTAACTATAATTTTTCCGATACTATGGAAGGATGTACACTTAGTCGGTAGGTTTCAGCAATTACCTAATGGATGGCAAAGCATTGTTGAAATGCTGGGAAAAGTATTTGACCAACAAAAAAAAGAAGGCTAAGAATGTGTTTCGTTTTACTTGTGACAGTTTCCTTTTTGGGATTTTTTTGTAATTTTTCTTTTTTTGTATCATTTTGCAGGCAGTTGATATAAAACTTCTTGGATCTCTTACTAGAGATGATTTAAAGACATTTGGATCTTGCATTCCACCCCATGTTTAGTTTTGAAAGAATAACTAAAATTGGTGAATGCAAGGCACTTCCAGAAAGGCGCCAAGAAGAAAAACGATTGCAAGAATTATCGCAACATTGTAGAGTCTAAGGTTTGTACGTTTTCGGCCGGATTCCGGTGATAAATAGTGAGTCATTCAAATATTATTTTGTCAAAATTTAGTTTTGCGTCAATTTTTTCGGTCGGCCATCTCACCGTGGCAGCGGTCATCTGGTACGAATCGGAACAAATGGGAAGGAGATTAGTTATGCTCTTCACAAATAACAATTCCAATATCGTGTCAGTATAATTTTATTTTAAAAAACAGAGAAACATGGGCCAACATATTTTACCTCATATAAATGTGCCAACCAAAGTAACATATTCCCATCATCGAGTTCCTAAAACAAACAAGCTAACTGTTTCAGCTATGCGGAGAAGGAAAAATGTCCAAACTATCAAGACTAGGAAAAATCACCTGAAGAGTGATAACTGCAACATTAGGAGGTAAACTGTAATCCAGATCCATTGAGGTCGAGTTTGTTACATGAGAAGCATTTCATTTCTCATTTCCCTGCAAAAGACGATAATCCATTAGATGAATAAGAGAAAAATAATTTTATGCTCCTATACATGATTTAAGTTCGGAGGTACCTCAGGTGTGAAAGCTAAAATAAGTGGGGAATAAATTTCTTGGCCAGTTGTTCTGCGCCAGCACTGCCCAGTTCCCAACTGGTACCTATTAATATAATAGGTACCTCGTACCTAGAGAAGTAAGTAATTTAGAGAGAGCTTTTGAACCTTACAAGAATGTTTTCTGGTCACATCTATGACCTAATGTTAGCATACATACTATAAGTCCTTCACAAGTATCATCTACGCATACAGTCTCGTCAAGGGATTCACCCACACCTCTATCGTCATCAAAGATCACACGCCTTTTGCAAAACAACATAACCAATTAATATTATCTGAGAAGGCATAAAGGGAGCAAGAAAGAGATTGGGAACACTGTTTATGGTTATTACAAGCTATGCATGTTACAAAGACATATACATGCAAAAAGCTATGCTGACAGTGAGGACATCTATTTGCTCAACCATAAGAATGTTGTAATACCTTGGAAGCATTATCTCTATTTCTCCATCTTTGATGCTGGCTCCTCCAGTGGCGTGATCAACCAAAACTGAGAACTATGACATCTTATTCGATGTAAATATTCCAAGGTTGAGCTGAAACCAACAGTTAGTAGTTCAATATAGATCAGAATCATCCACAATCTTTCTGTTTGACAGGGATGTAAATTTTCAGAGCTTCCATGGGAGGAAATGTTGTACAGATATGCAAGTTTTACAACCAAAGCGTTAGCTTCACAATTTTTTTATGTTTTCTAAAAAATAGTTTGAGCTTTCTGAGCAGGTGGTTGTTAAACATAAATACCTGCACGGGTAGCATACTTTTAGGTTCTTGCGAACCTTATCTTTAGCCACTTACTGGATAATAATTTCCAACTATGGGCTGAGTAATTGAAAGAGACCGGTCTTTTCTGTAATCTCACCTTCAAAGAATCGTTCTTATATATCTGAGATGGAATATTATTTAACTGAATGACTATGCATTTTATAAGCTTTAAACAGAAGTAGAAAAATGTATTGACGACTAGGTACGAGAAAGGAGCACATAAGGAACTAACACAGATGCATAGTTTCATACTCAAACTTTTAGAGAGAAATAAATTATGTGAAAACAAACCCGCTTGAGAAAATGTCTCCCTTTAGAATCTGTATAAAATGTCTTTCCAAATTCAGAATGATAGTATATACGAAAAGAAAATTAATCATATGCACTAGAAAAAGTATATGTAAAAAGATATTCATCAACAAAAACGAAAATTTATATAATTACACATTCTATTTTCACACATGGGAAATATTTTGATAATAATATTAGTAGTGCCACGAACAGTAAATGTATTCATATGCTTAAATTAAATTTTATATGCAAAAAAACTATTTATATGCAAATAATCAAATGCAAGAGAATAAATCACGTTAAAGTAGAACCTCCATATACTAATACTCTATATATTAATAACCCCTACATATTGATACAAAATCATAGTAAAATTATACATTCATCAACCTCCATATATTAATAACCTCTATAAATTAAAAGTTTTGTGCAAGAGTATTAATATAGGGAGGTTCTACTGTATAAATTTCACATGTCTAAACTAACTTTCTTGAAAGCATAACATTTTTATTCAATAATTTAAAAGTGACGCAATCCGTATATATATATAAATCTGGATTTTCGCAAATCCTAAATTGGAAATCTCTTTAGGTTTTATGAAAATGGAAGGAAACGTTAATTAAAGAATCTTAATGTGTAACAAAGAATTTACAACTTGTGATATGGGTAAACATCTATTACCTCTCTTTTTTTTTTTCTTTTTTTTTTTGTATATGAATAAGAAAACTTTATGTCTGATAATTGGTTATAGAACAATATTCAATTTCATCGACTCAAACATGAATATTAACATGTATTTACAATATTGTTCAAGAAGGTGTTTTAGAGTGAATGATCGGTTGAACACACGTACCGTGGTATGTCAAGTATGTTGTCAAGTTTAGATGGAAAAACTATTTCTAGATTTAGCCTATTAAAGTCAACTTAGGTATGGAATAGAATATGTAATATATTCTTAATATTTTCCAAGTTACTCAAGAAGAATGAAAAATTGAAAATCATATGAAGACATCAATTTGAAGAAACTTCATCGAGGTAAGAAACGAATGCTGGTCTTTCCTTTATGATTCTTTTTCGTTCTGTTTATCTATATATTTATCGTAGAAAAAGTTGAGGACTTTAGTAAATGATCATATTCAAAGAAACTCATACATCATGGATTAGCTTCTGCTAAGTTTAGCGATGTTTCAACTTCCAAGCTCTTTCTCGTCGAGAACTCGAAACTAAGCTTGAGAGAAAGCACAAGTGTTTTAATATAAAATTCAAGATTTTCAAATTCATTTTTGAGTTTGTAAAGTTTTGTTTTTGGTAGTTTACTACTAATGATTTTCACTCATTTGAGTTCACGAACTCAAAAGTTTGAGTTTATGAATCTATTGGTTGTAAAACTCAAAAACTAAAGTCAACAAGTCAATTGTGTTCACAAACCTATTAAAGAAATTTCTTCTGAGACCTTTTTGACATTTTAGTTTGCGAACCCAAAAAGGTAAGTTCACAAACCTAGTGAAGAAAATTTATCCCGAGGCTTAACGCGATTTGAGTTTGTCAACCTAAAAAAGTTAGTTCGCGAACCTAGTACAAGAAAGATTCTCCTGCGACTTTTTGAGCATTTGAGTTCGTGAACCTAAAGGCTGAATACTTCATTTGCATTTGTGTTCTCGAACTCTTATGAGTACAAATTCATCACCTGAGTTCATGGAATACTAAGATTATTGAGTCAACCTAATAATCTATTGGTTTTGGACTAATTCATTCTTCTTTAATTTTCAACGAAAAACTTTTCACACATTTACGAATTGTTTTTTCTTAACTAATTTCTTTGTTTGGAAAGTTTTAAGTTCTATCTAAGAATTTATCTAGCACGATATTCAAGATTTTGGACCTTCTTCCCGACAATTCCCTTTTTTTTTACACATCGTATATTGTTAGTTGTTTGAAGTTATTTTTTGGTAGAAATAATGAGTAAATAAGATAGTCAGTCTTCACATACCTTTGTTGATGAAGTTATCGAACATGTCTTCGTTGTTCTTCAGATTTCAATCTTCGAGGGTATTCAGTGATTTCTGGTACTCAACTACCATGCTCTAATCCTAGGCCGAGACTGACTTTAGTATACTATTCCTTTCGTCCAAGTTATATAGGCGAAAAAATTAAATATCTTAGATTAAGAAAAATATATGGATTTCATAAATAAATATCTTGTTTCCTATATTACCCCTTACTTTTTGATGAAAACTAGAAATATAAATTAATGTTGGTGCATTACTACTATCATAAATAAGGGTATTTATGAAACAAAACTATGTCTATATAAATGGAAAACCAAAAACTATGTCTATAAAACTTGGACAGAGAGAGTATAAATCAAGATATAGTTTAGGTCATCCAACATTGATAACAAGTTTGACATATCAATACTTATGGGTTCAACCGAGCGATGCTCTAACATGGATCTTGATTTCAAAGAGTTGATACTTGATGTTTTGGTCTTAAGTTTGATGGTTTTTGCTGTAATAAACTTTTTCCATTAATTGTAACATCAAACATATAGTGAGATTTTCCAAAAAAAATTCTTCAACTTATCGTAGCAACGGCACAACCTCTAGAAATAACCATGATTTTAGTGGCAGAAACATGGGCCATGCTTATGGTGGTCAGAACAGCTTCCAACAGACAATGGTCAAAAAAATTCTTAGAGTATAATTCACAAAACCTCATTCATTTCACCCCACAGTCCCAATGGAGACATCATTATACTTTCAAAATATGATCAACAAAATCAGAGTCCTACTGCGGTCCATTCTGCATCATGTAATCCATTACATTTATAGAGAGGCCAACCAAACGGCTGATGCACTAGCAAACCAGGCGGTAGACATAAGTCAGCAGAGATCTTTTGAAACTAACTTTTGGGAATACTTAGCCCCTGCTTTTTAAGATTATATATAATCGATGACTCCATGTTGTAACGTACCCACGCGTAATCTCTTTCTAGTTTAAATCAATATAATATGCTTCAGAAAAAAAAAATTAATCAAAATTTGATCTTTTTCTTATGGCATATTGATATTCATCAAAATTTATATGAATTTACTAGGAACGAAGACATCTAATTAAATTACTTCGAAGAATGCTTAATACATTAATTCTAATGTCCTTGCATAAAAATGTACAAACGTAGATCGCTAGATGGAACTGGAAAGCAGTACTTACCAAACAAACGCCATTCTTATGCTTCCAAAAAATAATTAAAAAAAACACTAAAACAATCCAGCTGTAAGAATAATTAAAACTATGTGAGGCTCTAGGCAATAATCTAGCTGGCCTGGTTTATAAGACGGATCTGTAGGGACTAGCATCTCAGAATCGAATCAAGAATATGCGAATTTCCATTGGACCTAGCTCGACAATTTGGGTTGACGCATTGACCGGACCACCTCTTTTGCTGGCAAGTTGCTGGCCGCCTCTCCTGGGGGTAGATGGTTGGCTACTCTCTCCTTCCACTGTCCAGCTCATCGTGTTCATTTCAGACTTCTGTTGGTTTGTAGATAAGCTTGTCTCGGTCACTTCCTTAATCTGAAGCAACAAATTTTTAGCCAGGAAAACTATAAGATGTAGAGAACCAGAATGTATACAGTTATATATTATCGATAATTGAGTATTACGAACCATTCTTTTACCAAACATCTTTTTCAGCTCCACATTTGTCGTTGTTGAATACTCAGAATCTTCACCAGCCTTCATAATTACCAGAATCAGAACAAATGGGAAGGAGATCAGTTATGCTCTTCACAGATAATTATGCCAATACCGCGTCAGTGAAATTTTACTTCTAAAGAACAGAGAAACATGGGCCAACATATTTTACCTCGTATAAATGTGCCAAACGAAGTAACACATTTCCATCCTCGAGTTCCTAAAACAAACAAGCTAACTGTTTCAGCTATGCGGGTAAGGAAAAGTGTCCAAACTATAAAGACTAGGAAAAATCACCTGAAGAGTGATAACTGCAACATTAGGAGGTAAACTGTAATTTGGATCCATTGAAGTCGAGTTTGTTACATGAGAAGCATTCCAATTCTCATTTCCCTGCAAAAGACGATACGCCATTAGCTGAATAAGAGAAAAATAATTTTATGCTCCTATGTGATTTAAGTTTGGAGGTACCTCAGGTGTGAAAGCTAAAAGAAGTGGAGAATAAATTTGTTGGCCAGTCATTCTACGCCAGCGCTGCCCTGTTCCCAACTGGTTGATATTCATATAATAGGTACCTCGTACCTGGAGAAGTAAGTAATTTAGATAGAGCTTTTGAACCTTACAAGAATGTTTACTGGTCACATATATGACCTAATGTTAGCATACATACTGTAAGTCCTTCGCAAGTATCATCTACGCATACAGTCTCGTCAAGGGCTTCTCCCACACCTCTACCGTCATCAAAGATCATACGTCTTTTGCAAAAGAATATAACCAATTAATATTATCTGAGAAGGCATAAAGGGAGCAAGAAAGAGGTTGGGAACACTGTTTATGGTTATTACAAGAGCTATGCATGTTACAAAGGCATATACATACAAAAAGGTATGCCGACAGTGAGGACATCTATTTGCTCAACCATAAGAATGTAGTAATACCTGTGAAGCATTATCTCTATTTCTCCATCTTTGATGCTGGCTCCTCCAGTGGCGCGATCAACCAAAACTGAGAACTCTGACTTCTTATCCGATGTAAATATTCCAAGGTTGAGCTGAAACCAACAATTAGTAGTTTCAATATGGATCAGGACCATCCACAATCGTTTTGTTTGGCAGGTCAGAGCTTCCATTAGAGGAAATGTTGTACAAATATGCACATTTTACAACCACGTCTTTAGCTTCACAATATTTTGTGTTTACTAAAAACTAGTTCGAGCTTTCTGAGCAGGTGATCGTGGAACATAAACACCTGCACGGATATCTACGGTGGACCATGAGGCTAAGTCAGCAAAGTTTGATTTCGGGGCAGCACAGGCGGGGGACATTTTTTTTTGTCTCTTTGGAGGTGTTTCAAAGAAAAATATGAAGGTCTAAATCGTGACTAATATAAGGACATAAAAGATGGGTGTAATATATGTTATTGTAAGGGTTTGATTGTAAATATGAACTAGTTAGCATAAAAAATCAGAAAGGTCTCACTTCTCAATTCTCTCTCTCTCTCTCAACTTCCCCCTTTCTTTCACATCTCAAGACCAGAGGAGGGATCACCTTTAATTACAGTAAGTAAAATTAATTTTATGAATGTACAGAGTTTATAATCTATGATTGATATTGTTAGGGTACCGATCCTAAGTCGTCATAATCCCATGGGTAGAGCTCAACTCTAAAACCGGTCTACAAGTAGAGGGATCTCATTGACTTATAAACTACCCAATTAAGCCCCATAAAACCAATGTGGGACTAAGGACCCAACATCCCACCATGCTTCCAGACCAAACGTCCTCGTTAACCCACTCTATCGACATTGGCCCGACGGTAACCCTTTCCTTATGGCGGCTCCACTCAACTACTCGTATTCAATGTAGTGACAACTATGCTCATACACAGATGCACCCACACCTGAATCCAGCCTATAGGTCACCCCTTCCGTGGAGCGGGCATGGGTCGTGGTGGTTGGTTCTGATACCATGACAACTATATGCCCATACACAGATGCACCCACACCTTAATCCAGCCTATAGGTCACCCCTTCCGTGGAGCAGGCATGGATCGTGGTGGTTGATTCTGATACCAAAATGTTAGGGTACCAATCCTAACTCGTCATAAACCCATGGGTAGAACTCAACTACAAAACCGGTTTACAAGTTGAGGGGTCTCATTGACTTATAAACTACCCAATTAAGCCCCATATAACCAAGTGGGACTAAGGTCCCAACAAATATATCATATCTAGTCTTTAAAGTTTTGATTACATCAGTATTCTGAAATTGTATTTGTAGGGCAAAAAATTTTAAACCCCAGATTCAATTGAATTCATGTTCTACGATGTTCCTAGATAATTTATATTATCGTTACGCATTCGTATTAATATGTATCATCGTTACATGATCCAAAAATTTATTGATTTTAGAATTACAATTTAGGTTTATTTTAAAGAAAAAAATTTGTATATTGTTTACTGTTTTGGTTTGTTTTCCTTTTTGTTTGCTTGTTGTTTAGTTAATTTTATTTGATCAATCATAGGTACGGTTCTAAAAAGAAAGCAGAATTTTGGATGTCAAAACAGGAAGAACCAAAAAAAGAAAGAAGATAGGAATCTACTAAAATTTAATGATTTTTTTGGTAGAGAAGGGCCCGTTAAGAGTTGATAATACTGAACTCCCTAAAGATGCTATCATTACTCTCGGAAAATGAGTAATTTTGAGAAACAAGATAGGAGGTGGTTTGTATTCAAAATCTTTGGACAAAGTATTTTATTATTGCTTTTTGAACAAACTGCTGCTTCAGTTTCACCTGCCCTGTCTAAGCTCAATAGTGGCTCTTTACCTTCTGTATCAATACCAGAAACTTCTGTTGTTCTAAGAAAAATTGCAGGGGTTTCTGTTGTTGGGAAAGATTTGACTGTTACTATTAAGGGGAAGAGGAAGTATTCTAATAAAGTTGTCAGGAGTTCTAATGGTTATGCTTTACCTGGTACACTTACAGTTATAATGGGGCCTGCTAAATCTGGGAAATCTACATTGTTAAGGGCAAATGCAGGATAGTAAGATGATTTTAGTGTTTGTAACGTTTGTGGGGTTTGTTCATGTTCATGGAATTTGTAAGTTCAGTATTTTAAGTGTTTGTTTGTAATTGTTGTAGGGATATTGGGTGATTCAGCTAGAATGTATGGTGAGGTGTTTGTGAATGGGGCGAAATCGAGCTTGCCGTATGGGTCCTGTGTAAGTTCTTAGTTTCATTGTTTAATGCTTTTAATTAAGACCTATACCAGTACTGCTGTGGGAATCATATAATTGCAATTTGGTGATTATTACACTCTTTGAAGTGAAACCTATAGCTTTTTGGGTTGTTCCTATCTTGGGATATTAAGTGAAAGGTATACTGGGGTCGTTGTAGATTGTTCAGGTGTCTTAGTCTTTCATGATTAGTATAATGTCCCAACGGGTGTTAAGAAATGAGTTCTCCGTGGATTTTGCAGGGGTATGTTGACAGGGAAACCACACTAATTGGCTCCCTCACTGTGCGGGAGATGTTATACTACTCGGCGCTTCTACAACTTCCTGGCTTCTTTTCTCAGAAGAAGAGCTTAGTGGAAGATGCTATCCATGCTATGTTGTTAGGTGATTATGCGGACAAACTGATTGGCGGCCATTGACAAGCTTGTGGAAACATTTGGCAACTTAATATATGTATTTACAGGCTTAAATATGGCAGAAAATGATGCTAACATAGCTTATGCTCCTGACTATAGTTTGTGGAAACATTTGGCAACTTAATATATGTATGTATTTACAGGCTTAATATACACCACCTTATGCTCTTGATTATAGTCTGTTGTATGTAAGGGGGCAACATTTTTTGGGTATGCTTCGGGGCAGCAAAATGTCAGTGCCGGCCCTGCGGGGTATCATACTTTAAGGTTCTTGCGAACCTTATTTTTAGCCACAAGAATAATTGCGGAAATTGCATAAACGTTGCCACTTACTGGATAATAATTTCCAGCTATGGGCTGAGTAACTGAAAGAGACCAGTCTTCTCTGTAATCTCGAACCTGCAAAGAATCGTTCTTACATATTTGAGATGAAATATTATTTAACTGAACGACTATGCATTTGATAAGCTTTAAACAGAAATAAAAAATTGTATTGACGATTAGGTAAGAGAAAGGAGCACATAAGGAACTAACACAGACGCATAATTTCATACTCAAACTTTTAGAGAGAAATAAATTATGTGAAAACAAACCCGCTGGAGAAAATCTCTCCCATTAGAATCTGTATAAAATGTCTTTTCTGTAGCCATATTCGCCGTCATCCGTGTAATCACCTCCTTGCCAACACCATCATCTGTAGGTATTGGGCCAATCTTTTATCCAGGAAATTGTCAGAATTGGATACATTTTAGCTAACTAAACTGTAAACCAGTGTTCAAACACGGTGGGTCTTGGAAAACTAAGCAGTCAGCTTAAGTGAAACAGTGAAAGAGTGCATATCCTTGGAAGTGAAGAGACTTACAGTGAACTCAACCTCAGCATGTTCTTTGTCTTTGTAAAGTCTCGTCACCTGATTAGTGTATATCACAGATGAGAACTCCTTCCAAAGCGTGGTTAAAGACATTAACAGTATGAAATAAAGAAATTAAAACCAGCACTAATACAGAACCATTATCACCAAATACCTGATATATCCATGGGCTGAACTGTTGATGAACTTCTTCAACAAGTGGACCACGCATGATTTTCAAAGGTACCTGAAATTTATAAATCAAATCTAGCAAGTGAATTCTTCAATGTAAGATCTTACACGTATACTCTTCACGGGAACTAGACAAGTGGATATGAACAATGAATGCATAAAGTTAATGGCTTACTGATCTAGAAACAGGCACAGCAGGGGCACCATTCGGGCGGAATATATAAGCACCAGAAGCCTGAAAGATTTAACACATTACATACCACAAATTAATCCGTTGACTTGAGAAAAGCTAGAACTATTATTCGCATACTGAGATTAGCTGCTACATACTTGTGGATCCGTATCTCCAGTGCTTGAACCATACCAGAGATAACTTTGCTGCACTGGCACATCGACCTGATGAATCACAACAATTACATCAAAACATGTGCAGAAGGTTTTTGAGTTCCTTACAGTTTAGGCTGACATACAAATGAAACTCAGATAACTATAGATTTAAGAAACAACCTACCCCAGTTTTAGAGTTCGCCATCCGCTTAAGTTGACCAGATGTTAATGAAAATGACATCTTCAAGTCCCCTGGTCCAATCTCAACTGTGTCATTCTCTGCAGTACCCTCAACTGGATGGAGATTCTCTACTCTTGTTTCTCCTTTTTTATTTGAGTTACCAATGAAGTAAGTATTCCATCCTAGAGGTGGCACGGATACTCGAAATAAGAGCCAATATTTTGGAGCTTGTTTCACTGACACGCCCAAGTAAGCCTTTGTATAAAAGCTTCTTAAACTCTTAGTGGCATTGTCCATCTCCACAAACTGTGACTCAATCGTGTTTCCTGTAGAATCTCTTACAAAAAGATTGGGATTGTTTACCTAATAGAATACAGAAATCGAAAACTATTAGAAGAAAATATACCAATAACAAACGCACTTTGTTTCCTAGGAACGCATAAACTACCAAATTATAGTTAATCTTAATCATAAATGTTAAGTACAGAATTAAGAGGGAATTATAGTTTCAGGTATCACACAAAAGCAATTACTAACAGGAACCCGAACGATGTCGGTGCGACTCCAGCCAAGAGGATTGTAAGCTACCACGACCTGCAAAAGATACAAAATTATTAGCATAGGGATTTGCCTCTGGAGCTCTTCACCTTAGTAAAATATACACGGAATGGTTCTACTTACCAAGCTCTTCCCTTCCGGTATATCTTCCTCAGTTGATGGACAATAACTTATATTCAGCAAAGAACACTGTTATGTGAAACAGATAAACAAGGAACACCAACTTGAGATAAAATACCTCATCATTCATGAGTCATATGCATGCTGACGCCAATGAAAACTATTAAATACGCCCTGGATAATGGGTTCAAGGATCCTGACGAAATGCAACCTCGAAAATACATTATCTTTGAAATGAACCGGAAATTGATCTATCGTATTACACTTAGCCACACTGTTTATGTTAGACCAGTATTTCTTATAGTTATCAAGCTTTTCAACAAATCTAACAGGCTAATGTACGAATTGCAGTTCACACTCAAGCATGTGCAGACACTGGCCAGCATTTCTCATTGCAATTACAGATCCAAAAGTGTCTTACCTGGGAAAATTTGATGTCAGGAGATGCACATGATTGTCCTGAATTTGTTAAGCAAGACAAAGCCAAGTTTGCAACAGCTTCTGCCTATAGAAGTTACCACAATTGAATGGACATAAGTAAATAACTGTTTACAGGAAGTATAATAAATAAATTAAGCAAAAGAACAAAACTGTGGGAAATGATTAAGAGTTGGCGATAAACCTCAGAAGCCCCAATAGCAAGCCTCTTTGCATAGTCATCAGTTGTATGTTGTTTTGCAGTGCCAGTGACAGCATCATGATGTTGTGCAATTCCTAAGGCATCTCCTAAGCTAAATGTATTAGGACCAGAGGGCCTCCTTCCAGATAGAAACTCGAGCTGACGGGCAGCCTATTTTAAGAATACATTCTTTTAGCCATATTTTTAGCTAAGTTATTTTAAACCCAACAAAGAAACCAATATAAAAAATATATATCTCATGGGGAAAGAAGGTCTGGAGAATCCATCCTTGGCAATTTCAGATTTTCAGACAATGTGATACCATACACTTCTAGTTAGTAGAGCTTTTAGGTATTTAGAGATACTTTTTCACTGGTTATAGAGGAGGGATTTTTCGTGCCTCTAATCTGACTTAAGATACTCCTCACTGAATATTCATACACAATAAAAGTAAGGCATAGGAGTAATACCAAATAGTATCCACTCAGCACACGAATATATCGCTTGAGTGCAGGTCGGCTTGTAAAATAACCTGTCCAATAAGCGTTTGCACCGTCTGCGTACCTATACGAATATTCAAGCTAGATAAAACAAACATAAATACTAATCAAAGCAGTTTTATGGATGAGGAATAATAATGCTCACGGGAAGTAGTCATCGGTTTTGAGTGGCCAAATTTCATTCGCCGTGTTTTTAGCGTCAGTGTAAACTGATGGAGTAGAATACAACGCATTAACTCGGCCATCCTGTTAAACTAGCATCAGTTACATACACATGCACTAAATTAATTCAAATTGTAAATATCGATAGCTTCTCTATGAGCTGCTTGATTATGATAAAAAAAAAATTTGTTCTCTAAAAAGAGGTTGTGAGACTAGATGGCTAGAACTCACAAACGTCTGCACATATCTTTCTATGCATTATACCTTGTTAACATAGTGGATTAATTTGTCTATTTGCTTGAACCAAGATTCAGCATACTGGTACTCAAAATCATCTCCCATTGTCCACATGATATGATTAGTACGCGTGACGTTTGCCTGTTAAACATGATTCAATAATTAGGAAACCACCCATCTACAAAAGAAGTAGGCAAAAGCATGAACAATAAAAATATCTCTAACTCCGGATTCGACAAGATAGTTTGGAAATATAAATTTCAGAATGTAAGTTTTATGAACTGTGAAGCATACTTGAGTAATGGCAGCACTGACGAAATCATTTACACGTTTAGCAACGTTGAAGTCATATAGAAGAGGATTATCCTGTAAGTCCAACATGTTAAGAAAGAGTCGATACTTTTAAAAGTTAACCAAGTTAAAGTACAAAAAGACCACATATTGTTGAGAAATGGTACCTGCACAGGTTCAAAGTTACCGCTCACTTCAAAATTGAAGCCAGATGGGGCGCTATAGTGGACAGGAAAAGCGTTGGCAAAAATCTGCAAATCCAAAAATTAGCCATTGAGAGAGAGAAAGAGAGGAAACAAGGAGAAAAGGGATTTCACGGCAAAAATAGCAAAAATAGAGTTCCTCACCTGAGCAGAAGAACCGAAAGTCTTAGAACCGCGCCATATAACTTCAAGAGACTTATCCAACTTGCGTTGTGCTCTATCCTGGTAATCAACTCTGGCAAAATGCAAAGAATCGAAACCAAGCTACAGAAATCCCAAGTATCATTCAGTAATCAGAATCTCCTCAAATAAATATAAAAGGTGAGATTTTCATAATCCACATAAACCACTATTTCATATGACGCTTGCAGACAAGTGAAATGAAGACTGGGACACGGAGCTTTTACCTCAGCCCCAAGTAAGTAAGCTTGCACAGCTGAGTGTCCAAATGGATCAATCTGCCATCCAGAACGAGGAGTCTTGTTGAATTGCTGTTTTATAAGTCGATGGCCTAGAGTGGTTTGGTCAATCATATCTATGTAATGGGTAGCTGCTTCATCTTGCATACACCAGCCACCATTTCTGATCCAAAATATGCCAATCATATAGCCTATCACAGAGATTTAAAAAAGTGGAATACATCGATTTTTACAATACTTACACAAACTCAAGCTGGCCTGAATCCACTAGCTTCTTCACTACTTCCTGTGTTTGCCCACTTTGTTCCATCCACCATCGCTGGAAAAAGGCCTATAAGCCAAAACCATGAAAATAACTTAATTTCCTGCACGAAACTAGACAGCAAACACTAATAATGACATAAAGGTACACTTAATGAGAAAGAGTATCGGTATAAATCTTTGATGGTAGGAAACTAGTAGATTAGTATGTGAAGTGCACATACATTATACATAGGTATACATCTTTGATGGTAGGAAACTAGTAGATTAGCATTTGAAGTGCGCCACTCTAAAGTCTACATTACACCACCACATTTATTTACTTAACCTTACATATTGCCAGCCGGAGAAGAACTAATTTAGTGGGAGACTGTGCAAAAACTGTCTGCAATTTTTTTACAGGTTAGATTGTCCATACTAATGTAGTGTCTAATTACGAAAGAACGCCTATGGCTGAAACTAAGAGTGCCAATCATCTCTACCCTATATAACGAGGCTTCAAGTTAATCGTCTTGGACCTTTGAGCTGTTTCCATCATGCACTCAAAATGCTCACTGTGCCCCTAATTCCGTATGCATCTGTTGTGAAGTAGATTAATTAAGATTAAAAACGTTTATCATCATGTGGTCCTTAGATACAACGCCAAGTGAACACACATAGGCGTTAATAGCAAAGCTTAAACAAAACCAGCAATAAGAAGTAAATCAAGATAAACAACAACCAAAATTCAGCATTGGCAACCTATCAATTCCAAAAATTACCTGTTCAGCAAAGATAAATTTCCTATCAGGATTCCGAACCAAAGACTCGACCACTGAATCCAAAGTATTCTCCACACAGGCACCCTGATCAAAACCACCAAATTCAATAAACAAACAAAAATTTGAAGAAAAAAGAAACTGAAATTCCATCAAATTAGATTAGAATTCTTCAAGTTACAAACCTGTATAGAGTTATTGGATCCAACATAATACTGATCAATTGTCTTTAACCATCCAACATCATCATGAGAATGTGGAACCAAATGAACATTCAATTTCCCTTCAACAATACCAGCATCAGTATTGTACTTAATAAAACTACATTTACCAATTCCAAGAACACAAACAAAAACTAAAACCCAGAAGAAAACAGACACAGTCTTGGTAGAAAACATTCTCTTCTCTGGGTTGATGAAAATCCCTAAGTAGTATTTCAGAAACTGATCCAATTTATAATTCCAGCCAGCAATGGCCTACTACTCAAACACATTAAATAATCATCAGAAAGCATCAGTGATTATTTCAAGGAATGAGAGAAATACAGACAAAGGATTTTTCCTTTTGGCATTTACTAACCTTAGCCGGCTTCCAATTTTACACTGTGTAACTTTTTGGAGTTTGTTGCAATCCTGTTTAAGAGAATTTATGTCCCTCAGTCGGCCTTTTAAAACATTGCCTTTATGACCCACCAACTTTATATAGTTGTGTTAGAAAAATAAATAAAAATGAAAAATCCAGCTGATAAACTTGACAGTTTGAATAGTGAACTGCCCAGTGTTGGTGATGCAAAATGATAGACAAAACTAGCTAGAAGAAGCCATAAACTTTTACCAACTCCCCAGACAACCTGAAAATATATTATGTGCCACATTCGGTCAGAAATCACCCGAAGAATAAAATTTCCTAATTGCTCCTTTAGGAAGGAAGGTTTTCGGAGAAAGGATGTTCTCCACTTGAGCGTGCAGCTGATAGTCTCCTGGGTAAGGTCCTTTCATCTGGTGCCTTTTTTTCATCTTAGTTTCAAAAATATTACGAACCCATTTACCACAACATTTTACCATTTCCAGGTGTTTCGTTTGTAAATTGTAGAATATAAGACATTTGCCATCAAACCAATACATTAGCAACTGATCAGAAAAACTTAGCATCCGTGTTGGAGGAGGAGGTTTAGTAGGAGTTCTGTCCAAGTGCCAGCAGAACGGTTGCAAGTCTTCCTCCTCAATTTGAACATCAAATATCTCCCCTTCATTCCATACTTGATTGACCTTATCCTTCAATATATACAGATGAACCTTAACGGAACAACGACAAGAACCACTACTATTCCGATCATTAAAATGATGACAGTTTATCATTTCAGAACACGCAACACAAAGAAATCCTTTAAACTCCAGAAGATGGTGATCAACCACCAATTCTGAGCGCTCATTCATCGTTGTCGTTGGGGGTGTCAGACTATATTCAGCTGGTAGTGGAATGAGCTGAATCTTCTCATTGTGGATGTCGAACAAGAGCAACATTTCAATCTTATCATCCTTACTAGTCGCACTACTATAATTTATCCTCCAAAAAAGATCACCCCTGCAGAGGGTGGCTGATTTGTGAGTAACTACCGAAGCTTTGGTTAACATTGGACTAGGAAAAGGAGAAGAACCTGGTGGTGAGACTTGAGAAGTACTAGTGAAAATCTTTCTCCATGTTTTAAACCCTCCCAATGTAAGGACCATACAAACAATCTCCTGATGATGATCAGCTTCTTTTGAGGTAGTAGTAAAAAAATTGTTGTTATTGATCGAATAAGGAGTAGCAAAGATAATCACAACCTTATATTTCTGCGACAGTGAATCAAAACCAAAACCATGATGCAAATAATTGCATGATCCCCAGCCGTCTCCATATTTAGGAGTTCGATAGGAGAGGGTAAGTGTTTCACCCCTAGTAGGATTAACAATAGAAATTGCACCTACCCTATGATGAGATTTACTCTCTAATTTAATACAAGTTAAACCATTGCAATAACCAACTACTTCCTGCAAGTAAAATAAGTCAAATCCGAACTCCATAAAATGCTTATAACTTAGAAATTCATCATCATCATATTCCTTTTCTAAATTGAAAAAGTAATGCCTTGAGTGATCCTCTACCACAGAAAATACATTAAGGAAACTACAAACTAGATTGAATTTACTTGCATTCTGAATAAAATGAGAAGAAGCGAATCTTGGATCTTTGAAGATTGTCTTGTACCATAACTTACAGACGCAACTGCATATGGCTAGATCCTTAGCTGTTAATCTGGTGAGAATATTTTCCAAATATAATTCCTCAGGAAAACCACCATCATCTGCTAATGCTCTTTTCATCTTTTTGTTTTTCTCTTCACATGATACCATAATAGTCATAATTATGAGACTGATTCAGTTGAGGAAGAAAAGAAACCCTAACTAACAGGAAACCGGAGAAAGTTTTGATGACAAAAGCGGCAAAGACGCAATTTTGAGATCTCACTATACACAGTCTTGAGATTCTGTACACGCGTGGGGTTCACACATCTCAAAGCGATACTAGATTTGTGCCCGTGCTATACGGCGGGCATATTTTTTCTTTCCATTTGGTGTGCGGGTCGAAGCCCCGCCCCGTGGCAATGCATTTTTTATTAAGTGTGCGCGGGACCAAGGTAGTTAATATCGCGTATCGGTCTCGTATCGGCTGGGTCCGATACACCTATACAAAAGATAATATCGGTTTTTATCGGTGATACATCATTTAATATAGAATTTCAAATAATTATAAAACCATAATAAAAAATAATAAGAATTCTACACATATCTCAAATTTCCAAAATACAAGGTGGTTTATTAGCCAGCGTTGTGATTGTGTCCCATTATGCCGGTAAATCCTTTTTATTATCCTTCATTTTTATCTTTTATATTTCCCTTCCTTGCAATCTAAATATGGTTTCCATCTTATATCCTACCATATAGTAATTGATTTTATATTATAAATATATTAAGGATTTTTACCTTCTCCATTTGACATTGTACTTGTTTGTAAAGACTAGATGCATGTTGATGAAAAATTTATTCACGAAACGATATTATCGGTGTACAAGTAAAACCGATATATCGGTCTGTACCGGCCTGTACAACCGATAATATCGTTTCGTCTGGCAAAGTATTTTTGATTTGGTTTGACAGGGAAAATACATTAAATAGGTGGAGAATATGTGTAGATTTTATTTATTTATTCCTTTTATTTTCGCAGAAAATATGTGGATTGTTTCCCCCTTTATATATTATTTTGGAAGAAAAAAAGTCCTAATATAGTAGTTACTCGATTTCCAAATTGAATTTGGACTTCCATAAAATTAAACACGGTAAGTTTTCCTTTTAAGTTTGTAATTTTTAAACCAACCGTACGTTGCCAAGTGTCACTCACCTAAATATTGAATTTGGTTTCCTTTTTTAATCTCTTTCCTATTCTTTTTAAACCAATCATATGTTGCCAAGTGTCCTAACCAAAACGCTCGTTTCACAAAACTCAAAAAATGTGTATTTCGGATGATGAGAAGTGAGGGTTTCCTCACCGTTCAACGTGGGATCTTTATTTGTCTAGGTTTTATTTGTAGACCAATAAACAAGGTGAAAGTGATATTTGGTGATAGTTTTAGACTTTGACGGGTGACCTCCAGGTCTAGTTGGATAAAGGGAATATTATCTATATACCCCTACTATAGAGGCCCATTGAAAAATACCCTTTAAAACTTAAAATATATGCTAACCCTCTAGAAACCTTATCCTCATAATACAACATTACTTGAATATTCTACATATTGTTTCTCTTTCACATAAAAAAATCTCCCTTAACCTATCAAACACATTCGTCATCAAACCACCGCTACTGCCCACCACAACTACTGTCCACTCCCACCGACAACCACCACCACTGCAACTAACCACCACCGCCACTGACCACCACCATCGTCGCCAACCACCACCACCGACCACTTGCTACCGCCGCCGCCAACCACCGCCGTCGCCTCCCCAACCACCGCCGCCACCAACCATCGCCGTCACTAACCACCACCGTCGCCGCCAACCAGCACTTCCGACCACCACCGCCGCAAATTCAACTAACACAAAGTTGCTTCCATATACTGTCTAGTAAAGGCAACTAGCACAAGTTGCTTCCATATACTGTCTAGTGAAGGCAACTAGCACAAAGTTGTCTCCGAATCTGAGGCAACTAACACAAAGTTGTCTCCAATAAGTGAAAAACAAAAATAAGCCAAAAATAAGCAACTTGTTCAAGTTGTCTTCCAATACGGAGGCTACTAGCACAAGTTGTGTCCAACAAAAAACTATACAAGGACAAGTTGTCAAAAAACTGAAACCAATTAGCCCAAGTTGTCTCCAAATCTAGAGGCAACTTGTTCAAGTTGTCTCCAAATATGGAAGCAACTAGCACAACCAATCTAAATCAACTAGATCAAGTTGCCTCCAAAAGTGAAAGCAACTTTCTCAATTTCTCCCCAAAATCTAGAGTCCAAAGAACGAAACTGAGCAAACTAGATAAAGTTAAACTATTGTTAATCCCAACGAAGTGACCCTTTTAGGGTGACTAAAAGTGATTCCCATCAGTCACAAAAAACATCCCCTAAGCAAGAGTAACTTTAGTTTCACTACGATTTCTTCGGATTCACTACGTTGTTGCCTTGAATTAGGTCAAAACTTACAGCAGAACCCATAACCATTACTAGTTATACACATATTCACTTGTATACACTGAGAAATTTGTGTAATGAATGATGGAGGGAGCTTCAGGTCCTTCACTTTCCTCTTCGCGAACAACACCACTTCAGAATCTGGTTCCTTCAACGTTATTGAAAACAATTCAAATGATTAGCAAGACGGAAACTAAATAAAAATAAATTTCAATCCAAAATAGAGATTTACCGGTTGGATTCCATGTAAATGAACCTTTGAATCGATTCCCATCAATCTCAATATCCAAACGAATTGGAATTGAAGCTTCTGAAGTTGGGCTACATACAAAAACAAACCATGAATTCCATTTATCTCCGAACTCTAAAAAGTAGAGATTCATACAGTTATAAACTTCGAAATTATGGAATTGAGGAGGAGAACCTACATTCGGAAATTGAAACACCCTAACAAACCCTATATACTTTGATGAAAGTTTTCAAAAAAAAAATCGTAATCTCTAACTCAGATTAATAAGAAATCATCAGAAGATAACAGCTCGAAACATTTCAAATCGAGTAATTATTAAGCTTCAATAAATTAAAATTTCAAGTCTTTAGTTCGAAATTACCAGAAAATGAAACCTAAAATCAGATCTCTCGATCTCCTGAAACTGAATCTGATGTTGAAAATCAGTGACAAACCGAGAAGAAGATGATGATGATTATTATGATGTTGAACTGTGGATGGTGATTATCAAACTTGGTTTTTCAAATTTTAAGGTTGGTAGTGGTTACAGCGGCGGAGAAACGGTGTTGATGGTGGTGGAGGTGATGGATGAAAGTAGAGGAGAGAAAGGTAGAGAGGGAGATTTCTGATCTTAGATGGAAAACAATTTTTTTCTTCTTTAAAACTGAATGGGTATTTACGGAATTATAAAAAAAATGGTTTCCCTCACAGAAAGTGAAGGTATACACATAATGGATAAGGGTATTTGTGAAGGACCCATGAATACTAGGGGTGTTTATAACATCCAAGTTGGATAAACCCATAATATTGACCTATCTGAAAACTAGAGCCGAAACTAAGAATTCAATCTAACAATTCTTACTGAATAAACATACAATGCACTGACATGGCCAATCCATGTAGAATCGTAACCACAGAATACGACCCCAACCGAAATGCATGCATTTGTCTCATACACTATGGGGATGATGAGAAGAGATATATTTTACATCCCAACGGGGCTATAATTGGACATACCATTGTTTGTGGTACTAAAGTTCCTAATGTTAGCTGTTGGGAAATCCTAAATATGTCTTTTTCATTCTGTCGAAAATCTATTTTACGGTATATACGCTTATGACCTCCCCCTTTATGCCTTGCGGTAATGATTCCTCTGGCATTACGACCTTTACCACAATGACATTGTCCAGAGATCAAATTATTTCGTGAATTAGATTTCACTTGACTGTCTACAACCCCATTGCGTGTGCTCGGAGTAGAAGTTTTGTATAAATGTAACGTGTTATTAAGTTTTTTTTTTTCAAGTTCTTTTCTTTCTAAGAGGTGGAATAGAATAATCCGGTTGAAGCGTAATGATCATACGTTTGTAATGCATTGTATGTCCCATAGGTCCCATTCTTCTACCCTTTCCCGGGAGTCGATGACTATTCATAGCTACTAACTTGACACCAAAGAAAAGTTCGACCCAATGCTTTATTTTTGTCCTAGTTGATCCTGATCCGACATTATAAGTATATTGATTGTTCCCCAATAAACGAATACTTTTGTCTGTAAATACTGTATATTTGATTCCATCCATAAATCCATTTTCTTCCCCATGAGTTCCAGTATTGATAAGAATTCTAGTTCTTACTGTTCATATGTTATGGTATGAATATACCATACCAATTCGTTATGTATGGATGATGGGATTCCATTGATACAGAGCCAATTCTAATAGACTTATTGAACGTTCCCATTGGCGTGCATCCAGTAGGAATTGTACCTACGAATTTGCCAATTATGAGTTGGGCGCTTTAACCATTCAGCCATGGATGCTTAACGGGGATCATCGTACATCGTGAATAACCAAATTCCAATTGAAATAAAATCTTTAGGAGGAATCTACGAAACATGAATGAATGAAACGACATCAATTCAAATCCTGAATTTTCGAATTGAGAGAGATCAAGAATTCTCACTATTTCTTAGATTCATGGACCAAATTTGATTCAGTGGGATCTTTCACTCACATTTTTTTTCCACCAAGAACGTTTTATGAAACTCTTTTACCCCCGAATTCGGAGTATCCTCTTTTCACGCGATTCAAAGGGTTCAACAAGCAATCAATATTTCACGATCAAAGGTGTAGTACTGCTTGTAATAGCGGTCCTTATATATAGTATTAACAATCGAAATATGGTCGAAAGAAAAAATCTTTATTTGATGGGGCTTCTTCCTATACCTATGAATTCCATTGGACCCAACAATGATACATCGGAAGAATCTTTTTGGTCTTCCAATGTTAATAGGTTGATTGTTTCGGTCCTCTATCTTCCAAAAGGGAAAAAGGTCTCTGAGAGTTGTTTCATGGATCGGAAAGAGAGTACTTGGGTTCTCCCAAGAACGAAAAAGTGTATTATGCCTGACTCTAACTGGGGTTCGCGGTGGTGGAGGAACCGGATCAGAAAAAGGTGGAATTCTAATTGTAAGATATCTAAGCAAACCGTAGCTGGAATTGAGATCTTATTTAAAGAGAAAGATATCAAATATCTGGAGTTTCTTTTTGTATCCTATACGGGATTTCCAATCCTAGCAGGAAAAGGAGGGAAACGAATACTCAATTTAAAGTGAGTAAACATAATTCCACACTCGATCTCATAGATACATATAAAATTCTATGAAAAAACGTATTCGATGAAAATCGTATGTACGGCTTGGAGGGAGATCTTTCATATCTTTTGAGATCCACCCTATAATATGGGGTCAAAAAGCCAAAATAAGTAATTTTAGCCCTTATAAAAGGAAAACTTATTCTTTAACCTCTTTCACGCTAATGTCACGTCGAGTTACTGCAGAAGAAAAATCTGCGAAATCCGACCCAATTTATCGTAATCGATTAGTTAACATGTTGGTTAACCGTATTCTGAAACACGGAAGAAAATCACCGGCTTATCAAATTATCCATCGAGCCCTGAGAAAGAGTTAACAAAAGAAAGAAACAAATCTACTATCCATTTTACGTCAAGCAATACGTGGAGTAACTCCCGATATACCAACAAAATCCATTGCAAGGGGCGATGGACTATTGTCCATGTACGATCCATAATAAATCGCCATTTCATGAGGCGCGCCATACAGAGAAAATAACTAGACAGCTGAAACAAGCCTCTTAATCTAATGCACATTCAGGAAGAACAGTGCAAAAATATATTCCCGACATTAATATTAAAAAATGACAGACTGCATACAAACATACCCAGTTCATTTTTTATTTTTATCTTTTTTGCTTATTGTTACAACTATATCTTAGGAGTTCGCATAAATCAACTTCCCAACAACAGCAGTCAAAACAAGAATATTTTTTTTTTTACTTGGTAATACTAATTTTATTGATAACTCAAAAGAATCCAAAATTTACAATCTCACTCATTTCAAGAGTGAAATAAAACAAGACAAAAATACAACCAAAATTTCCCAATACAGTTTAGCTAAATCTGTAATAAGGAATGTCAGGAGATTCCAATATGATAAAATTTGGCTGACTATTATAACTTCTCTTCTCCCCCTAGTCAGTCCAGAGCCTCTTTTTGCTAAAGCATCAGCTGAAGAGTTTATCTCTCTATAGCTATGAGTAAAATACCATTCAGTGAGGTATTCATTAACTTTGTTCCATCTTGTAATGATCCACCAGGGGATTTTTCTTGACTGAAAAGATGATATCACTGCTTTAGAATCAGTTCTAAAGCATACTTTGTGAATAAAATGTTGAACTGCCCACTCACCTGCACAAACTACAGCAAGGACTTCTGCCATGAAGTTTGTTGCCAGATCTATACCTCCTGACATAACAAATTCAAATGCACCATCTCCCTTCCTGCAGATGACACCATAACCAGCTGCTCCTGGGTTACCTCTTGAAGCACCATCACAGCATATGAGGCAGAAAGATAGATTAGGCAGAGTGAAAAATATTTCAGTTATTTTAGTAGTGTTCACTCTTCTGCATTTTAAACCAAAGAATTTCAATATCTGCAAGTCATATGATTAGTTCCACATACAGCCTGACATTCTCACTTCACTGTCTTTTGTTATCTGAGATATTCTCTTTTTTAAAGCTTCCAGGTTCAAGATATCTTCATCATAAACCAAGTGATTTCTCAAGAACCATAATTCCTTTAAAGTGACTAAAGCTGCAATCTTCCAAATTTATTTCACTGAAGGACTTTTATGCTTTGCAAATGAAGTAATGTCTTCAAAGGATTTAGGATTAGTGAAAGAGAAAATACCTCCAAGCCAGCTCCAAATGATTTCACTAAAGTTGCAATACCAAAGTATGTGGTCTAAATTTTCCTCAGCTTTTTTACAGAAAGGACACCTTGAAGCCAGCTGAAATTTCCTCTTCTTCATTTTATCATCAGCTGGGACTACTCCTCTTATCAGTTTTCATACATTGCTGGAGATGCTAGGATGCAAGTTTTTGTGCCAAACTGTTTTAGTCCAATGCTGCACTGGAAATTTTTTTCTTACACAATTATAAGCTGAAGCTACTGAGAATTCACCGGTAGAAGTACCAGTCCAAATTCTTCTATCTTGATTATTATCAAAAACTGGCAAGTCAGTTATATCAAAAGATTCCAGGAAATTCTGAGGTATTATCCATTCCCCATCTTTTATAAGTTCAGCCACTTTCATGTCTGGATTCTGTGCAATAATTGCATTATTAGGATGAGTTTCTCTCAAAGGCTTGTCTTTAATCCAATTATCATTCCAAACTGAGATTTTAGTACCATCACCTATCAGCCACCTTGAATGTTCAAAAACTTCAGTATTTACACATTTAATTCCTGGCCAAATTGAAGATTTTTTATAGTATTCTATCCATTTACCATTTTTGTCTTGAAATTTTGCCTGGAAGAATCTTGACCATTCATCAGTACCATTTTGTATCCTCCAGCTAAGCTTCATTAACATGGATTTATTGATGTCTTCTAAATGCTTAATACCCAAACCACCTTCGGCCAGAGGTGAACATACTATTTCCCACTTGAGTGTAATTGTTTTCCTTACAGAAGGATCCCCAGACCAAAGGAAATTTCTAATAATTTTTTCACATTCTTTAAGAAGTTTTCTTGGTCATTTATTAACTGACATATTATAGATGGGAATACTAAAGAGCACAAATTTCACTAGGATAAGCCTTTCCTGGAAGGATAACATCTTTCCTTTCCATCCTGCTAAATTTTCTTGTAACATTTCCACGCACCCCCAAATATGATTTGATCTTATACTTCCTGGAGTCAGTCAAAACAAGAATAGAGAAGAAACAGATGAGTACCTCAGATTTGCATCCAGTTGCAAGGAACAGTCAAGGCAAATCCAAATTGGACATACTCAAGGATTTGGTGATAGACTAAAGTTCGGTGGGTGACGTCCAGGTCTAGTTGGATAAAACCATAATAATATTGACCCATCTGAAAAGTGAAAACTATATAATACACATCGTCAGGACCAATTCGAATGCAATACGAAAGAAATGCAGCCATCAAGCTATAAAGACTAAGCAAAGATTGGACGGAATTTTCAAACTATCTTTATAAGTGTATTTTATTAGGCCAGAACTCAAAGACAATTCTGATAAAAAAAAAAAAAACTCAAAGACAAACATTAGTACTTAAGATCACTAATAATCGCCGCACCTTAAGAAAAAATACGATAAGCTTAACAGTTTGAATAGTGAATTGCCCAGTGTTGGTGATGCCAAATGATGGGACAAAACTAGCTAGAAGAAGCCAATAACTTTTACCAACTCCCTTACCGCACCCAGCCAACCTGAAAATATATTACCCTTATGTGCCACATTCTGTCTTAAATCACCCCAAGAATAAATACTCTTAATTACTCCTTTAGGAAGGAAGGTTTTCAGAGAAAGGATGTTCTCCACTTGAGCGTGCAGATGATAGTCTCTTGTGTAAGGTCCTCTCATCGGGTGCCTTTTTTTCATCTTAGTTTCAAAAATATTATGAACCCATTTACCACAACATTTTACCATCTCCAGGTGTTTGGTTTGCAAATTGTAGAATATAAAACATTTGCATACAAACCAATACATTATCAACTGATCACAAAAACTTAGCATCCGTGTTGGAGGAGGTTTGGTAGTAGTTGTGTTCAAGTTCCAACAGAACGGTTGTCAGCCTTCCTCAAATATATCCCCTTCATTCCATATTTGATTGACCTTATCCTTCGATATACACGGCTGAACCTTAACAGAACAACAACGAGAACCACTACTACTCCGATCGTTACAATGATGGAAGTTTATCATTTCAGAACGTGCAACACAAAGAAATCCTTTAAACTCCAGAAGATGATGATCAACCACCAAATTCGTTGTCGTTGGGGGTGTCAGACTATAATCAGCTGGTAGTGGAATGAGCTGAATCTTCTCATTGTGGATGTCGAACGAGAGCAACATTTCAATCTTATCATCCTTACTAGTCGCACTACTATAATTTATCATCCAAAAAGATCACCCCTGCAGAGGGTGCCTGATTTGTGAGTAACTACCGAAGCTTTGGTTACCATTGGACTAGGAAATCGAGAAGAACCTGGTGGTGAGACTTGAGAAGTACTAGTGAAAATATTTCTCCATGTTTTAAATCCTCCCAGTGTAAGGACCATGCAAACAATCTCCTGATGATCAGCTTCTTTTGAGGTAGTAGTAAAAAAATTGTTATTCTTAAACGAATAAGGAGTAGCAAAGACAAGTACCACCTTATATTTCTGCGATAGTGAATCAAAACCAAAACCATGACACAAATAATTGCACAATCCCCAGCGGTCTGCATATGTAGGAGTTCGATAGGTGAGGGTAAGTGTTTCAGCCCTGGTAGGATTAACAATAGAAATTGCACCTACCCCATGATGAGATTTACTCTCCTTTTTAATACAAGTTAAACCATTACAATAACCAACTACTTCCTGGTAGTAAAATAATTCAAATCCGAATTCCATAAATGCCTATAACTCAGAAACTCATCATCATCATATTCCTTTTCTAAATTAAAAAAGTAATGCCTCGAATGACTCTCTACCACAGAAAATACATTAAAGAAACTAAAAACTAGATTGAATTTACTTGCATTCTGAATAAAATGAGAAGAAGCAAATCTTGGATCTTTGAAGATTGTCTTGTACCATAACTTACAGACGCAACTGCATTTGGCTAGATCCTTAGCTGGTAATCTGGTGAGAATATTTTCCAAATATAATTCTTCTGGAATAACATCATAATCTGCTAATGCTCTTTTCATCTTTTTGTTTTGCTCTTCATATGATGCCATAATAGTCATTATTATAATATGAGATTGATTCAGATGAGGAAGAAGAAAAAACCTTAAACTGGAGAAAGTTTTGATGACCAAAGAAGCAAAGTCGCAATTTTTAAAGCTCGCTATCACGCGTGCGGTTCACACATCTCGTAAGTCGTAAATTACAAGAAGCAACTACCTTTTGCTGACTTCGTTGCCGTACTAGTCCAACCTTCGAATGGATTACCCTTAAGCATACTCTGTCCAAAATCATTCAAAGAAAAATTTCTAGTTTCTCCTTCAGGAAGGAAGGTTTCCAGAGAAAGAATGTTCTCCACTTGAGCGTGCAGCTGATAATCCATGTAACGGCCTTTCTCCTCCGGCTTTGTTTCTTTCATCTTAGTTTCAAATATATCTCTAATCCAACTACCATAGCATCTTACCACCTTGAGTTTGAGATGTTTCTTTTGCAAATTGTAGAATACAACAAACTTCCCATCCAACCAATACAATAACAACTGATTATAGAAACTTAACATCGGTATATAAGGACGAGGTTTATTAGTAGTTGTATCTAAATACCGACAGAACTGTCGTAAGCCTTCCTCCTCGATTTGAACATCGAATATCTCCCCTTTACTCCATACTTGATTGCCCTTATCCTTCAATATAGATAGGTAAACCTTAACAGAACAACGACAAGAACCACTCCCATCCTGAACATGACAGATTATCATTTCAGAACGTACAACACAAGGGCTCCCTTTAAACTCTACAAGATGATGATCTACCACCAATTCCTGGTGCTCATTAAGTGTCATCTTCTGGGGCGTCAGATTACATTCAGTTGGGAGTCGAATAAGTTGAATCTTCTCATTGTGGATGTCGAACGGGAGCAACATCTCAATCTTATCCTTGTTACTAATAGCACTTTTATAAGTTATCCTCCAAAAAAGATCACCCGCGCACTGTGTGGCTTGTCGGTTAGTAACTATCGAAGATTTTGTTAACATCGGATTATGAAAAGGGAAAGAGCCTGGTGGTGAGACTTGAGAAGTACTAGTGACTATCTTTCTCCATGAACCAGTTCCTCCCAGTGTAAGGACCATGCAAACAATCTCCTGATGATTGGCTTCTTCTGAAGTGGTGGTTAAAACAAGTACAACCTTATATTTCTGTGACAGTATATCAAAACCAAACCATGACATATATAATTGCACAATCGATAGGGGTAGCCTGCAAATGGAGTTACAAGGGTAAGTGATTCACCCCTGGTCGGGTTAACAATATATATTGCACCGCGCCCTGACTCCTCTAAATCACCTGCTACTTTAAGGCAAGTTAAACCATTACAATAACCAACTACTTCCTATTTGTGATAATGGTCAAATCAGAACCCTTCCGTGAAATGTCCATTACCATGATCTTCACCATCATGGTATTCCTTTTTTTAAATTGAAAGAGTAATTCCGAAACCGCTTCACGTCCGAATAAAATACGTTGAGGTGATTAAAAGCTAGATTAAATTTACCTGCACTCTGAATTAAATGAGAAAAAGCAAACCTTGTATCTGTTTTAATTGTTTTGTACCATAACTTACAAACGCAACTGCATATAGCTAGATCTTGAGCTGGTAATCTGGTGAGAATGTTTTCCAAATATAATTCCTCAGGAAGAACATCACAATCTGCTAATGCTCTTTTCATTTTATTATTATTATTATTTTTTTTTTTTTGCGATGCACATACATAAATTATTTAATCTGGTGAGAATATTTCTTTTATAGAGCACAACAACAAGGTGTCAGGTTAGGGAACGGATTACATAATTCGACTTAATAAAGGAAAGGAAACCGACTTGGTAAAGGAAAGGAAACAATAAGTTTATATTAGGAGCCGACTCTCATACTCAAGATCTCACTAATAGCGGCAGCATAGATTTTTTTTTTAAAAAGTACTATAAGCTAAACAGTTTGAACGAGATTTTTTTTGATGGGGGCGAAATCTGAAGGGGGCATGGGGACAAATGATATGTTGACACATGTCTTTGATTCCCATGAATTATGTTTCCAAAAATATAAAAGAAATGTATTTTTGGAGAGAAAATTTGTTTTCTTAATTGCTGTTGGTATTTTTGGAAACATAATTCATGGGAATCAAAAACATGTGTCAACATATCATTTGTCCCCCATGCCCCCTTCGGATTTCGCCTCATCAAATTTTTTCTCAGTTTGAATAGTAAACTGCCCAGTGTAGGTGATGCCAAATGATAACAATTAACTAGTTAGAAGAAGCAATTTACAGACTCCCTTGCCGCACTCATCCAACCTACAAATGGATTACCCCTGCGCATGGTCTTTTCAAATTCATACCATGAATAAAATTCCATGATTACTCCTTTAGGAAGGAAGGTTTTCAGAGAAAGGACGTTCTCCACTTGAACATGAAGCTGATAATCGCCTGGGTAAGCTCCACTCACGAGGCTTTCGCCACCCTTCTTCTTTTCAAAAATATTACGAGCCCACTTACCACAATATTGTACGACCTTGAGGTGTTCGGTTTGCAAATTGTAGAATGTAACACATTTGCCATCAAACCAATACAATAATATCTGATCAGAGAAACTTAGCATACGAGTAAGAGGAGGAGGTTTAGTAGTATTTGTGCCCAAGTACCAACAGAACCGTCGTACACCTTCCTCCCCGATTTGAATATCGAATATCTCCCCTTTATTCCAAACTTGGTTAACCTTGTCCTTTAAAATATACAGATGAACCTTAACAGAACAACTACAAGAAGCACTACTACTCTGATCATTACAATGATGACAGTTTATCATTTCAGAATGTGCAACATGAGGAAATCCTGTAAACTCCACAAGATGATGATGGACCACCAAATTCCAGTGCTCATTCACTGTTGACGTCGGGGATGTCAGACTACATTCAGTTGGGAGCGGAATGAGCTGAATCTTCTCATTGTGGATGTCAAACGAGAGCAACATTTCAATCTTATCATTCTTGATAGTGGCACTACTGTAAGTTGTCCTCCAAAAAAGATCACCCCTGCAGCGGGTGGCTGATCTGTAAGTATATACCGAAGCTTTTGTTAACATCGAATCAGGAAAACGAGAAGAACCTGGTGATGGTGGAGGTGAGACTTGAGGAATACTAGTGACAATCTTTTTCCATGAGTTAGTTCCTCCCAGTGTAAGGACCAGGCAAATAATCTCCTGATGATCGGCTACTTCTGAAGTAGTAGTAAAAAACTTGCTAAATCTGAATGAATAAGGAGAAGCAAAGATAATCACAACCTTAAAAATTTTCGACAGTGAATCAAAACCAAAACCATGGCACAAATAATTGCATAATCCCCAGCCGTGTCTATATGTAGGAGTTACATATAAGACAGTAAGTGATTCATCCCTGGTCGGATTGACAATAGATATTGAACCCTGCTTATCATTAGATCCACTATGTCCTTTAAGACAAGTTAAACCATTACAATAACCAACTACTTCCTGTCTGCGAAAATAGGCATACCCGAATTCTGTAAAATGTCTATAACTAAGAAATTCATCATCATCATATTCCTTTTCTAATTTGAAAAAGAAATGCATTAACCAAACATCTTCCGAAATCATTACATTAAGGAGTTTAAAAACTAAATAAACTGTACTTGCATTCTGAATTAAGTGAGAAGAAGCAAATCTTGAATCTTTTTTAATCATCTTGTACCATAACTTACAAACGCAACTGCATGCGGCTAGATCCTTAGCTGTTAATCTGGTGAGTATATTTTCGAAATATAACTCATCAGGAAGAACATCATAATCTTTCGACGCTTTTTTCATCTTATTCTCCATGAACATACACAAATTATTTACTCCCTCCGTTTCTTTTTTTCTTTTATAGACCAACAACAAGGTCTCAGTTGAGAAGCTTTATTTTTTTTGTTAAGAAAACCGACCTTTTGGAGGAAGGCCACCACTCACGGGCTCCCAAAGGGCCAAAACTATTTTCTATACACTGAGAAAAAAAACTCAAAACCCCAACAATCTCTTACTTCATCATTTGTTTTTACTCTCTCACATTCCTTTAATCGATTTAGGTACCCCTTTTTCTTTCTTTTTTTGATTGATTGATTAAAATGTAGGGTTACGGACGCAATAGCTTCGCGACATCAGCTGCTGCAGCTTCATCAGCTTCTTCTGGAAGTTTATTCAACTGGAGAAAACTCTAAAATCTTACCCCCTCTTAATTTCCCTCTACCTGGGGTTATCAATCCGTCTCCCTTACCTGATTATGTTTAACCATCTGAGACTAAGATGACATTACCTAATGGTGTCCGCATTGCATCGCAAGCTTCTTCGGTAATGTCCAATTTAATTGAATTTGTTTCTTTTGAATTTGAATTTGCTTGCCGTAGTGCATGGCTTGACAAGCCGGCGTAAAAACTATGTTATATGTTTTTGGAGATATTTTCTAGTCGGTACTTACTACTGGAAAAGATTTTGGATTTGGATAGTAATGTGTGTGTGATTGGGTTGTTTTATAATTATAGGATCCTGCTGCGTCGTTGGGGTTGTATGTTGATAGTGGTTCGATATATGAGACACCGAGCACATCTGGGTGTACACATTTGTTAGAAAGTATGGCATTTAAGAGTACGGCGAACAGGAGTCATTTGAGGGCTGTCAGAGAAGTGGAGGCAATAGGTGGAGAGGTGACTGCGTCGGCTTCTCGTGACCAGATGGATTATACTTATGATGCATTAAAGACTTATGTACCTCAAATGGTTGAGTTGCTTGTGGATTCTGTGATAAACCCTGTGTTCCTTGATTGGGATGTTAAGGAACAGGTATGTTTTTGTTTGTGCGTCTTGTAGTCTGATTCGATGATGTTATAAGGCTTTTGTAATTGATGTTTATGGAAGTTTTGTTTCTGTTTGCTGTAGCTCGAGAAGGTAAAACAAGAGGTTCAACAACTTAATAATAATCCTGAGGGGTTACTTTTGGAGGCGCTTCATTCTGTTGGATACACTGGTGCACTGGCGAATCCCCTCTCAGCTCCTGAAGATGCAGTAGATAGATTAAATGGAGATCTCTTGGAGAAATTTGTTGCTGTAAGTTCAAACCGACAACATTATGTCTTTCGAACCTTTTGTGTACGCTTATATCATTTTTAACCTCGCAATATGATTATTTGTTTTGAGTCTTGGGTTTATTCTAATTTTAGACTGTATAATGCTTTGAGAATTTCAGGAAAATTATACAGCTCCTCATATTGTACTTTCTATTGCAGAGCCACTTCTATCTGACCTTCCTGTGGTGCCTCATCACATAAAACCAAAATCTGTATATACTGGAGGAGAGTTTCGTTGTCAAGCTGAAACACCAGTGTGTAAATTGATATCTCTTATTTATTTGTTCTGCGTCACGACCAACTTATCAGTGATCCTTACCTTTTCTTAATATATTTTTTCCATGTTTCGATGGCAGACCACAGATATAGCTATTGCTTTTGAAATTCCTGGTGGGTGGCTAGCAGTAAAGGAGTCTATGCAATCGACTGTCCTTCAGGTCCTGCATTTTGATCTTGTCATTCCAGACTGCACCCTTCTTCTTTTTTTAAACCATCTTGAAGCACTCCGTGGGTCTGAGTCTCAGATAAGTCCGTTTATCCAAAGTGCACTTATTATTTTTCTTTTGCTGTTATTCTTTAGATGTTCCTCTATCCCTTTCTTTATCTGCTCAATGACAAGATTAAAACTAGCGCTTGTCATCTTCTTGCAGTTTCTCATGGGTGGTGGTTGCCCTATCTCGTTTGGGGGTCCAGGGAAAGGGATGTGCTCACGATTATGTAAGTTATATCTTACTTTTGCTCAACTTGATTGACACGAAGAAATATAAACAATGAAAATTTATGATCCTCTCTTCCTCTTCGCCGTTTTATGTACATTGTTTATCTTAGTTTTCATTGTGTGTTGCATATATGTTCTCATATGTGTTATTTCAATTTTCTTATCTGTTCATTTTTTTTATCCTCTTATGTGAGCAGATCGCCGGGTCCTAAATAAACATACAGAATTGCAATCATTTACATCATTCAACGCCCTGTATGATAGAACTGGTCTTTTTGGCATTCATGCCTCAGTTGTAGGTACATCTCTATATGTTTTCTCGTCGTATGAATTTCGTCCTTTGCTCTCATTGTGTCAGAACTCTATGTTTATCTGTTTCCCCATTGAACTGATCAATTATTAGATTGCACCACCTCACCGAGTCTTGTCTATTTGAGAAATTTGATCTATTAGTTGCGCATTCACTACTTTGATCTTTCATTTTATTGTCCATTAGTTTTAAATCTACTTTGGAATGAAGAAGCAATCTATAACCTTTAGGCGATATTGTAGGGAGTTGTTGATCTTTACTGTAGAGTCATGAGTTTTTCTCCAGAAATACAAACTCTCATAAGATTATCAACTCAATCTTTGCATGGGATTCATTTTTTAGTCAAGACTCTGTTAGAGTTCTGCTTGTATGTGTTTCAATTAGAATGTCTTTATATTGGCGCTGCTTTTCTTTTTTAACTATCACGTGCATTTTCTGGCTTTAGAACTGGGTGTTAGGTAGTCATCAATTATTTTTCGGTGTTCAATAATATTAAATAAATGTTATATGCATTCCTGTATTTTGAATTTAGTTAAACACATACTCTGGCTATTACATCTTTGTTTGAATATTTGTGATCATAGTATTCTTATGGGCAACAAGTAATAATGGCCAGCTGTCATATTTTGACTATGCACCATACATAAAAGTTATCACTATGTGAATGACCTTTGGGCTGATTTTTTCTGTTCTTATCTTTTCTTTTCATGTATTAGAATTCCGAGTATTTATTTCTAGCTGTGAATTTGATAGTAAGAGAATTTCAGGAGGTTGCCACTCCAGGAAATGGTCTGCTCCACTCTTTATATTTTTTCAATAATCTGGCTTCTTGGGTTAGATGTGTCATTCTTTGGAATTAGTTTTTGAAAGTCTTGTCTTTTGTGGCAGTCAAAGTGGTCGAACTAAACAGAGCAAAGGAGGCAGCTAAATCTGCAATTCTGATGAATCTGGAATCAAGAGTAAGAATCCTTTTCTTAAGGACAACTCACAACATTTCGCATGCTTATATAAAAAATAAGCCTGGTATCCTTCTAGTCACATATTTGAATCTTGTAATTTCTCCAGAGAATTGCATCTGAAGATATAGGAAGGCTAATATTGACGCACGGAGAGAGGTATGAACTGCTTCATTGACACTTTTGTGCATTACAGCTATAGTAATATATCTTTGTTGTTCTGTCTCTTATTTTGTCTTATGGCTAAGGTTTTAAAAGGACGATCCGTTTTCTGCGACCTTAGAGTCCCCCCAGGACATCCCATGCACACACTCTCCCAGAAAACCTTGATTTACATTTGGGGAAACAGTAATTTCTCAAATGCAATCCTCTTTTGCATGAAACCCGTTGAAGAATACTTGAATGCAATAGATGCAGTTACCTTGGACGATATTGCTTCCGTTGCCCAAAGGATTATTTCTTCTCCAATGACTATGGCATCACATGGAAAAGGTAAATCGACGATCCTTTACTACAAATTTGATGCTTATTTACTTTGACATTCAGTCTAGTCTATATTTATTGATAACTTTATTTACCTTCCGAAAGAAAGCCATGATACTATCTCACAGTCACAGCTAACTGTTTATTTATTGGCAATTGTCTGGAAGATAACTGTTTCATTGTTTTTTGACAGTACCAAGTCTTGAGAGCTATGATACTATCTCACGCCGCTTCAATTGATATGAAAAAGGGAAAGGCACTTTAGTCTTGAGCTACTAACTTCAACAGATTCTATTATGTTTTTCTATTTGCTCAAAATTCTAAATCTTGATGTATGTAGAAGGTATATATATACATATATATAGAAGGTACTCAGTTTTTTGTTTCTTTTAGTAGCAGAGCTTTGTATATCCAAATGCATCCAAATCTATGAAATATTATGTTTTTATGCAACTACAAAAAAAAAAAAGAAAAAAAAAAAGAGAGAACTTCCTGTCACTTTGACAGTATCATTGTTATGCAATAAGGTCGATTATACTAAGATTTGGAACTAAAGAATTTATTCATAAAAGTTAAAACTTCATGACGAAAGATGTAGATAATACATGGCTCATTGAACCTAATTGGCCCTCATTCTACTTCTTCTTCTTCTTCTTCTTCACGCCATGCCTTTCTTTCAAGATTGCTAATAGGGGTACCAACTTGCTTGGGGAATACCAAAACACATATAGGACAAAATAGTCATTGCCTTTGGATTGGTACATCCCCAAGCAAATTGGCACCCCCATTAGCAGCCTTGCTTTCTTTGGTCTAGTTTTTATCGTATCGATTTTTTGTGTGGCAAAGTTTAAAAGGAGGCAATCATTTCATAGTGATCAAACGAAGGAATTGTTGTGTTATTCAAGTAAAAATTGAGTGATAACCCTCACACATTCTGCAAATTAGTGTTTACCCGTTGGAAAACTTAAAATAGGTGTTTACACAAATATCTAGGTAATACTGTATTTATAACTAAGTATAAGGGTTTTTTGGACTTTTAGTTTATTTAGTATTCCATTTATATCCTTCCTAAAATATTACCATTTGTTACGATTTTTTTATTATTATGAAAAAAAAGGTCACTTTTTGTGTTATAGTTAGTCAAGTTGTTTCCCTTTTTCCAGGCAATCTGGCCAAGTCCACCGATTCTCATGAAGTACATCACACTGTCAAAGAGATAAATATCAAATCTATTCATTATAATAACGGAGTTAATATCAAATATGTTTGGAGTAACATTATATTAAAGAGATAAACAAGTCATGTCCATGTGACATGACTTATTTAAGCCCGCATTTTGCAGCTGCTGAATTTTAAACATCGTAGTTTTTATGTTATCATCTAATTGTTCTAGTCCTTTTAGTTCTATTCCAAAGTGCAAATTATAATATGCACTGGCAGTATTAAAAATTTGTTTAACTTGTTTGCTATCATGTTAAAGATGGAGTATCGATTAACGACACAATGTATGAGAAAAATGGTAATTAAGAGATGCCACAAAACACATATGTAAATATGAGCAGTCATAGCAATACGAAATTGCTGCATCATAAAATTATTATTCTCTGTATTGTGCATATTTATTTGTGCATCATCCAGACATTTATAGTACTGCCAGTATCCATTTATCCATGCTTTCATGATCTGCAGAACCAAGGGGCACATACAACCAAATGAAGCACACAAAAGAGTTGCTTGCTAAATTGTAGACAAAGAAAACATTTCTTATTCCGACAAAAATTTACTTGAAAAAAATTGAAACATGAATTCCAGAGAAATGCCTTATTCAACAAAGGAAATCTCTAAAGCCATACGAAAAGCATAATCGTCAGTACATTGATTGAAATGAAGACTAACCCCGTAGCAAGTAAATTTCTGCAAATCATAGAAGTCTAACAACAATAGTTGTATCCACACATGTCAATTCCATCTTTTGTCCAGCTATGCAATGGATCAACAATAGTTGTACACCATCTTGGCTCTCATTCTTTAGATTTGTCTCGTTATGTTACTTGCCTCATTCGCAACCCCAAAAATGAACCGTGCGGTGATGTGCCATTTCATGAATTTGCACAATGAAAACTGAATTTTTTTCATTTTGGAGTGTCTCCGTGAACCAATCAATAATCTGCCGTAACTTACAGTTGACTTTATATAACAAATCTTTAAAGTATTTGTGTGTATTGTTCTGGAAAACAAGATCTTACTTGAGTATCGAAGAATACATTCATCTAAATTCTTCCAGTAACTCGCCTTCAATGGATTTTATAGTATTCACCCAGGCTCTTGCTCTGCAAATTATTATTCAACACAAATGCATAAGTTGCATAATCGGCGGCAACGAAAAAACTAAAAGGAAAAATGCTTTAGGCAATAAGTAAAAATATGTGATGTAAAGAAGTGGTACCGGTACGCAGGGATAGCAGCTATGCGATATTGCTGGACGACTTGTTTCTCCTGATCCTTCAGATAACTCCACAATGGACCATTTTCCCAAACATTAAGTTGCTGCTTAATGTTACTACATACAGACTCAACCGAAGGCCTTATTTCCTTTAAAACGTTACTATTTCCAAAGCCTTTTTTTGCTCCTTAACTGGTGATGCAAAACAAAATCATCATCGAATAAGTTTTTTTTTTTTTCATAGAGCATCTGGATGGCTTGTTCATTATTGTTTGGTTCCTAATTCAAGCAATAGCAACAAATTAAAATGAGTTTACACAACAACAAAAAAAATAAATAAAATCAAAAACCAATTTTTTTTTTTGTTTTTGCTCAAATATAAAAAATATTTTGTACCATCACTAGACTTAATAAACAAAACGAAGAACATGATTTCAGTTCATTGCAACTATACCTTACGGTTTGATCCTTCTTACCTGATTCAATCACAAGCGGTAAAGCATATGTTTATGCAAAATCCAAACCAAAAACGCAAAAACAGATTCGTTTTTGCTCAATTGCATATAGTGTAATGGCTGAAATGTAGAAACCAAATCTGGAATTGCCGCATAAACCAAAAATATATAGGTAACAAGATCTAGGCTGATTCATCTAGATTTTAGGTCCACTTTTGTTCAAACCTCCCAAAAAAAAACTGCGGTCAAATTGGATTTACTAAGACTAGGATTTCTAGAAAATAGTTTGCAGAAGATAATATTCACCGATTTAATTTTTATTCTTTCACTTTTTGCAAAATGGCAAAGTTAGTAAATTGCAAAATAATTATGGCTATTTGAATATTCAAAATTATAAAACCGGCTACAAATTTTAAATTGCGGGTAAACTCATATTTTCAGAAGTTTGATTTGTAAACACTCATTCCCTACAAGTCGGTCGAGAGTCTCAAGAATGCTTCCGTTAAGACCACCTGTCTCACCTGTGTCAACTTTGACCAGTCAGAGTTGTTGAGCAAGCTACGTGCTAATTTTCTCTAAAAGACGGATACGGGTTGCGGACATGCGTCGCGTGGTATATTTTCCCCAGAAGTTTTTACTAGTAAGATTTTAACGAAACAGCGATACTGAACTCGACTCCCGCTGACGGAAATTCCTCCCCTGAGGTTCATGGTCATGTTTCCAAGTTCAAACCAAATGAAATTCCCCCAAAGTACCATTTTTCTCTTGTCTTCTGTAATGGAGCTTCGCAGTTGATTATCTCTCTGTACTCAGTACAACATAACCAATATTAAAAGAGAATCAAGAGAGGAGTCCATGGATACACTTAAAAGGTTTCTAGGGTTTCTGATTCAGTACTTAATGAGCTAATTTTTACTGGTATGTATTCTTCTTCTATTTATACTTGCTGAATTCCTCCATGTTTGTGTGTTGTAATCAGTCTTTAATTTAGAATTTGTTACATTGGATTTCCTTGTTACATTAAGTTTTCATTTATTTGTTTTTTTCTCTTTTTTGGTGTATTGGGGAGTGATTATAAATGAGGCAAATTTATGTAATCCAAGTTATTAGACTGTTTTTGTTTGATATTTAGTACATGGATTTTGCTTATCTAGTGAAATGACTGTGTTCTGTTTATGTCATTGAAGTTATTTGACTGTTTCTGTTTGATATTAATACATGCATCCTGTGTATTATCTTGTGGAAAGAAAGATATTGATATCCATTTTATCTTGCAGTGCAGTTTTATGTAATCAATAATCAATAAAGGGTAACTATCGGGGTCGATGGCACGCGTCGCCATATGGTATAATGGGAAGGTTGTCGATGACAACCCTCATAATCCGAAGTATGTGGGTGGGAAATTTAAAATGTTTGATGTTGGAGAGAGTATAGCAGTGAGTGAGTTCTTTGAGAGTGTCAGAGAAAAATGTGGTATCGGGAGTAGTATCCGCATTACAATAAATTATCGACTTTTCCTTAGCTCCACCTCTGCTGCGCTTGTTGACATTGCTGGATGTGACACACTTAGTGATTTCCTGTCGGGCTCTGAGATACATGCATTTTATGTTCAAAATGAATGTGCACCAGCCGAAGAACCGAACACGAGGGAAATAATTGAGAGGTAAGTGTGGTCATTCTGGAACTGTATATATACTTAGTTGTGTGATTTAACCTCATCACATTGATGAAACAATATAGTTGTCGCACACGCACAGAACTTCTGCTGGTAGCAAGGAACCTTACCCTAGAGGGACGGTTGAGAGGTAACTGTGCTCATTGCTAAGCTATAAATTTTTATGCTTTGTTATACTTGTAATGCTAACACGGTATAGGTGCTGAATAGAACATCTACTGGTTCCCAAGATAGTCGTGTTCCGGTTCAAGGCTCATGCTCTGCTCATGTCGTTCGAGACCAGCCAAATTTGTAAGTTCACTTTTGTTTAAGTGAACCAGTTCTGTATTGTAACTCACACATTAACATGCATATTCGGAAAAGCTTAATCTTCTTCCATTTTGCAGGAACCTTCTTAAGACGAGAAGCAGTACCACAGTACAGACACGTGCGATGAGGAGGTAGATTGCTGTTGTTCTAATGATAGCCTTGAAATCATGTTTGGCAGAACCTCAAACATAATAACGTTTTCATGCTTGAAAGCAGGCAAGAACAAGCTCCATCTGGCCTTGCTAGGGAAACCGTGGTAGCAGATGTTGCAGATAGTTCGAGGTCATCACCCCACCATTCTTTCGACAATGTCATAGACGGTTCATCTGATAGGTGCTCTCGCAAGTTGAATTCTGTTTTAGTTTTCTATTTTCTTGGGGTTTCCTGTGCACGTTTGCCTAATTTCTGCAAAAATATAACTGTACTGATAATTCTCTGCTGCAGTTCCTCCCTGGATGATGAACAACACAATGAACCATTGTTGACCTCTTCTTGGGATGGTGGGCAGGATGAAATGGAATCTCCAACTGATAATCCAACACTCCCGAACACTCAAGCAACTGGGAGGCATAGGTAATTCAAAACCTTATCCTGTTAACTTTGACATAGATTATAAAGCTTACCTTACGCTGAATCATGATATAAAAAACATCATAAATACACAATTAGTTCACACTTCACACTATTTCTTGAAAGATTGTGTAAACAAGGAGTTGAACTCCTACTTCTTTTTAGTGATGCTTAGTTGATGAAAGAAATTATACATGTGTCCTCCAACCTTCCCTTCACAATCACCTCATACTCGATATTTAGACACGCTTGCTCCATCAATTGGATATTTAAGCTACTTTAGGATACTATAGCAATTAACCATCATTAAGTATATAAGTACATAATTAAGAACTGCAGAAGAGGCACAATTTTACTTTTAGCAACTTTACTTTATCCTGTTCCTCTTTATTTACAAATGCTACTTACATGATTTGTCACCATCCAGATCAATTTCTAAACCAGATGTAGGAGGCAGTAGGTTCACTAGTGCAGATCTTAATGCTCCTATTCCAACAAGTTCCACTCTAGACAATGAGTTTTTTGTGGGTCAAATTTTTAAGACGAAGCAGAAATTGAAGTTTGCGTTGCATGATATAGCAGTAATGTCCAGGAGAGAATTGAGGGTCTATAAAAGCGACCATCAAAGTTTAGAGTGGAAATGTGGAGCAAAAGGCTGTGGATGGTGCATTCGGGGAAATAAAATTGGTGAGTTGCCATCATTTAGAATTACTCGGTATTTGAAACCTCATACATGTAAACCACAAGAAGGACAGTGGGATCCCAAGCAATCATCAGTTGATTGGATTGCTGCTAAGGAAAAAGAGATGTTAAAGATTCAGCCAGATTTAAGCACCAAAGAGATAGTTACAAACATCGAAAAACGGTTTGGTATCAAAGTTTCAAGATCAAAGTCAAAAAGGGCAATGGCGTCAGCAAAAGAATCTCTTCATGGAAATTACAAGGACTCCTTTGATTATCTTAGAGGTCTTGAGAGAGAATTTACCTGCAAAGGAGATGGGACAGTAACGAATCTGATTGTCAACAATGATGGAACATTCCGAAGTTTCTTTTGGGCATTTGGACCATGTATAGAAGCTTTTAACATTTGTTTGAGGCCAGTAATGATAATGGACAGTACAATCCTAACAGGAGTTTACAGTGCAGTGCTACTGATCGCTTGTGGAGTTGACGGGGAGAACGAAATTGTGCCAATTGCATTTTCAGTGGTTGAGGAAGAGAACGACGACGGCTGGGGTTTCTTTGTACAATGAGTCCAAAACCTCGTCTTGGTTCCAAGTTGTAAAGAACTAACCGTTATCACAGACATGAAAGAGTCTATTGTCACGTCAATAAAGCAATTTCTACCAGTAGCCCACCATTCATTCTGCCTTCAGCACCTGACAGAGAATTTTGTCTCTAAGTGCCATGAAAGGATTCTCGAGGATTTAGTATGGCGATGTGGGACAGCATTCACTGGAAAAGAGTGTGACTACTACTTGGAGCATTTAAGAAGAGGAAACACTCAAGCTTCAGATTGGTTGGAAGCAGTGGATAAGAGCTTATGGGCAACAAGCTATTTTAGTGGGTGCAGGTATGACATTTACACAACAAAACTAACTGAAAGCTTCAAAGCCATTATTGGTGACGTCTTAGACCTTCTTATCACTGGACTGGTTCTCGGAACACGTGCTAAGGTTGCGGATTATTTGTATAAGCGTCAACAGGATGTGTCTGATATTGCCAATGGATTGACAAAGCACTATGCAAGACTATTGGAGACTTCTCAATTAGAATCAAACATCTATAATGTAACACACTTCAGTCTGCATGAGTCACGAGTGTATATCCAAGACCAAGAGTTTTCAGTGAACTTAGATGGACGCACATGTTCGTGTCGTCAGTATCAGTTAATGGGAATGCCATGTGTCCATGCAATTGCGGCAATACAAGCTCGGCACTACAACATCTATGATTATTGTGCTTATTGGTACACAATTGAAACATACCGTCAAACTTATTCAAAGACGCTTTCTACTATTCAAAGTTGTAATGATTGGACTTGTGATCCGAATGACTCTCCAATTCTGCCACCAACATGGCGGAAGAGAGTGGGTCGTCCAAAGCGTAAGATCATAGAATCTCAGTCACTAGTTCGTTGTGGTACAGTACGATGCGGAAAGTGCAAGGAACCTGGACACAACCGACTTAAATGTGGGGTCAAGTCAGCATAATAATGGTAATCTCTTTGCTCTTCTGTTTGTATGGTCTATATAGCCTACCTCAATAAACCATCCAAAATAATACTGTTTGACTTGGTTGAGTCATTGTTATATCAAGTACTCTGCATTTATTCAGAAGTATGTTTGTTGTGTAAATACATCAATAGTCTAAGGAAAGGTGGTGTTACGTGGGCTAAAGAGGGGTCGAGTTCGTTCTGAATTGGCCCGAAAAAATCTAACCTTGGCTCGGTTTATCCAACCAAAATAGTAGTAAAAATCGCAGAATGTGTGATTGCTTGCATCCGGGATGCAAATTTGATGTTTCAATTATCTCTAACAGTAATGACTACATCTTTTTCGACGTGGCTTTCAAGGCAAACTCTAATAAGTTTGCCTATGCTCTAAACCTAATAGGATCTGATAGTCTGATTTGTAATTTTGCAGGAGGAACAAGGAGATGCTCAAGCCCCGACGAAGCAGAAGCCACAAGATAATTTTGAAGCTTGATACAATATGCCTTTAAAGTCCTATCATCAAGAGAATATAACTTGTTTACTTGAAACAAGAACTTTGAAGGTGCTCTATTATTTTTCTTTTCTTAGCTTTTAAAGAACCACTTTGGCATTTCGTTTTCCTATGGGTCATAGTAGTTATTCCCACTCTTGTATTTTGTTACTTCAAAACCTACACAGGAAAAAGCAAGATATCACATGAGAAAGCTTATTTAGAATTGATAGCATATCAGCACATAAGTAACATCAAAATTCAAAAATCCTAGTTTAAAAACTCCATAGGTGATCTTTGACGGTAATTTTTAAACCCAAAATCACTATTCACATCATAATTTGCAGTTTTGCACCGTTACACCATAACACCGTAATTCAAGGAAGAATTAAAATCCAAATTAAACAACCAAAATCAAAACAGCTAACAAAACAACCCCATTTATATTGTATAATTCTTTCTCCTCCTTTAACTATCATGAAACTCTAAGTAGCAATTGAATAAAATTACTAATGTCTACTGAGATTCTTAAAAAAATCAATACCCATATCAACGATTTCCTGCAAATTTTAAACATAAATTGAAAAAATAATAATGAAGAATAGTACTAAACTATTATTTGATGATGAACTTACCAGAGAGAATGATGAGAGAGAGGCAGAGACGAAACAGTTTGTGTAAAGTAATAGCCTAAATGGGATTTAGTACATTAGGACTTTTTACTTATTGAAACTTGGATACTAAATGTGGTCAAAGATAAGGGCTTTTCTTTGTTGGGCTTTTATACAAAACTGTATTATGTCCGTAATATTCTTTTTTTCTTCTCTGTTTTTACTCTGACCGGCGGTACACAATAGCATTTATATACCTGAAAAAAGCAGATGTCACTGTCGTATAGTAATAAAATCGTTGGGTGATGATACCAACGACCTGAGTTAGAAACTCGTCAGCATCGGGGTTGGGAATTTTTCTCTTTCTTTTCATTGCTACCTGGGCTTGTAGGTGGTAGACCTCTTTGAGGTTTAAAATTTAATATAACCTTTGGGCTTTAAACCCAATTTTTAATAAATAAATAAATATATACCGAAAAAATATATTTGGGGGCCCCTTTAACCCTGGTGCCCTAGGCGGCTGCCTATGCCGCCTAAGCATTAGGTACAGGCCTATAGGGATTGTCAATCGGAGAAGTAAAGATTTAGATTTCAACAATTCTTTTGCCTCTTCTTCTTATCATTACTAGTATAACACGCATGCGCTATGCGCCTGCCGTTTCGGTCGTTCCATAACTTTGTTGTCTATGTGTATTACAGTGTTACAGAAATAGCTAATGTGACAAAGTCAAATTGAGAGCGTAAAAACGTCTTCTTTCTTATCGGTAAAAACTACTTTTCCTCTCTTGTACACAATACTCAGTATTCTGTATATGACTTCTAAATAAAGGTTTAACCTTCCCACATACGACCACTAAACATGGAAGCAATACATGCCTTGGACTGCTCTCGAACCATGGTAACTAATCATTGAAGGAACCACTCTCCTAGTTTATCGTTGGCTTCTAATCGAGCCTCTCTCGAAGGTACTAACTGAATTTTCACGCCTTGGTTCACTGCCATCAACGAATCCACCTCACACCCAAGTCTTCCAAGCAAAAATCGATTCCAAACCGAGTCCAATTCAACCCTATACTCGAGATCAGAACCACCAGATCACAACCACTTCTTCTTGTTCTCGGTCAGCTCCTAAACTTCCTTAAACATCCCCAAATCTCAGGTCGCAGCAAAGTTTGCTTCATTGATCTTCTGCAGCAAATCAAGCTCATAAACACATCAAATTCTAACCACCGAACCCATTTCAGCACCTAATCGAACAGCTGATGTGCCATTCTCATCTTGCTGTAGCCTTGAGTCTTTTACAGCTTCCAAACTCACCCAATTTCCTGAACTTCTAACAGCAACAGATCCCACTCTTGGATGGTCTTCCCGTCCACAATTCCACCCCAGTTTCAGAACACAGCTCCGTCTCCTTGTTCTTGTTGCAGTCGAAGTGCTCTTAAAAACCCATTGCTTCTGCTCATGACCACTGACATATTCACCCAACAACAACCACCATTTCGATACTCAAATCATCCCTTGATAACAGTGGCCACAGATCCCCTTTGTTTGCTGTTTCGGCTGAACAAAAAGGACCCAAATTAATCACCATTCGTTACCTAATTCAGCTCACGAATTCAAACTAAAAACCACCATGAACTCTCCATGATTTTTAGGTGAAAACTGTTAGTCTTAGGGAAAGTTTATACTAAGAAGCATATGTTGTTTATCAAGTCATATATACCTCTGTATCATATGTTGCACCTAAATCAAAGCAGATGAAAAAAACGAAAAAAACCTAAAATACAAATTCCAAATTCCAAATCAAATTTTTGTTTTAATCCATCTAAGAATGACAACATTCTATTGATCTTCACTTCAATTTTCCAACTTGCGATACTAATTTGCCATTCCCCTTAATTAACCTAATTCAAAGCGGATGAAAAAAGGGAAAAAACCTAAAATACAAATTCCATATGAAACCCAAATTTTTAGCATGATACGTTTGAGAAAAACTTACCTTCTTCAACTTCTTCTTCACAGCCGTTGGGGTGATTCTGTGTGCCAGTGGCTGTGATTTTTTCCTCTTTGAATCAACATTGAATTGGATCAATGAGCTGAACAAAAAATTTAGGGGTTTTGAATAATGAATTCAATTCCCCATTTGTTGTTTCTCTAGATCAATCTACAAACTTTCTCTCTGTTCGAGTGATTTTGAATCTCTGATGTTAACGGAGAAGAGAAGAATCGATTTGAGCTATTGTTGGTTCGATAGATTTTTAGGAAGAAGAAACTAAGAACCGCATTTGACCTTTACTTTCATCTAATTCATGAAGCGCTACAGGAAAAATAGAGAAAACAGGGAAGGGTATTCACGTCATTTCAAGCACCAAAAAAAGAAAGGGTCGTACCAAACAATGACTCCTTTTCTTTATATTAGTAAGATGTCAATAGGGATTGTAACTTTATAGCGGATAAATTAGCCAAATATCTTAATCGGTTTGATATCCAGAAAATAGACTCTAGATGTTGGGATATAAGTAGGAAAAGTAAATATCTAAATGATATCTGTAACTTGAACAATGTTTTTGCTTTGGCTTAGGCTTAGTTTGGTAATGTTGCGGCTTTTGTAAAAGCGCTCTTCTGCTGTGCGGTGCTGTGTAAAAAAAGCAGTTAAGTGTTTGGTAAACTATACACTAAAAGTTAAAGTTGATTAAGAAAACGATCAAATTGTGTTTGGTAAAATATATGTGCACTTATTGTAGTTGTAACAAATGACAAAAACAGACATAATCTTTTATATAGTTTTATTCTATTTTATGAGATTTATGCATATTTTGAGTAACTATTTTTTATTATCTCCCCCCTTTAATGAGCTCAAGCTCGATCAAAAAACGCTAACCAATTTTGGTGTATGCACGTATTTTTCGTCGCCGTTTTTTTGGTTGGTGAACGTATGTTTCGTTGTCACGTATATTTGACACGCGCCGTTGGATCGTTTCCTTCTCAAACTAAGATCGTTTGATCTCTCCTCTTAATATCAGCAGAACCTAAATCACCACCCAAAATTTTCTTCTCCGCTTTTCGACTTGGGGCTCTCAGAAAACGCAGACGACGGTGACGATGAACATATATCCATATCCATCAGATTAAACCTCGTTCTTCGACTTCAATCTGGTAAGTGAAGTAGTGAACTTATCAATGTTGATTGATTTTCTGCGGTAATTGATTATTTATTTTTTGGCAATTTTCGATTCTGTGAATAAATTGAAATTAGGGAAAATATTGAATGAATATTTTGGTTAGGGCTGAATTGTGTGCAGTTGTAGTTGAGCTAAAATTCGTGATTCTTAGATTCAATTATATATGAAATTCTATGAGAATTTAGGGATTATGGATGAAAACCTAGACTTTTAATAATTCGTAATCATATTAATAGCTCCGGTTTTTAGTTTGAAATCTATAAATTGTTGCAACGGTAAGGCCAGAATGTAATTCGAGCTATCCTCTTGGGTCGCCCAAAATGAAGATCAAATATTTGATTTGTATATGTAATCCGACTGAGTGAAGAGTAGTTGCAATATATTGATTTCTGATGTGTGGGGAGACACCGAGGTCTATATGCATCTACACATTTAAACCAGGCCTGTAGTACTCATTTCCCTTGGGTTTATCTTAAGAAATGCTTTCGGATGTCTGGCATAATATACGAGAATAACCCATTTGCATCACACATCTGTGTAGGGGGATTTTGGTGTTATTCCTTGGATGCTTAAAGCAAGGTTATTTGAAATGGGATCTCTAATTTGATTTCTTATTTCTCATTCTCTAATTTGATTTCTTAAAGCAAGATATAGATGAATTGATTTGGTATGTTGTTGTGTTTGGTATGGTGAATCCAGACCAACAGGTATGGATACATCTCAAAGTCGTTCTGCTGCTCGAAGAAGTATGATGACTGAAGAACAATGAACTGCTACAGCAGAAAGGCATCGTCTTCTCTATAGACAACATCAATAAGAGATGACAGATGAGGACAGATTGCTCCAAAATGAGCGTAGAAGAAATCAGTATAGAGCGAGGCAGCAACATGTTGAACAACAACAACCTACTGAAACAAATAGATGTCATGTTCGCTCTATACAACGTCAACAAAATATGACAGCTGAAGAGATATTGCTACAAAATGAGCGGAGGCGAAATCAGTATAGAGAAGGCGGCAACATGTGGAAAATAGAGATCTTCCTTCATCATCTACAAGCAATACTGAGATGCGGACGTTCCAAAATCGTTTTGCCGCTCGAAGAAGCATGATGACTTAAGAACAACGAGCTATTGAAAGAGAAAGGTGTCGTGTTCGCAATATGAATCGTCGACATAACATGACAGATGAAGAGAGATTGCTACAAAACGAGCATATGCAGAATCATCATAGAGCTAGGCAGCAAACTATTGAAAACAGGAATCTTCCTTCAACATCTACAGCCAACAATGATACACACCTATTTGAGCAAGTCATACATAAGCATGTGCAGGCAGAAGTCGAAAGACTTATCGGTCGTGTCTCTGCAATAACAATGAATAACACCGAAGGGTATATGGAATTGGGCCCAGAACATAGAGGTATGATTTAAGTATGAATTCAACCTATTTCATTGTAAAATAATGATTCTTTATACAGTAGTCCAACTTCTGCTAATTAATAAAACTTTTTGGCAAAAATTACAGCTCCCCTACATACAAGTTATGAAGATATGGCCGAGTTTGATGAGTGTCGTGTACCTGATTATACAACGACAAGGTTGGATCGAGACTTTAGAGAAATCTGATTCAGAGAACCAGCCTAAGAGGAGGAAGAGGGATAAACTAAATCTATTTCCTTAATTCATGAATTGCCTTCCATTTTCATTACAGACTCTGCCTTAAAAGGATAGGCATTTCTTCCCTTACCATCCGACGACCATTAATTCACCGGGTGGTTACATCTCAACCGACCAATACACTTACTACTAATTACCACTCCTAACTATACTAAATACTACCATTATTACTAAAGACAGACACATATAGGATATGGGCACCCCTTTTCCATACCGGGTACATGACATTCCACTCCCCTTGAAAACATCCTTGTCCTCAAGGATGAGAAGTAACTTGAGTGATAGATGTTCATCTCTTGCGACACCTTCAAGAGCAATGCAGAAGAACAAGGATTGTGGTCTGGAGTCCAAATACCCCCCTTCAAACTGGTTGAAAACAAGGTGGTTACATCTCATCTTAATACTCATGAGAAGCCCAATAGCTGTAACGCTAATAAAGAACCTGGTAAGACTCTTATACACTTCAAAACCAGGCCCAACAACCAATTATCGCCAATGAAAACCCTTAGCAGCCATTGAACTTGACTTTATGGTGCCAGTTATCAAGAAACAAATGATGTTATTGTCTGCACAACAGCTGGCTTGGTATTCACTCTCAGCAACAGTCCGTAAGACCACAATATTGGTCGTGCTTCTTTTGTGTTCACAATTAACTGTAACTTCAATAATAAAATTACCAAGCATTCCACACATCCACCCACTTGTCGTCGCAATATTACAGCAAGCCTCCTGAAGCTTCCCAACAACGGCAGCAACGATCCCAACAGAAATGTGTATCAGTACACAAGCAAGATGAGCATCGCCAGTATCTGCCAAATCCCAGCTCAAGAAGACCACATAAATGATACCAACAACAACAACATAGTTGGAAGTTAAATCATCATGAGCCTGAATCGAATGACTCTTAACCCTTCATAAATCTCCCACTGGATACATTGATACACCAGCAATAATAGTCGACAGCAAGACCAAGATATATGTTGAGCATAGCACAAAGACAAAAAACCAATCATGGCAGAATTTACACTTCTATGTGCACCACTGCTCCACACAACTTCTATGTAAACAGGAATAGCTCCAAAGCTCTTGGAATGAGAACCACACAATATGGAGTCCAGCCATTTCCCTCTATCAAACAACAAACGACGACAAACCCTAGTACCAGTACCATTTCCCATACTGAAAAGTCTACTTGCAGAAGCAAAGTGCCGACATGGTAATCTCTTGAGAACGGCTGCAAGTGGATTATGGGATTCAACATCACAGAACACAGTGCTTCGAGAAGTCCATTGTTTCACAAAGACAAAAACTGAGAAATCAATTGATATTTGAACACTTCGCACACTCCATAAGCAAGGTGAAACCAATCTAAATTTCCACCTCAGGTATCCATAAAAGCATACTCTACCATTAACCAGAATAAGCATCACTTTGATTTTCACCACCAGAAACTCTGTCCTACCTGAACAGCATTCATTACTACTGCAAACTATAGAGCTGGGTCCTTCATGTAGCACAGTGAAAAACCAAGTGAAAACATCACCACTTGCGATACCACACAACCCGAGATTAAGCAAGCATAATTTGATCCCCTGCTGCAAGGACTCATGACACAATTTGCTGGCACTAAGAGAAAGAAACACAAACTTACAGGTAAGTCTCCTTGAGAGAATATGTGACTCACCACAACCTTTCTTTGCAGCAACACAGACCTTCAAAAAACATTGTGAACCACCTCCCAACTTTAAGATTAGAGAATCACAAAAACTCCAATTATTGTGGTGTAGTTGATCAAAGAATTCCCTCACAGTATCAGCTTCTTTATTACCTGTCACCTGAAGTACCAATCTGGACCATAGAACTGAACCCTGCAACCTCTTACGCAATAACTTGTAAATAGCACCAGTACAAACCGTTTTCACCGACAGATATGTAATCGATCTCTCACTCAGCAGCTTCAATGGGTACTCAAGTTTGAAAACAAGTGCATTAAAAATTATTCCACTGTAATTTGCCAATATACTGGACCAATTATACCATTTTCCGCGATCAAACAAGGAACAAGTAGCAACAAAATAAAGACATAAACAAACGCCACCATGATCACTGTCGAGCAGGCTATTGAGCATTGCCATTTTGACCATATAATTGTAACATGGAGGAAAATTCTGACATTCATATACCCCCATCCTAATCACCTCAAACAACTCACAAAGCAAATCCCCATTGTACCTTTCCAGTAATAGATAACCAAGAAGAACAATCACACAAGAAGGAATTGTAATAGAACCACATTCATTTTCACCAACAGAATTAGAGAACTCTTTAATACCAACTGACTCTTTGCCTCTATCAAATACCTTACTCATTTTGAGCTGCCAGAAAAATTCAACTCCAACACCACTCAATTTCACACTCTCAGACATTTTGTTCTCATCTAAAATTGCAGCATCATTAATACACAAACTCACAATCAAAGGGATAGAACAGAAATCTAATTGGTACCCCATGCTTGAAATCCATGGAACAATCAATTTCTCATAAGAATTGAATGAAATAAGGAGAAGCTTACCTCGATCAAATAACGAACGAGTCATATCAAGGGAAAAAGAACAACAATCCACACAAACACCATCTGATTTGTTGTAGAAAGTGGACAATAACTCCTTCAAGTATTCATGATTTGCGAACTTCTTCTGAAACTTGTTGAAATGAAAATCTAGGGAAGAATAATTTACTTCACCAGTTTTGATTTGATTTATCCCTGTGAAGTAACTTATTGTTGGTTTTGAAATTTCTTTAAATTGTGAACTCACAACGTCAGTTGAATCTTCATTTGCTTCATCATTGGTAGGATGAATTGATTTAACCACAGTTGAAACTTCTTTAGTTTGAGAACTCAAACAATTTGTTGAATCAACCAATTCTTCAAAGAAATAAGAAGGAATGAACTCAAATTCAGGAGATTCACAAACATATGTAGAGGCTTCTTTCACTCTGCAAGGAGAAGGAAGAGATGGAGCAGTATCCCTAAGGAACAAGATCTGTTCCAACTTCTTCTCTGCCATGTCTAACCATTTTATCCTCCTCGAAAGCCAGTAAGCTCGAATCGGACAATCATTGTATCCCAACCAACGCTTATACTGCTTCGTGCACATATCTAGATCCTCCCTTGCTAACCTCTCAATTTTTCCCTTCATTTCTACCCATTTTTCACTTGATAAATTCGTTCGATCCATGATTTCTCAGGATGGAACGGCTCTGATACCAATCGTCGTGTACCTGATTGTACAACGACAAGGTTGGATCGAGACTTTAGAGAAATCTGATTCAGAGAACCAGCCTAAGAGGAGGAAGAGAGATAAACTAAATCTATTTCCTTAATTCATGAATTTCCTTCCATTTTCATTACAGACTCTTCCTTAAAAGGATAGGCATTTCTTCCCTTACCATCCGACGACCATTAATTCACCGGGTGGTTACATCTCAACCGACCAATACACTTACTACTAATTACCACACCTAACTATACTAAATACTACCATTATTACTAAAGACAGACACATATAGGATATGGGCACTCCCTTACCATACCGGGTACATGACAATGAGCAAATCAATGCAACAGAAGACGGTCCTGATGAGAGTCACCAAGAGGATAGGCAGGAAGGTATATTGTTAAACTATTACCTGGTACTAATATTATATATGAGGAAGGGGTAATGCAATACAGTGGTATTGAAATCTTAAAATTTGTGTTTTGATATGGATACTTCAACTGCTGATTTTGGTTTAGCTGGATACTTACATGGTTTAGAAAACACTATGCTGGTGGAGATCGTATGCAGGGATTTCTTTTAGTAATTCTTAGTAGCCAATTCTTATTGCATGGTCTTATGATGATTTTAGGTGAATCGGGGAATCCTCAATCTAATTATGGAATCAGCACTGAAAGAAGGAGAAAAGTATTGCAGGGAGGTAAGATTTTAACAGTTTCTATCATTTTGGAACTGTAGCTTTTCACCTTACACACTCACCACCCATAATAGTATAGTTTAAAATTCTTAAAAATGTTAAGTATGGTGTGGATATCTATTCTGGTCAATGTTTTCGTTGAAATATTGTACATGACTATGGTGTTCTGGACTTTGCAGTTAGTTATGAGTGTCCAGGTTGTCGATTCTATATCCAGACACTAGAATGCTACAATAGACAAATTCTAACCCTTAAACTGACGATTCTATTAAATTTATATTATTCAATTGAATCCAGTAATAGAATTCGAGGACTAGCACAACCATGTTTTAAAGCAAGTTTGAGATCTAATCTCTTCAACACTTGATAAAGATAAGTTACTCCATCCATTGAAAAATAAGCTTAAGCAGCTACTGGCTTTGCAGACATATTGTATCCTCGATTCTCTATATTAAAAAACTCTAACACATTGACCCGAGCAAAGTTTTGTTTACTGTATTTTTGATATTTCTATTAAATTTTGTTTCAGATCACACAAATAAATTAACCTATTATTGTTTTCTCTGTGTTGTAGGTCGATCCCGAAGAAGGGCGACGAATGTGTCTAATAGAGGATTTCATAACTCTGTAAGGGGTTTCGTCCACTTAAATTCACTTCCACGCCTACAATTGAATGACATTATCTCATGTGAGCATTGTGGAGCTAAGTTGTTTCCCCATGAAACCAATCAGTTCTGTTGTTTGAATGGAAAGGTCATCCTACCATATCTGCCAGTACCTCCAGAACTTATGGAGCTATTCACTGCACAATCGGAACATGGAGCTCATTTCAGGCACAATATTCGTTCATTCAACCATGTTTTTGCCTTCACATCCATTGGGGTACGCATCGACCATAACACGGCTAATCTTAGGAAGGGAGTGTATGCATATCGTGCTCAAGGTACTATGTATCACAAGATTGGGAGTCTCATTCCAGAACCAAGTGATAGACCAAGGTTCCTTCAAATGTACATATATGACATAGAACATGAACTGGATAACCGATTGAAAGAGCAACAGTTTGCTGCCAAGAATGACAAGGGAAAAGAACAGGATCAGGAGTCAACAGAAATAGAAGAACCTCTCAACAGGGAAGTGCTTGTTATCTTGAAAGAAATGTTGGACAGATGCAACCTGTATGTACGTGTAATTCGCCAGTTTTCACAAGGTAATGACTTTCATGATGTTCGTCTACATATAAAAGAGCAACAAACATATCTTCGTTAATATAACATGCCAACATCACCACAAGTAGTTGTTATCTTAGTTGGTGGAGAAGAACCAAGTGAAGTGCTTCCCAGAGACATCATCGTTGAAACAAATTCCGGGCAACTTCTGAATGTACCCAACAAAACATGTTTCTACGATCCACTTCAATATCCACTGCTACATCCTTATGGGAGTTTTGGTTGGGATTTGACAATTTTCTCCGATGACACTAGAAGGATCAGTTGTCGAGCATATTATGCGTATATGCTATAGGTAAAGTTAATTTACTTTGAATAAGTAAATTCTCTGGCTTAAGATTTTTTGACTACATGTTACTAACAAATTGATCTGAAAATTTAGATTCGAGAAAACCATGACTCAATTCTGTTACGTGCTGGGAAACTACTGCAATAATACGTGGTCGATAACTATGTGAAGATCTCAACAATGCAGTTGAGATGGGTCCGAGATAACCAACGTACATTCTGAGCTGATTGGTAATCTGGCGCTCTTGATGCCGCAGATGCAAACACAAGTAAGAATAGGCTATGATTATATAAGTTAGATTGTCATATCTGACTTCTTCTTTATTTGCGTAATAATTCGTTTTCCAACTACATTCATTGATGTATGCATTTCATTTATTTGATATAAGACAGTACTCTTGACATGTAATCCTAAGACAGTGCTAATGATCGAAATACTGGCCAGATGATTATAAGATAAATAAATGACATCTTAGATTTTATTCTACTGCATACTTTAAATGTAAACTATTTTTCAGTAAACAGTTCCCACCAATTCTATTCTACTACATACTTCAAATATAAATTTGTGGTGGTTCTTTACAGGTGATATTGGACAATAAGTTATTCTGCCTCCAAGTTACACGGGAAGCCCACGTGATATGCATCAAAGGTATTATGACGCCATGGCATTGGTTCAGAAGTACGGAAAGCATGATTTTTTTATAACCATGACATGTAATCCTAAGTGGGAGGAAATCCAGAAGAATTTAAAACCAGGGCAACAGGCACATGACAGGTCAGATTTGACAACGAGAGTGTTTCATTCTAAGTTTGAAGAACGGAAGACTGATTTGTTCACTAAGGGGGTTCTGGGAAAGGTTATTGCACATGTTCATGTTATTGAGTTTCAGAAAAGAGGGCTACCACATGCACATATTCTAATCATTCTCGATGAAAGAGACAAGTTACGCAGCCCAGATGACTATGATACAGTTGTTCAAGCAGAAATACCTGATCCAAATGTTGAACCAGAGCTATACGAGGCTGTCCTGAAACATATGATACATATGCCATGTTCGTTGTCGACTGATAGTGTTTGTAAGAAGAACGGGAAGTGCAAGAAAAAATTTCCAAAGAAATTTGCACCAGCAACTCTTGAAGGCAAGGATTCATATCCAATCTATAGAAGACGAGATGATGGTACATAAGTTACACTCCACAATGGGACAGTGGTGAATAACAGTTGGGTCGTCCCGTATAATCCGTGGCTTTTGAAGAAGTATGACTGCCATATCAATGTGGAGATTTGCTCAAGTGTGAAATCTGTGAAGTATTTGTACAAATATGTTTGGAAAGGGGAAGATTGTATTTGTATGGAGGTTTCGAGCGAGAAAGGCGTCGAAGAGTAGATCAAGCAGTTTGTAGATGCTCGCTGGGTCTGCCAGCAAGAAGCTCTCTGGAGAATATACAAGTATCAGATGAATAAGATATCTCCACCCGTTGTCTCATTACAAATACATCTCAAAGATCAACAAAAGATTTTACTTCCCGAAGGGCGAACTGTGCGAGATGTGTTGCGGCGAGAGAAGGCATCCCGTACAAAGCTTACTGAATTTTTCAGAAAAACGGAGAAGATGAGTTTGCAAGAACTCTTTTATACAAGGAATTTCCGGAGCATTATGTATGGGATCAGTTATTAAGGCAGTGGAATAGAAGGCGGCGTAACAACAGAGTTATTGGAAAAGTTAATGTTGTTTCAGCTCGCACTGACAATTACTATTTGAGACTTTTGCTGAATAATGTTAGGGGCCCAACTTCTTTTGAGGACCTGCTAAAGGTAGGTTATGTTACCTTTTCGACGTACAGGGAGGTGGCACAACATCTTGGTTTGTTAGAAAGTGATACTGCCATGCGTGATACACTTCTTGAAGCAACACAAGTGCAGATGCCTTCGTCTTTGAGAAGGCTTTTCTGCATGTTGTTAGCCTTATGGAACCCAACCGGAGTTCGTGAATTGTGGGATGAATTTCTTCCTCACCTGATTGAAGATCACCTCCGCTCCAACACAGAACAAGGTGCTATTAATCTTCTGTTGCGGGAACTTAGTTCTACTCTTGGTCCAGATTTAATGAAGAAATATAAATTCCCAGCCATCACCGAAGAAGTGGGTACTTCAGGAACAAATGATTTGGTCATGGAAGAAAAATCAATTCATATTCCTCCAGAAGATTTGTCGGCTATTGGCAGGCTAAACAATGACCAGAGACATGCATTTGACAGGTAAAATTCGCTACAACATACTCATATTGTAATCTCAATTTTATTGAGTTATACTCTCCACGAGTCATTCATTTTAAGTTTGATTTGTAATTACATTAACTCTTATTAAGCAGGGTAGTAAAATCCGTTTGTCGCCGTGACAGTTCTATATTCTTTATTGATGGTCCGGGTGGTTCAGGGAAAACTTTCCTTTACAGGGAGATACTGGCCTATCTAAGAACTGAAGGACATATTGCAATTGCAACGGCGACATCATGAATTGCTGCAACCATGATGCCAGGTGGGCGGACCGCTCATTCTAGGTTCAAGATACCCGTACCAGCTGACTCAACATCTGCGTGTGGCATACCTGTGGACACTGATTTAACAGATCTCATTTGGAAGGCCAGCTTGATTATTTGGGACGAAGCAACAATGGAAAACTGATACGTATTTGAAGCTTTAGATCGGACATTAAGAGATGTAACTAAAGTCGAGCAACCGTTTGGAGGTAAGATTTTGGTTTTGGGTGGTGATTTCCGTCAAGTGTTGCCTGTAATTGAACGTGGTACCCGAGCACAAGCAGTAAGTGCATGCTTAACCAATGCAAAATTCTGGAAGGATGTCAAGGTAATTCATCTCAAAGAAAACATGCGTTCAAGGTTGGATCCCGACTTCTCGGAATTCTTGCTTCGCATTGGAGATGGAGTTGAGCCATATCTTATGGAAGACATGGTGAAACTTCCAGATGACATTGTGTTGGAATGGGATGGAGAGCAGGCTGTTAGGAGATTGATTGATGAGGTTTTTCCAAGACTGCAAGAGAATGCATTTGACAAAGTTTATATGAGTCAGAGAGCCTTGATAACTCCAAAGAATGACGTTGTCAAAAAGCTCAATCAGAAAGTTATTAAAATCTTCCCAGGAGCCGAGGTAGTGTATCACTCCTTTGACACGGTAACAGATGACCCCAAGAATTTGTGGACAGAAGATTTTATCAACAGTGTTTCTCCAGGTGGATTACCTCCTCACAAGATTATATTGAAGATATGTGCTCCAATTATTCTCTTGAGAAACCTTGATCCAAAGTGTGGGCTTTGCAATGGCACAAGGTTACTGTGTCGAATGCTATTCACAAACTTCATTGATGCAGATTGTTACTGGTAGTTGCTCAGGGATGAGAGTGTTGATTCTGAGGATACCCATGGAGCCCCCAAAAGACTCAAAACTGCCTTTTAAGCTTATACGAAAGCAGTATCCAGTTCGTGCAAGTTTTTCTCTAACGGTTAACAAGTCTCAAGGTCAGACCATACCACATGTTGGTGTTTACCTATAAGAACATGTGTTTAGTCATGGACAATTGTATGTTGCTTTGTCCAGGGGAGTTTCAAGGATCACAACAAAAGTATTAGTTAAGAATGGGGGTCTTCCAGATATTATTGGAACGCGTACCAGAAATGTTGTTTTTCAAGATGTCTTGAAATTATGTGATAGTGTTGGGTAATGTATTTCTGATTGATATAATTCTAAATGAAATAAAAAATAATTTACTGTTGGTATGTTGCTGAGAATTTTTTTTATCATAGCGTCATATTTTTTCGAACATGGAATAACGTATGTAAGAGCCTGTTTTTTGCCGACGTGCAACGCACGTGCACTCCACTTGTAGATATAATTTGAGATAAAAAAAATCATATCAAACACTTATTTAATAATGGCTCTAAAAAAAAATTATTATTAAAATGGTATATAAAATATAATTCAAAATTCAAAATAATAATCTCTAAAGAATGTAGGCCTTGTTTGGTAAAATTTATGATTATATCATAAATTGATAAATGATTTTGATATAATCATTTTTAATATAAATTTTTCCAAACACTTTTTTAAAATAATTGATTATCTTAGAATGATGATCTCAAAAAGGAGAGAAAAGAACAATGATTTAGGATTATTTTTTTTGTCGTATGTAGTTTTTTTGTCTCTCTCTTGATAGTTTAGAAAAATTAAGAAGAAAAAATTCAATTTGAGTTTGTTGGAAAAAATAATTGATTATAATAAATTTTTAAAACAACTTTTTTCTGTTTATGGAAATAATGGATTTTTTCAATTATGATTAAAATAATCAATTATTATAATGATTACCAAACATATATAGAATCCATTATAATTTGCATAATGGATTATGGGCTGATAATCCATTAAAATAATGCTTACCAAACAGCCCCGTAATTTAGATTTATAATTACAACCTTCAAAAAATATGATATGGAGATTGGAGAAAAATATTTTTTTTATCAAAGATTTAAGGGCAATTTTAGTCATTTAATATAATAGGGATATAAAAGAAAAATCATGCATTAAAATTAGGTGGGACCAAAGCTTATGCTTTTGGGGCTTTAAAAGCCTGGCCAAATTGGGGGTATACCCAGATTAATTGGGGTATACCTAATGAGACAAAACCTGGGTCATTTTGAAGTATAACAAGCCACCCCTTAACCTTGTATTTTCTAAATGGCTAATATACCTTGTTTAATTAACACTAAAAAATTTGATTAACTTAATTAATTGAGTTTAGATTAAAACTTATGAAATTATGAATTCAGTAGATTAAACCTTTTGTCTTATGAGTTCGATAAAAAAAATTGGTTCTGAAAATGTAGAAAGTCGGCATGGTCTACGATTTAATATGGTGCCGACTAACATTGGACGGTAAGGTCTATGGATGAAGAAAATGCCAACTATCTTGGGACGGCAAGGTCTATGAATGAAGAAGATGCCGACTATCATGGGCCAGCTATCTTATAGTCGGCATATAAATATTTCCTACACTGCCGGCTATCATATAGTCGGCATATAAATATTTATTACCCTGCAGGCTGACTAATAGTCGACACACAAATAATTTCTAACATTGCCGGTTGTCTAATAGTCGGCAATGTAACCTTGCCGACCTTTAGTTATACCCAACAGAAAACAGAGTATGCTAACATGTAATTCACTTTATTCATGCAATTTTTGTTACTACATTGATTGAAACATAAAATCTAACTCCTTGTCGTTGGAACAACGAATGCACTTAGCATGTGCATCAAGCCTTTGAATCCCTAGGCAACCCTAGTGGACGAGTTATAGTCTCGTGAGGGTTTACATAGAGATCTACCCACAAAACCTACACTAAAACTTCTAAAACCATCAATCTTCGTCGGAGGAATCCAAGTCCGATTCACCCACCATCATCTCCGGGGCATACTCCGGAATCTTGGATACCATGAATTGATAGCTTGCATCGAATGCGAATGCTTCCCCCTTTACCTCCAAGTAGCGCGCTTTGACGACTTCATGCTACAAAAACAAAACACAAACTTACTTTGTTAGTGGTTTTTAATAGGAAGATCAAACAACATGGATTACGTAAAATAAACCACAAAAATACTTACAAATTGTTCAATAGAGTAGCTAAAGTGGTTAGCGTTCAAAATCCGATGTTGGATAGCTAAAAAAGCAAGTATCGCATTTTCAATGACTAGGTGCCTATCATGCACTTGTTGAACACTTCTTCCATTAGGATTCCCAAACTCTTGCATATATTTGTTGTATACCCTAGCCCAAAAGGTTACGACATCCACCCTTACGGAGGACTGATTTCTAACCTGAGTTTCCGCATACCATGCTTTGGTGATGGATAAATCTTCATTTGAATCAAATGATGCCATTGTTGTATGTAGAGGTATTGGGAGAGTTAGATGGAGTATATGATGATATGAGCTTTGGAGAGTATATGCAAATAGGTGTGTGTTGTTTTGTAGAGAGAACTAGTGTATTTATAGGATGGTGCCCAAATTTGGCCATTATGGTAGTCAATCAATGCAGTTGTACTTGAAAAAAATCGAATTTTGAACTCGTCGATGAGATTTTTGTCTCCCCAATATGCCGACTAAGTTTAGCCGGCAGGGTCGTAATTTTCTTACCCTGCCGACCTTATGATTTTAGGCATCAGGAGTTCATTTTCTTCTACAAATAGTCGTCACGGTATTTGGTCATTAAAGTGCTGGCTTTTATATAGTCGGCAAGATCGTAATTTTACAACCCTGCCGACCTTATGATTTTTGGCATCAGGAGAAGGTCATTTTCTGCTACACATAGTCGGCAGGGTCGATGATTTAATACATTGCCGACAGTTATACAATCGGCAAGGTATTAAATTATTGACCCTACCGACCCTGGTAACTATACCATTTCTGCTGTCAGGGACGGCAGTCTGGCAGTTCACAACCTTGCTGGCCCTGGTTTAGTCGGCAATGTAATTTAACAACACATCTACTCAAGACCCTGTCGGCTGAATTATTGAAACTTAACATAGATAAAAACACCATTCATTCAACAACTAGAAATCCAACATTTGTCCAAAATACGAAAACATACGTCCCATAAACCTTAAAAAAAAACATTTGTCCAACCATTAACCTTAACATTTGTCTACCACAACATAAAGAAATAAACTAGAAATGCATTCATTCACGACCACGACCACGACCACGGCCCCGTTTAGCATTATCACGACCACGACCACTACCACTACCACGGGTACGAGCCCTCTCTTTTTTAGCATTCATCTTAGCTTGTGCTTCCCTCTTGGCTTGTGCTTCCCTCTTTAGTTCAGCATTAACTTGCTCGAACAATTCGTCGGCATCCTCATTGTCAACATTGCTAGCATAGTCAATGTGCTTAGTTTGCTCTTCAATCGACAAAGGCTCTCCTCTGTCTCTCGCGCAACACATCATCTTCACAAGGGTCTTCAAATGCTCCTTCTATTTTCAATTAACCAAAAAACAATTAATAGAATAATTCGATAATATGATCTTAAAATAATAAGAACAACTATAAAATACTTACAAAGTTCTTAAGACTTGTTGTTGGGTCTTTCGATGGCATTTTCCTCTTATGAGCCGGTTGTTCAACAGTCTGTCCCCTAATCACAATAGGACGAGCAAAACCCAAGTACCATGACATGTAATTTTCATGATCTTCATAACCTTCGGTCACCTCGTCCAAAAGACTCGTCTCGATTTTACGGTCACATCTTCCGTTCCAATGAGATTTACCTGGTGGTGGAGCGTAACGGACGTCAATACTTTTTTGGGATGTTGTGCACCCTGCCCTCTCCACTTTAAAAAACGGATCATCACCGGGATGGGGTTCTTCTTGGACGTAACCCACTTGTCGCATTACCCGATGTGGATCGTACATTGAAAATCCATGGGTGTACAACAAGGGACCGTAGTAGAATGCAACATCATCTCTCCTTTGGATTAAACCTTCATTTCTAGCATCTCGATACGGATCAAATATTACCTCATCTGCAGTCAATTTGTCCAAGGCGATTCGCATGTTGATAAGCTGTTGCGGCATATCCTTATCCTGAGCACCACTAAAAGTGTATTTCTGTCCTCTTGGATTATTAATCGCAATCTTAGTGTTCACTTTGACGTGGGGGTTGGCTTTCACCAAAGTAGGGAAGTGCTCGTATACCGAAACCTATGCAAACACAAAGTTTAGTAAAAATCTTATCTTACAAGCATTTTGCAAATACATATGCATCTGATCAAATACAAGCATTTAGACAATAAAATTACCTGGAAGAGACATAGATTTCCGTTAACTTGCGCAGTGAGTGCCCTTGAAGCCTTTGTCAACTCATTGTTGAAGAAGGAAACCACCGCAGTACCCTAAGAATACATATGCATCTGATCAAAGGGATACAATAGTTGAACATACTTGCAGTTGACTAAGCTTCCGGAACTGTCGGGAAAGATACATTTGCCCAGGACGTATAGCAAATAAGCTGACGCGGTAGCATTGATTCGCACCAAGTCCACCCTTCCTTCGTTATCATAGATTTTCTTGGTCCCAGAGAATGTGTCCCTCAACTTCTTCAGATTAAACTTCTTGCTTAGATAACCATCCTTTATTACAAGCATAGACTCCGTCTCAATATGATTCCAACCGAACAAAATTTTGGTCAATTCGAAGATCTTGTCCCAAGAAATGCCATCATCGTATCCATCACTAATTGCTTTTCCCTCAACCTCGAGGCCTAGAATTTGATGAGCATCATCGGGATTTATCGCCATCTCACCAAATGGGAATAACATTGTATCAGTATCTCCGTAGAACCTCTCACAGAATGCAGATACGGTAACTCTATCATACTCAACAATCGAACTCTCCACCGCATGCCAAAACCCGGAGTTCTTGACAATCGCTTGCACCTCGTCACATTCCTTGTCAAGTGGTCATTTTTTAATCACAGTGTTTGAAGCTTGGCGCCTCAAGAGACGGATAGCATGCTGGTGATCCTAAATACCAAAAACACAAAATGAAAATAAATACAAACACTTGAAGCAAATTTAAGATAGATACACTTAAATAAAAAACAAAGACGGATTGAGATTACTTACGACAGTATTTTGAATTTCACATGCCCATGAGTCTTTGTATCCAAAAAGAACATGCCCACCATCTTCTGGAGTCCCCTGTGGAGGCTCACCTGGTTTCAGTGTAACCTTCAATTGAGAGGGAGGCATGTGGGAATCAACTGGTTTAGTGATAACCCTCTTCTTCTTTACGGTTTCAGTTGTAGTTGCATCTTGGGTTTGTTGATCATTAGCTTGAGTTTGTCGATTATTACTTGTTTATTCTCTACCTCCTCCTCCTTCTTCTTCTTCTTCTTCTTCTTCTTCTTCTTCTTCTTCTTCTTCTTCTTCCTCCTCTTCCTCTTCAACAATTTCATCTTCTCTATTATTATATTTATATCCATTTATTGTTATCGCCATCGTCATTACCTCCTCCAACAGGTGGCATGTCTTGATCACCATCATCATCATCATTGTTACCTCCTCCAGCAGCCGGAGTTCTTTCAACATTATCATCATCATCATCATCATTACCTCTTCTACCAGATGGAATTGATTGGTCTTCATCTGGAGTTTCATCTGAATCATTTGGTTCTGGTGGTGGTTGAGAATCATTCCGTTCACGGATCTTGAGCGTTCCCGGATGATAGACGTATTTATGTGTCTATTTTCATTTCTATTGTGTATATTGTTAGTACCCGTTTTTCTACTTATTTTGGCATTTTATCTCTTTGTAGGTGTTTTTGGAGAAATAAGCTTTTGCGGCGAAATTGGCTCGAAAAGTTGTTAAAGGTACCTGGGAGGACATTTGCTATTCGGACTCTCACTTTGGATAAGGGGTAACCCATTTCAAAGCAGTTTTTTTTTTAGTAACTCAATCACTCTATTTCAAACCAGCAGACATCAACATAAAAATTTGCAAAAACAAAAACAGAAGTAATAAGATGATTCCGAGATACGGTGAAACTATCATGTTATTTCTAATACCTGAGCTCCGTGCTTTTATGAATAGACTCTATATAGATGTTTCCATCCACTCATATTGGTTCCTCAACTCCTAAAACCAAAATGCTTCCATCCACTTAGATTGGTTAGTGCCATCCTTAATAGGCATAAATTTCTAGGCTCTGAAGTTTATAATGCAACTAAAAAGTTTCTCCCATATGGCGCCGTCGCCGGGGAGAAACGGTTTCCTTCACAAGTGAAGACTCGATTCTATACTTATATTCCGATTAAAATAGCAAATAAACATAGATGATATCAATATTACGAGAGACTGGGACTTAGGATTCCACCAAACTTCACAATCAATTGGTTCATACGATGATTCATAACAATACTAGCTCTTTTATAGACTCTATTCCTTTGCCAAAAGTATATTTTATAAAGCATTAGATGTAAATCATAAGCATAGTGCATCAAAAGTTCTTAGACTAAGCATACACTATCAAACAAAATCACAAATAATCAACGAAAATCATAAATCGATTGAAAAGCAATGCAAAAAGTCATAAGAATCAATTATAATTACCATCAATTGTGAAACATGGCTTCCTCCGTCATCCCAGTGTTGGGGTTTAGCTCCTCATGGTAAAAACATGCTCAAAAGATTGATTCATGGCTCAAAAAGTGTTTTTATTGAAGAGAAATAATAATACAGCGAATCTGCAACGCTTTTCTGGCGTTACAGAAATCACCGTTACAATGAAGTGTTGTTAATAAACGATAATCGGTTCTGCTGTTGAAGAACGACACTCGTCTGCGACTGTTCCGTGTGGGTCAATGTTCTTCGTGTTCTTCAGCAGCAGCAGCAGCAGAACCCGGCTCTGTGATTTCTCGGCTCTGCTCCTCATGGTAAAAACATGCTCAAAAGATTGATTCATGGCTCAAAAAGTGTTTTTATTGAAGAGAAATAATAATACAGCGAATCTGCAACGCTTTTCTGGCGTTACATAAATCACTGTTACAATAAAGTGCTGTTAATAAACGATAAATCGGTTCTGCTGTTGAAGAACGACACTCGTGTGCGACTGTTCCGTGTGGGTCAATATTCTTCGTGTTCTTCAGCAACAGTAGCAGCAGAACCCGGTTTCCTGCACCTTTGATTTCTCGGCTCTGTGGTGTTGAAGAATCATCGTATGAACCAATTGATTGTGAAGTTTGGTGGAATCCTAAGTCCCAGTCTCTCGTAATATTGATATCATCTTTGTTTATTTGCTATTTTAATCGGAATATAAGTCTAGAATCAAGTCTTCACAAGTCCGAGTTGAACGAACTCTACTTATCACTTTTTACAACAACATAAAATTACATCAATTTTTGGCGCCGCTGCCGGGGATTTCCTTTTTACATATAAGTCTAGAATTGAGTCTTCACAAGTCCGTGTTGAACGAACTCTACTTATCACTTTTTACAGCAGCAGAACTCGGTTTCCTTCACCTTTGATTTCTCGGCTCTGTGGTGTTCTGCTGCTGCTGCTGAAGAACACGAAGAACATTGACCCACACGGAACAGTCGCAGACGAGTGTCGTTCTTCAACAGCAGAACTGATTTATCATTTATTAACAGCACTTCAATTGTAACGGTGACTTCTGTAACGACTATAAAGCGTTGCAGATTCGCTGTATTATTATTCTCCTTCAATAAAAACACCTTTTGAGCCATGTTTCTATCTTTTGAGCATATTTTTACCATGAGGAGCTAAACCCCAACACTGGGATGACGGAGGAAGACGAATATCATACTTGGGGTAATTTTATTAATCCTTTTTAAGACTTTTGCTTTAATTTTAATTGAAATTATGATTTGAATTAATTGGTTGTCATTTAATTTGATGATGTATGCTTAGCTTAGGTGTTTTGATACATCATGCTTAGGATTTACAATCATTTTTTTGAGAATCTACCTTGGCAAAAATAGAGTCCATGTTTTTCTTGAGCTAAAATTGTCAAAGAATTAATAATTGAACCTTATGTTTTGAATTCGGTGGAATCCCGAGTCCCAGTAACTCTCGCACCCTTTATAATATTTTTGTATATATTTTTATTAAATTTAAAAACTCGAATCTTAACAAGTCTTAGAGTTCGAATCCTATTTACCACTTTTTCTACAACACTTTAAAATCACATCAATTTTTGGCGCCGCCGACGCGGATTTGTTTTTAGATTTAGAGTTTTTAGATTTATTTTTCTTTGTTCTTTTTTACGTTTCTTTGGGTATTTTTCTATCTGCTACAGGTTTTGGAGTTTGGATCGAAAAGAAAAAGAAGTTGTCAAGGAGTTTGGTGATTTCATAAAGACTTGGAGCTAAAGCTTAAAGCAAAAAGAACGGAGGAAAGACGAAGATATTTTTTTTATTTAATTAGATTTTATTTTTTTTTAGATTTTATTTTTAGAAATTGTAAATATGACTTTATTTTTGTAAATTTTTATTTTTGGACATTGGACTTTGGACATTATTTTTAAACCCTACGGAAGGGTATATTTTTAAATATAAACTGTTTGCAGGGAAGGACGACGATTACGATATCGTCTCGGGCCCTCGGGTTCGCACATTGACACAGGAGTCAGTGGCCCGAGTCGACTTCAGCGGTTCTTCGCCCGTCTGGTACGGGAGGTAAACTTTTAAACACCCGCGAATCCCCTGTCAGCGGGTTTACTGTCTTCCTTAAGGTGCATATATGCTGAGGAATTTAATACAAACATTTATTTTCCTAGTAAAGGGCAAGGCCTGGGCATATAAGATAAGAGTTCGGATTTCATCACCGTTCTCTTCTTTCCCGCTTTAGGAAAACGATACCAAACGCGATCCCAAGCCTAAAATCTTGATTAGAACGAGACCGATAAGGTAACGAGCTTGTAGGAAAGTCGTTTGAAAGGAATGTATTGGGTATCTTGTTAGCCTAACTCAAAGTTTAGAAAGATTACTATAAGTCGATTAGAGCCGCCTTGTAACCCAGGGAAGCGTTGCCAAAGAGGTGGGGGTATCAAAGCTCCTCTGAGCTTCCCCTACTTCTCTTCGACTTACTTTATTCGGATCGATCAAGAGAGGTTTGCTAAAACTATACCCAGTTGCCTTTTGGGAGATTAGAAGCTGGTCTAGAAACAATCTAAGTGGAGCCATCATGCTTGTTGTTTGCTAGATTTTATTGGTTTGATTTGGTCGAGTCAGACTTGTTTGTGATTGTGTAGAATTCCCTTGCAATTAAGAATGTCGAACTGGTATGATAGAAACCAATACAATGAGTATCGACCTGAATTTGAATATGGACATCATCATTTTTATGACCATAGTGGGAATAGTAGTTATGAACCATAACCTTTTCAAGGTTATGGTTCATACCATGGTGAGCCCAATTATTATCCACACACACACCGGTCATACGAGCAAGAAAATAAGGATTATTATAGTGCTAGTACCTCGTCTTTGGACAATACAATCAAATTGTTGAAAACTAGTCCTTATTATGATCCTTCTGTTCCTATTTATGATCCTTCCGTATCTTTAGAAGAGTCTCTTAAGCAGTTAACTGAGCAAACAAATAGGTTTATGTCGGAAATGAATAGACAAACTGCACTATTGAGAAAACTTTATATAGAGGAATCCCTCAAGCTGATGGCTGAGACAAACGAAAGACTTGCTCGAAATAATCTTAATTTCCAATACAGTGTTTCCAATAATACCCTTGAAAATAATGATAGTTATTTGCATAATCAAGATGACGAGGTTAGAATTGGTAACACTACATGTTTAGATGAGGTTCAACCATTTCCATGTTATTATAATGACGATTATGATGAGGATAGTGTTGCTGAAGAATCTGAAATATGTAGGCATAGTGATCAGGAATTTGTTACTCCAATTGAGCTTTATAATGATAATGTTATTTCTAGTTCAAATCCAAATAATTTTAATAATTATTCACCTATTCAAAAGGACGAGGATTTGTCTAGAGATATCCCCGTTTTAGACGATGTAGTATTTCCTTTTGATTACGAAGCCAATAATGGTTTAGAGGAACGAGTTTATTATGAAAATACTGTTTTATTGTCTAGTGATTTAGGAACAATAGTCTTAGACAAAGAAAATGAACTCGTGGAGATGAGTGAGGATGAACTTGACTTAGAAGAATCAATTGCCTATTTTCAGGAATCTGATGACCTAGAAATTAGGGAGATTGTGACTAGTCTAACTAGAGACACTGAAAACTCTAAGTTTGGGGGTGATTATCATTCTCCATGTGCTTTAACTCTTAGAAAGGTCCCTCACTTGGGACTTGACATATGTGCCTCAACCGTTTTAACAGATTATCTTCATACACGTTTTCCTGAACCTAGTGATGTCCATAAGGAAGTTCAGTTGTTAGAAACCCATCCTCTGGTTGATGTGGTTTACCCAGGCTATGATACCCCGATCGACTTTGTTTTCCCACCAAATATTTTTCTTCCAAAAGTGGGAACATATGGTTTTCAAATGTGTCAATTATTAAGTTTTGAGACTAAGCCTAAGTACTTTAGGTTAATAACATCGACACATTTGCTTAAGAATGACCACTACTCTCATTGTGGTCAATTATGTAAGTCAAACCTGATTGACTTAGAGGATCCTCAATTATTTAGGTTATTATTATGTGCTTCTAAGTTCTTATTTGAGTTTCTACAGACTCTAGGACCTAATAATTTGGATCTCACTTATGAGGGAATGCATCCAATGAAAATATTTTATTTAGACCCTTTCATAAAGCCTGAACCTGAACCACAATTAGATATAGATATTCTAATCAGGAAACTAGGCAAGGGTTTGCTCGGTTTGTTCATTTTCTTGGCATGTTGCAGATTCCTTTTACTTGTGATAGCTCTATTTGGTTTTAAAGACCCACAGTTATTCCGACTGTTACTATATGATTCGAGGTGACTAATCCTTTCTTAGTCTGGTTGAAGACTTTAAACTTAGCACTTCTTTGGAGGTAACCCATTCTCATGCAACACGGTAATATCTTTCCTTAACTCTTTTGCTTCAAATGATAACAGTTTCTCCTTGTTCATGCTTTTAATTTTATCTTTAGAACATTGAGGACAATGTTAGATTTAAGTTTGGGGGTATGGGAGAAACTTTTTAGTTGCATTATAAACTCCAGAGCCTAGAAATTTATGCCTATTAAGGATGGCACTAACCAATCTAAGTGGATGGAAGCATTTTGGTTTTAGGAGTTGAGGAACCAATCTGAGTGGATGGAAACATCTATATAGAGTCTATTCATAAAAGCACGGAGCTCAGGTGTTAGAAATAACATGATAGTTTCACCGTATCTCGGAATCATCTTATTACTTTTGTTTTTGTTTTTGTTTTTGCAAATTTTTATGTTGATGTCTGCTGGGTTGAAATAGAGTGATTGAGTTACTAAAAAAAAACAAAAACGGATCAATTAATGCCCCTTGATGTATTGTAGTCAAGAGTTTGTCACCAAAGCGAGGAGGTCTTGAAGGAGGAGTAATACTTTTCTTCTTTCCCTTTGCCAACCTAAACAAGAACAATTAAGAAAAAAATTCAATAGTCGTCAGGGTCGACAAATATAATCAAGCCGGCGGAACTATGGTCGGAAGGGTCGATAACTAAAATACATGCCGGCTAAACTATAGTCGGCAAGGTCTTATTCAAATAACCTACCGGCTTATAACAACTATGAACACAGTAGATACAAGGATTTTCCACATAATTAGTCGGAAGGGTCTATAACCCATACAGTGTCGGCTTTTACACCGTCGGCAGGGTAATATTCAAATACCATTCCGACCTTATGATTTTAGGCATCAGGAGACACAAACTATTTTCAAAACACACCGCCGGCAGGGTAAAAAATTATACTCCACCGACTAAAAAAATAATATATCGACGGCAAGCTCTTAGGTTGAATACCTTGCCGACGCTGTAAAAATCAGTTACAGGTATTCAACAGTTGGCAAGATCTTCAACCTAAGAGCTTGCCGACTAACCCTAAATATGAAAAGTCGTCAGGGTCGAATTAGAGACCCTTCCGGCTAAATAATTGCAAATTCAGAATTTTGATTTTTCTTACCTAATTTTACATGCAAACATGAAATTGAAGTACTGGAGTGAGTTTAAGTAGGCCCTTACTTTCTCAATCGCGCCATTTCTCCTTTTTCAGCGGCGTTGATTTCTTCTTCTTCAACTGCTTTTTCCTTCTCTTTTTGTTGAACTAAATTTGGAAATCCTATTCATTGTGTTTTCTATTTATGTTTTTCATATGACTAGCCCTAGGCCGCGGCAGCTCAATTTTGAAGATTAATCGGAATTTTTGAATCGACGATTACGACGAATTAATTGACGAGTTTTCAATGGTGGGGGATGGAGAATCTGGTAAGGTAGAGGTGGAGGAGAAGAAGAAGAGAAGATGATGAAATGAAAAAAAAATGAAAACTGATTAGGATAATAAGAATTATAAAGGGTAAGGGTAGTTTTGTAACTTCACCTATTAGGACTCCCCCTTAGCCCTTAAAAAGAGTCCACTTAAAATCGGGTATACCCCAATTTGGCGAGGTTTAAAAGCTCCTCTTCCCCAGCTTTTAAAAGTTGAGGAATTTTTGAAGTGCTTTGTGTTCAAAGCACTTTGAAAATATTTTACCAAACACTAATATGAAAAATAATTACTATATATACATTTTGAAGGTGCTTTTAGAAAAATAAAAGCATTACCAAACCCAGCCTTAGTTTTAATATATTTTCCTTTTATCAAAAAAATTAAGTTGATATTAGAAAATTCAAACCCCTTGCTGGCTTAACTTTTCCAACATTCTAGTGCGATTTGATGCTCTCTATCTTCTTCTTACTAAGGTATTATATACATGATAATAGTTGCGCCTTCATCCCCTTCTTATTTGTTGGTTTAAGTAATGCATTATCTCTAACATTCAGTTGTCAATTTTCTGCTATTTGATTCCGGATCATGAGATTAGACAATCATATAGCGCACTCAAAATCAATTTTCTACTTCAATTTCTTTTTAGATTGGACAATCATGTAAATAGATCACTTTGATCAGAAATAAACTAGGGTGGTTTGGTGGTGAGAATACTCAGGTTGGTGGTGTGGTGGTGATGGTGGTGATGAAGGAAAGGAAACGATGAAGACATGGAAATGAAGCATGTAGTTGTTAGGTAGTTGTGGTCATAGTGGTTTCCGGCGGAGATGTGGGCATGGTGAAGAAAGAAGCGTAAGTGGGATGACCTCCGAGAGTTCAACTTTTTGGCATGGTGAAAAAAAAAACAGAAATGGGACGACGTTCGAGAGTTCGGCTTTCTTACTCAATCTGACTTAGGTTTTTCTCACATGCATGTGGAATAGTCGCGTCATTACTTACAAAACATGGATCAAAAGACATCTAGTTGAAGCATAGAGTGGCGAAACCAATCAATGGACCTCTTCAAAGTCTCGATGGACCTTGATGGAAGCAGCTGAAAATCTGTTGTTGTGCACCATTTTGCTTTTGCAATATCAGATTCCCATAGAGAGCAAAAGAATAAAAGATTTTGTAACGATCATTTGCCAAAATCACGTACCATAATTAAAAAAAAAAGTTCAATATACATACAAAAACACATTTTGTGTAAATAGAAATTTCTTTTTAAGGTGGAATATCCAGGGAATAAAATTGGAAAAAAAAAACTTTACAAGAGAGCAACAAAGCTGAAGTGAAATCATAAGTTTAAAATATAGGTTCTTTCAAGTAACCATTACATCCTGATGTGAGGCAAAACATAAGTTTAAAATACATGTTCTTTCAAGTAACCATTACTTTGTGATACGAGGCGTCCGAGAAATATACAAAAGCTAAAGTCTTAGAGTAATTTGAATTGTGTACTACAAAATCCAAAGTCTTAGAGTAATTTGAATTGTGTAAATAGGTATTGTTGAACGAAGAGTTTGAATTTTTAACGGAATGGTAGGCGCATCGCACGTGTCTCTAGACTAGTAAAACATAAAGAGAACGTGATGTACATTTGATCATGTTTGGAATTTTAATTCATGCGAAAGGAAATATAATTAATGTTTTAAAGATTCTCCATGGCAATCTCACTTCATATGTGATTCATCAAGCTTCAAAAAAAAAAGTGATTTATTTAACAGTGTAACCTGTGTACCAGTCAACACTGGAATATATCCCAAACATTTGATATAACAAGTGAGGTGTATGCAACCATCCTCGCACCTCACTAGCCAAAGAATCCTATTACCGGGGCTTGAATTTTTTGGAATTTGGGGGCTTTATATGATATCTAACATCCTTAAGGGGGATAAGGGGGGACCTAATTCTTATGAAAAGTCAAATATACCCTTGATCATTATTATACCTAAAATCAAAACTAAATCAAATTTCAAAACCAAAATTAATTCACCAAACCCTTTTTCTTCTTCTCAAAATAAAAACAAAACCTTGAATTTTTTTGTTATCAAATCTCCATCGATTTTCAAAAATGTTTATTAAGATTTTTTTTCAATATGACAAGATCAGGACGATTTGGATTATCATAGACTTGTTATGATTCTATTGTTTATGAAGGTGTTGAACCACAAATTGAAGATTGAAGATTAGGTGAATGAATCTGTTCAAACACCATTAAATCCTCAAGAATGCTAAGAATTCAAAAACCCGCCATTTATTTTTCCTTTAAATTGGTTTATTAGGTAAGATTGAAGAATTTAGGGTTTAGGAAAACTGGTTCTGGGAGGATTACGGCTAGGAGTTTTTTTCGACCTAGCCGTAAATGTGTAGCAACGGTTGGGACTCAAAGAACTCCCAACCGTAAAGTAGCTATCACGGTTGGGACTTTTCTAGCCGTTAATTGTTCTGTATCTGTATAAAACAAGGAAATTTCTCAAAATCGGCTAGGAATTCCTAACCGTAACTCTAGGTTCCCAGTCGTTCTACTAGTTTCCCGGCCGTGAAGTTTTGTGTCGGTCGGGTTGGAAAGTTTTCCCAGCCGTGAAGTTTTATTTCGGTTGGGTTGGAAAAATTTCCTAGCCGTCGACTGACAAACAGATGGGTTTTGTATTGCTTCCTAACAGTAATTGTCTGAATGAAATTTTAGTGTTTCTCTATTCTTATATAATTGTGTCATTTTTAGGAACCAAGGAAGAGAAAGACCATACATTTTTCACTGAAATGAAAAGGAATACATATTTCATAGCATAAACTTTAAAAAAAAAATCATTACGTTGCTAACATGGGTCTTAATGATAGTGGAAGAAGTCAGCGTAGATACGTTCTTCCAAGACATGATAGCAACCATGAAGGTCAAACTTCTTTCCATGGACATCCTCATAATCAGCTTCGGCCATCTCCCACTGGAAAAACAAAACAATTTTAAGTTGGTTTTACATAAAACAATTTTTGATGGGCCAATTATTGACAAACTTACTCTTTGTGCACGTGACATATTGGGATTGTTTTCCTTTACGGCTTCCATTTCGTCTTTGAAGGCTTCCAATTATGGAAAGATCTGCTCAAATATTTTCTTAATGAGTTTCATCGATCTTCCATTACGATTTCCTTCTAACGCCACAAAAACAATACGCACACGATTCCAAAAAGAATCTGAGGTTTCATTTATGTAAATGTTAACATGTTCGTAATGTTTTACTACTGTGAGCCAGGCCCTGACGATTGCAACATTCTCTTCGGTAGTGTACGGAGTAACCATGTTTCTTTTTTTTTTTGTAACAATTGTGTGTGTGAGAGAGAGAGTGTGTGTGTTTTTTTGCACAAATTCTTAGTTGGAGAAGGGTCATTTTATAGCAAAAAATGACCCAACGGCTAGTTCCTCAAAAAACTCAACGCATTAACACAGTGCAGTTGGAGAATTACGGCCAGGAAACATAAAATCTTATGGCCGATATGCCGGTTACGGCTTGGTATTTCCAGGTTTCCCGACCGTAAATCTGAACTTTCCCAGAAGTTTCCCAGCCGTTTTCAATGCGTCCCAGCTGAAAATTCATATGTGATACCTCTGTTCAGATTTTCGTCCAGGAAACATTGAAAAACCAGGCCGTAACAATTTTAACGGCTGTGACGTATTGAAAACGTCTGGGAAACTTCTGTGAAAGTTCATATTTACGGACGGGAAACCTGGAATTACCAAGCCGTAACCGGCATATCGGCCAGAAGAATTTATGTTTCCTGGCCGTAATTCTCCAACTGCATTGAGTTAATGCGTTGAGTTTTCTGAGGAACGACTAGTTTTTGAAAAAACTAGCCATTGGGTCATTTTTTGCTATAAAATGATCCTTCTCCAACTAAGAATTTGTGCAAAAAACACACACACTCTCTCTCTCTCACACACAATTGTTGCAAAAAAATGAAGAAACATGGTTACTCCGTACACTACCGAATAAGATATGGCAATCGTTAGAGCGACGCTCAATGTGAGAAAGCATGACGAAAATCAAGGCATTAACGCGGGAGAAAGTGATGATTCTCAATGGAACCGCATATTTATGGTCTTTGTGGCCATAAAAATCAAAATGGAAGATCGATGAACCAAATAAAGGATAGGTTCAAGGAGATCTACCTAGAAATGGAAGTTTTTAGGGTGCAATTAGCACGGGTGAAGGCGATGAGTCCCGAAATGTCCTTTTTCAGTAGAGTGAGTATGTGCAAATGTTTTCTAATCAAGTAAGTTTTGAATAAAATACTAACTTTACTTTGATTTTCTTTTAGGTCGTCTGGGCTCTTGCCCATTACCAAGCTATTCGTCGCAAAAAATTTGAGCATGAGAAATGCTATTGGATCACGATAGAGTTTATTGAGATTTACAACTAACCTTGACTATTTAAGTGTATCCATGTTTTATTTTTTGCATTTAGGTGTTTTATTTTTTACATTTGGGTATAACTATTGAATGTAACGTGGCCTAGCCAAATTATATAATGGTAACATTATGAATTGATGAATGGAAAGTGAAAAATTTGATCGAATACAACAACAAAATTCAAAACCAACCATAGTAACGGCTGGGTTTACCAGCCGTAAGTATCCGTAATTATGGGAATCGCACTTAACGGCCAGAATATCCTGCCGTAACCTGTTAAATCCCAACCGAAAAACCATCTTCCAAACCGATATCTATATTACGGTTGGGAAACTATAGGAACCCAGACGATATAGCGTTTACGGTTTGGTCGTGGTCCGTTATCAAACCGTACATTTGAATTTTCAGTTTTTATGGTCAAAACAGCTAATTTTACATTAAAACCTGGCCGAAATACTTGAAAAGATATGAAACTATTCGTTTTTTCTTTTGAGAAATGGAACAAACATAAAACAAAATAGACCAAAATGGTTTTTCATTCATTGAATCGGAAAAGCATACATATTTCATTACATTGATAAGATAGATCATAACAATTAAAATAAACCCTTATTCGTATCGGTCAAAATCATAGATAGTATTTTTTAAGATGCGATACCTATCATTTTGTTGAAACTCTTTCCCATGAACTGCCTCATATTGGTGGTGAGCCCTCGACCACTATAGAAACAAATACGATATGTTAAAAATATATACGATATGTTAGATAGTGTTACTCAAAACGATTTCTAATGAAAAAACTTATTAAAAAACTTACTCTTATCGCACTTGGCATTGTGGGATTGGCTTCCTTTTGGGCTTTCATTTCCTTCTTGAAATCTTCGCATTCTACAAAGCCTTTCTCGAATCTCTCCTTAGCGCTTGCCAAAATTCTTCCATTATGATTTCCGTTTAGTGTAACAAAAACTATGAAAACATGGTTCCAAAAAGACAAGGATGTTTGATCTACGTCAATGTCTAGATCTTCATCATGTTGTCTGACCGTCGTCCATGCTCTAACAATCGCAGAATCTTCTTCATTGGTGTAGGGAGTCACCATAGTGTTTTTCTTCTTTTTTTGGATGACAATGAATATGAGAGCTTACAACTAGGATTTGGGTGAGAAAGAGATGATAGAATGATCTCCTTTTATAGGGTGTAATGACCTAACCGTTTTTAAAAAAAAAAAAAAAACAACTAGCCGTTTAGTTTAAAAATAGAAGTCAACCAATGCATTTAATGCATTGGTTGAGAGTGTTCAGGCCTAAAAACGTCTGGGTATCCCAGTTTGCAACCGTGATTGAGACACAGGTGTCTCTGAATGAGTATTCGGCCGGGAGTTCATAATAACCCAGCCATAAATTTGACTTACGACTAGCAGTTCTTACTAACCCAGCCGCAAATTTCTATTACAGCCTGGAGTCCTAAAATTACGAATCGTAAAGCTTTATAACGGCTGGGACGACAACATTTTCCCAGCCGTAATTCGTAAAAAACTAAGATGGGTTGAATCAATCAAAATTTCTAATGGGGGTTGATTACAGGGTTTTCTAGACTAGTTTCAGGATATGTTTCATCAGTTTTTCTTCAAAGTTTTCAAAAAGTTCATCAAAATCATCCTTCTTCTTCTCCAAAATCAAAAAATAAATAAAATTAAAATTGATTCTCAAGAAATTAATCACTAAATTAGTATAATCCATTTGCTAATCGTGATTAGTTTACTTAATCACCATAATTATCACTAATCAAATCGAAGGTATATTGGGTATTATGTAAAATGGAGGATAAGGGGTTATCAAAAACCACTATTTCATGACCCACTAAGCCCCCAAAAACCAATCTCCCCTGCAGCCCCAATATTAGGATTCTAGCCAAAGTCATGAAAAAATTTAGTATATTGGCAACCCCACAGATTACAGAATGGAAAATTTAAGCCAAAACCAGCCCCGCTGACGAAATTGCCCCCTTGAGGTTCATTGTCATGTTTCAGTTCCAACCAAATGAAATTCCCCCAAAGTACCATTTTTCTCCTGTCTTCTGTAATGGAGCTCAGCAGTTGATTATCTCTCTATACTCAGTACAACAAAACCAATATCAAAAGAGATAAAGAGAGGAGTCCATGGATACACTTAAAAGGTTTCTAGGGTTTCTGATTCAGTAGTTAATGAGCTAATTTTTACATTTTACTGGTATGCATTCTTCTATTTATACTTACTGAATTCCTCCATGTTTGTGTGTTGTAATCAGTCTTTAATTTAGAAATTTTTACATTGGATTTCCTTGTTACAGCAAGTTTTCATTTTTATAAAATTTTCATTTATTTGTTTTTTCCCCTCTTTTTTGGTGTGTTAGGGGAGTGATTATAAATGAGGCAAATTTATGTAATCCAAGTTATTAGACTGTTCTTGTTTGATATTTAGTACATGGGGTTTTGCTTATCTAGTGAAAAGACTGTGTTCTGTTTGTGTCATTGAAGTTATTAAACTGTTTCTGTTTGATATTGATACATGCATTCTGTGTATCTTGTGGAAAGAACGATATTGATATCCATTTAATCTTGCAGTGCAGTTTTATGTAATCAATAATCAACAAAGGGTTACTATCGGGGTCAATGGCACGCGTTGCCATATGGTATAATGGGAAGGTTGTCGATGACAACCCCCACAATCCGAAGTATGTGGGTGGGAAATTTAAAATGTTCGAGGTTGGTGAGAATATAGCAGTGAGTGAGTTCTTTGAGATTGTCAGAGAAAAATGTGGTATCGGGAGTAGTATCCGCATTACAATAAATTATCGTCTTTTCCTTAGCTCCACCTCTGCTGCGCTTGTTGACATTGCTGGATGTGACACACTTAGTGATTTCCTGTCGGGCTCTGAGATACATGCATTTTATGTTCAAAAAGAATGTGCACCAGCCGAAGAACCTAACCTGAGGGAAATAATTGAGAGGTAAGTGTGATCATTCTGGAACTATATATATATATACTTAGTTGTGTGATTTAACCTCATCACATTGATGACACAATTTAGTTGTCGCACAGAACTTCTGCTGGTAGCAAGGAACCTTGCCCTAGAGGGACGGTTGAAAGGTAAATGTGTTCATTGCTAAGCTATAAATTTTTATGCATTGTTATACTTTCAATGCTGACACAGTATAGTTGGTGGATAGAACATCTACTGGTTCCCAAGATAGTCGTGTTCGGGTTCAAGGCTCATCCTCAGCACATGTCGTTCCAGAGCAGCCAAATTTGTAAGTTCACTTATGTTTAAGTGCACCAGTTCTGTTTTGTAAGTCACCCATTAACATGCATATTAAGAAAAGCTTAATCTTCCTCCATTTCGCAGGAACCTTCTTAAGACGAGAAGCAGTACCACAGTACAGACACGTGCGATGAGGAGGTAGATTGCTGTTGTTCTAATGATAGCCTTGAAATCATGTTTGGCAGAACCTCAAATATAATAACTTTTTCTTTCTTGAAAGCAGGCAAGAACAAGCTCCATCTGGCCTTGCTAGGGAAACCGTGGTAGCAGATCTTGCAGATAGTTCGAGGTTATCACCCCACCATTCTTTTGACAATGTCATAGACGGTTCATCTGATAGGTGGTCTCAAGTTGGATTCTGTTTTAGTTTTCTATTTTCTTGTGGTTTTCTGTGCACGTTTGCCTAAATTTCTGCAAAAATATAACTGTACTGATAATTCTCTGCTGCAGTTCCTCCTTGGATGATGAACAACACAATGAACCATTGTTGATCTCTTCTTGGGATGGTGGGCAGGGTGAAATGGAATCTCCAACTGATAATCCAACATGCCCGAACACTCAAGCATCTGTGAGGCATGGGTAATTCAAAACCTTATCCTGTTAACTTAGACATAGAATATAAAGCTGACCTTACGCTGAATCAGATTAAATGCCCAGGATTAACATGATATGAAAAACATCATAAATACACAATTAGTTCACACTATAACTTGAAAGATTGTGTAAACAAGGACTTGAACTCCTACTTCTTTTTCGTGATGCTTAGTTGATGAAAGAAATTATACATATGTAACAGGCTAGAAGAGGATTCATATCATTTATGACATGTGTCCTCTAACCTTCCCTTCACAATCACCTCATACTCGATATTTAGACACGCATGCTCCATCAATTGTATATTTAAGCTACTTTACGCTACTATAGCAATTAACTACCATTAAGCATAAGTACATGATTAAGAACTTTTTTACAGAAGAACTTTTTACATAAGAAATTTAAGCAACATTACTTTTTCCTGTTCCTCCTTATTTACAAATGCAACTTACATGATTTCTCACCATCCAGATCAGTTTCCAAAGCAGATGTAGGAGGCAGTAGGTTCACTAGTGCAGATCTTAATGCTCCTATTCTGACAAGTTCCGCTCTAGACAATGAGTTTTTTGTGGGTCAAATCTTTGAGACGAAGCAGAAATTAAAGTTTGCTTTGCATGATATAGCTGTTAGGTCCAGGAGAGAATTGAGGGCCTGTAAAAGCGACCAGCAAAGAGTAGAGTGGAAATGTGGAGCAAAAGGCTGTGGATGGTGCATTCGGGGAAATAAAATTGGTGATTTGCCATCATTTAGAATTACTCGGTATTTGAAACCTCATACATGTAAACCACTAGAAGGGCAGTTGGATCACAAGAAAGCATCAGTTGATTGGATTGCTGCTAAGGAAAAAGAGATGCTGAAGATTCAGCCAGATTTAAGCACCAAAGAGATAGTTACAAACATCGAAAAACGGTTTGGTATCAAAATTTCAAGTACAAAGTCAAAAAGGGCTATGGCGTCAGCAAAAGAATCTCTTCATGGAAATTACAAGGACTCCTTTGATAATCTTAGAGGTCTTGAGAGGGAATTTACCAACAAAGGAGATGGGACAGTAACGAATCTGATTGGCAACGATGATGGAACATTCCGTAGTTTCTTTTGGGCATTTGGACCATGTATAGAAGCTTTTAACATTTGCTTGAGGCCAATATTGATAATGGACAGTACAATCCTAACAGGAGTTTACAGTGCAGTGCTACTGATCGCTTGTGGAGTTGACGGGGAGAACGAAATTGTGCCAATCGCATTTTCAGTGGTTGAGGAAGAGAACGACGACGGCTGGGGTTTCTTTGTACAATGCGTCCAAAACCTCGTCTTGGGTCCAAGTCGTAAAGAACTAACCGTTGTCACAGACATGAAAGAGTCTATTGTCACGTCAATAAAGCAATTTCTACCATTAGCCCATCATTCATTCTGCCTTCAGCGCCTGACAGAGAATTTTGTCTCTAAGTGCCATGAAAGGATTCTCGAGGATTTAGTATGGCGATGTGGGACAGCATTCACTAGAAAAGAGTGTGACCACTACTTGGAGCATTTAAGAAGAGGAAACACTCAAGCTTCAGATTGGTTGGAAGCAGTGGATAAGAGCTTATGGGCAACAAGCTATTTTAGTGGGTGCAGGTACGACATTTACACAACAAAACTAACTGAAAGCTTCAAAGCCATTATTGGTGACGTCTTAGACCTTCCTATCACTGGACTGGTTCTCGGAACACGTATTAAGGTTGCGGATTATTTGTATAAGCGTCAACAGGATGTGTCGGATATTGCCAATGGATTGACAAAGCACTATGCAAGACTATTGGAGACTTCTCAATTAGAATCAAACATCTATAATGTAACACACTTCAGTCTGCATGAGTCACGAGTGTATATCCAAGACCAAGAGTTTTCAGTGAACTTAAATGGACGCACATGTTCATGTCGTCAGTATCAATTAATGGGAATGCCATGTGTCCATGCAATTGCGGCAATACAAGCTCGGTACTACAACATCTATGATTATTGTGCTTATTGGTACACAATTGAAACATACCGTCAAACTTATTCAAAGACGCTTTCTACTATTCAAAGTCGCATTGATTGGCCTTGTGAGCCAAATGACTCTCCAATTCTGCCACCAACATGGCGGAAGAGAGGGGGTCGTCGAAAGCGTAAGAGCATAGAATCTCAGTCACTAGTTCGTGGTGGTACAGTACGATGCGGAAAGTGCAAGGAACCTGGACACAACCGACTTAAATGTGGGGTCAAGTCAGCATAAAGGTAATCTCTTTGCTCTTCTGTTTGTATGGTCTACAGCCTACCTCAATAAACCATCCAAAATAATACTGTATGACTTGGTTGAGTCATTGTTATATCATGTACTTACTCTGCAATTATTCAGAAGTATGTTTGTTGTGTAACTACATCAATAGTCCAAGGAAAGCTGGTGTTATGTGGGCTAAAGAGTGGTCGAGATCGTTCTGAATTGGCCTGAAAAAATCTAACCTTGTCTCGGTTTATCCAACCAAAATAGTAGTAAAAATCGTAGATGTGTGATTGCTTGCATCCGGGATGCAAATTTGATGTTTCAATTATCTCTAACAGTAATAACTACATCTTTTTCGATGCGGCTTTCAAGAAAAACTCTAATAAGTTTGCCTATGCTCTGATAGACTGATTTATAATTTTGTAGGAGGAACATGGAGATGCTCAAGCCCTGAGGAAGCAGAAGCTAGAGCTTGCAGAGAAGCCACAAGATGGGCCAGAGAAATTGGCTTAGACAATATAGTCTTTCTAAATGACAAACTCAAGGTTATCAACGGAACGAAGAAAAGAACTTTTGCTGTCAATTGGAGAAGTAAGGCTTTTCTAACAGTTCTTTTGCCTCTTCTTCTTATCATTATGTCAATAGGGATTGTAACTTTATAGCGGATAAATTAGCCAAGTATCTTAATTGGTTTGATATCCAGAAAATAGACTCTAGATGTTGGGATAGAAGTAGGAAAAGTAAATATCTAAGCGAACTGATATTAGAAAATTCAAACCCCTAGCTGGCTTAACTCTACCACCATTCTAGTGTGATTTGGTGCTCTCTATCGCCTTCTTACTAAGGTGTTCTCTGTGACTTTTTTTTTCCCGTTATTTGGTTTCTTCTTTGTCGTTGATACACCACTGAAATTGAGGATATTATATGAATCTTATTATTGGGGCTGCACCCGGATGAATCTGATTACCGTTTTTTTTTTTTATTCCACCCAACGTTCCACAATATCATGGAACATGGCTTGGAAAAAGTTGGAAAAAGTGTGGAACACACCAACTTGGAAGTCATTAGACTTGACATTCCACAGTTTTTCCACATTTGGAATAGGTTGGGTTCCACCATAAGACTTGCTCTTAGTATTAACTTTTATAACCCCTTATCCAACTATTTTCAATAATGGCTAAAATGCCCCTAACTTGATTAGTGTTAATTTTGACGATTAATGTATAGATTAAGATTAATCATTCTACTAATTTTCTGGAAATCAACAAAAAAGAATTCTCTCTTTTTTCTAGTAAGATGATTTTGAAATTTTTCTCAATTTTTTTAAAACACTCCAAAGAACCTCATACTTGATTCCCAATAACAATTTTGTTGATTCAATATCCATAAAAATCGAGAAAATCTGGTTTTTTGCAGTTACGGTTGGATAATATTGTCGACCCAGCTGTAAATAAAAGTTTACGACTCAGAAGCGAAATAATCTCAGTCGTAAACTACAATCACGGCTAGGAAATGAAGAACTCCCAGCCGATTTTTTTCTCTCACTTTTTTTGTAAGTATCAGAAGAGTAGCGGCTAGGTTTTCCAAGCCGAAAGCTCAAGTTACGGTTGGGAAACCTAGCCGAAAAAAACATTTTCGGCTGGGAAATCTTGAACGAAACTCAACCTTTTTTTTTTTTTTTTTTTTTATCAGAATCGCTTACGGCCAGGAATTCCTAACCTTAAACAGCATCTTACGACTGTAAATTTTAATTTCCCCAACGGTAAACCAAATTTACGGGTAGGATTTCCTATTCTCTCAGACGTAATATGTGACTTACGGTTGGGAACTAAGAACTCCCAACCGTAAACACTTTCAGATTTTTTTTTTAACTTTAATTTAACCGAATCGAGTTTTTTTGGCTATCAAAAACAAAAATTGATGACGGGTTTTCTTATATTTTTCTTTTTATGATCATCACTTTCATCGTGATGCGATGGAGAAGAAGAATAATAAATTTAGGTTTTTTTTACGATCACCATCTTCATCATGATGAAATTATGATCATTACCTTCATCATGATTTATGACTTAGAAGAGAAGGAGAAGATAGTAGATTTAGTTTTTTTTTTTTTTAATCATCTTCATCATGATGGAATTATGATCGTCATCTCCATCATAATGTATGAATGAGATGAGAAGGAGAAGAAGAGGATGATAGATTGTTTTTTTTTTGTTCATCATTTTTCATCATGATAAAATTACGATCATCATCTCCATCATGATCTATGAATGAGAAGAGAAAGAGAAGAAGTAGTCACCTCTTTGTATTAAGAGCGAAAAAGAAAAGAAAGAAGTGGTCCATTCATGGGTAAACTAGTAAACTAATAATATTTGACTTTCCAAATAAGAAAACAAGCCTATTTTTTTTGACACATCCAGACAAGGAAACAAACCCATTTGTTTAGAAACGGGAGGAGTAGTAAATTTAAATTATGCATTATCTCTAACTCTCCAATAACTAATATAAGAAAAAGATGTCTTTTATGTACGACCCTTTTTTTTGGTACTTGAAAATGACTTTATCCTTATATTACTCACAATTGCCCGTTCCTTTCTTTCTCCTTCCAAATTTGTACTTCTCGTTCTAGCATTTGTCAATTTTCTGCTATTTGATTCTTGATCATGAGATGAGACAATCATATAGCATATAGCGCACTCAAAATAAATTTTATACTTCAATTTCTTTTTGGATTGGACAATCATGTAAATAGATCACCTTGATCAAATATTCAAATAAACTAGGGTGGTTTAGTGGTGAGAATACTTAGGTTGTTGGTTTGGTGTTGGTGGTGGTGATAAAGGAAGGGAAGCGATAAATACATGGAAATGAGGCATGCAGTTGTTAGGTAGTTGTGGTCATGGTGGTTTGCGGCGGAGATGGAGGCATGGAGAAAAAAGAAGCAGAAGGGGGACGACGTTCGAGAGTTCGACTTTCTTACTCAATCTGACTTAGCTTTCTCTCACCTCTTTCTCACATGCCTGTGGAATAACCACGTCATTACTTACAAAACGTGGATCAAAAGCCATTTAGTTGAAGCATAGAGTGGCGAAACCAATCCATTCATCAATGGACCTCTTCAAAGTCTTGATGGACCTCATAAGTTGATGGCAGCAGTTGAAAATCCGTGGTTGTGCACCATTTTTCTTTTGCAATATCAGATTTCCATAGAAAGCAAAATAATTTTTTTTTGTAATGATCATTTACCAAAATCATGTACCATAAAAAAAAAAATACACACCAAAACACATTTTGTGTAAATAGAAATTTCTTTTGAAGGTGGAATACCTAGGGAATAAAATAGAAAAAAACTTTACAAGAGAGCAACAGAGCTGGAGTAAAATCATATGTTTAAAATATATGTTCTTTCAAGTAACCATTATATTCTGATGCGAGGAAAATCATAAGTTTAAAATCCAAGTTCTTTCAAGTAAGAGCAACTCCAAAGGGACTATGCAAATAAGGTTGTTTGTGGTGCCAGGTGGATGGAAAAACTGAGTTTTGTGCAGTGGGAAGATTGTTTATCGATTCACAGTAAACCGAGCGTACCATACTAGGACGGTCGGCTCAAACTGGACCGAGGCTCGTCTCAACTAGAGACGACACTCATCCCAGTATGAACCGACCGGTCTTGTATGAATCGACAACGACTATTATTCCATACGCCCCCAACGACAATGCTTAGTTCTACACTTATATAAACACACTCAATCCACCAATTATAAAACACACTCGAATACATTTTATTGTCTTTTGTGCAAAAAAATCTTCCAATTTTTTATATCTCTCTTGTTTTCATTAATTTCATTCATCATGGATCCTGAAATGGATAATGAAGAAATTCAATTATTAGCGGAAACATTTTTCCATCAACAAGAAGCGTTTATGCAGCAACTGGATCAAATGGATGCAGATTCAGACGATGAGAGATCCAGAACTAATGCAATGCTACAATTATACACCGGGCAAGTTCCACGAGATCCAGAACCAGGAGCTGTATTGAGAAGAAGATATACGTGGAGATTTCGAGAGGAAGGTCACCAACAAATGGTACGCGATTATTTTATTAATAGAAGTGTCTACTCTGATGAGGATTTTCAACGTCGCTAGCGAATGCCACATCACTTGGTCAGGCGGGTTATTGGAGAGCTTTGTCGGGTAAACCCTAAATTTAACTATCAATTTGATGCACGAAATATATGAGGGCACAGTCCTGAACAAAAGGTCACCACAACCCTTAGGATTCTTGGTTATGGTCTTCCTGCGGATGCCTGTGATGAGTACGTTCGAATGGCCAAAACAACTGCATATGATAATCTCAAATTGTTTTGCGAAACTGTAGTCAACCATTTTGGTCCACATTTTTTACGGCACCCCACGCAAGATGATGCCAACCGTCTACTAGATGAGATTCGGGCCAGAGGCTTTTTTGGAATGTGACGTAGCCTTGATTGCATGTATTGGGTGTGGCATGGATGTATGTATGCTTGACAAGGTCAATATAATAGCCATTACACAAAACCAACCGTGGTTTTGGAAGCAGCGGCTTCTTATGATTGTTGGATATGGCATAATATTTTTGGACTTCCGGGTTGCAACAACGACATAAATATCTTGCACAAATCACCGTTGTTCAAAGAATTGAAGTATGGAAACGCTCCAGCTGCCAATTTCACCATCAACAACAATCACTATAACATGGAGTATTTTCTGGCGGACGGAATTTATCCGCAGTGGTCAACTTTAGTTCAAGCTTACGATGAGATACCTACAAATGGGGAATATGTCCGTGCTACACGGTTGTTAAAAAAAAAGATGGCGTGTAGGAAAGATGTGGAACGAGCATTTGGAATTTTGAAGAGAAAGTTCCATATAATTTGTGGACCATATCGTTCATATAAACCAATAGAAATGAACAGGATTATGCTCACCTACATCATTTTGCACAATATGGTAATCGAGGAAACTCGACGGGATAAAACATGGGTTCATTATCCAGATAAATATTTGAGAAAAGAAGTTCAACCCGCATGGGGTGTCCCTATAAGAGAATACAGAATGGTGGAAGAGACAATTCAAAATAGAGGTTTACATTTAAGACTAAGGGATGATCTCACTGCTCACTTGTGGGATGATTTTGGAAAAAGAAACCCTCATAGGATTTAGTGTTTCTTTTTATTAGAGCACTGCTCGGTCGAACTCGCAAGCGTTGCTATCTCAAACTAGTTTGTCAAGTTTATGTGTCAAAACTATAAGTCTTGATTTATAGTCTACTTATAGCTATGTCTCGGATTAGGATAGAATGTGTAGTTGAGCTTTAGACTTCACGCATTCATCGATTGAAAACGAAGATCTACTAACGAGAACTTGGAGGAACTTCATCAGCAAAAGGTATGTGGAGACTTCAACTCATCTATCACTCAGAAGTCTATTCTATTCTATCTCCTATTGAGACTAAGTCGTATAGCTATATAGACTTTTACATTATACACATTTGATATTTCGAGTTGAGTTTAACTCGCTTATATCTTTCTCGAAATA